>JACEEZ010014045.1:475000-520000 GCA_016584305.1 Chionoecetes opilio
CACTGTAACTGTGCATTACCCAGAACACACCACGAGGAGGTGGCTGCAAATGGAGTTCCACACCTAACCCATCCTATCCCACCCTTCCATAAAACTGGATTCAAATTACTCTGCTTTGAAATCCTGCCTTGATTCGAATGCTGGCATTATTTTTCTTGATTTGAGTGTGTTTCGTATATATCCATCTCGGTTTCTGTAACCATAGACTTTTACAGATGCTTCAGTCACCAGCTTTACTGTGCATTCCACTGACTGACTATGACAAGGATACTTTGTACACAGCTTCTCCATAAGTTCACGATTTTCAACCAAACCATGTAGTTCAACATCAGTCAAATTCTTCAGCAGTGGTGGTTCGGTAATATCCACAAAATTCCAATTGATCATTCGAGTATTATGATCTGCTCCAAAATCAATCTGTGGTACTTTGAATGGTCTTCCTTCTTGTCTTGAGTTGTTCCTTGCTGCAAAAATTTTCTTCATAGCATCTCTTCTGACTTCAATATCTACATCAAATGCCATGCTCAAAAGCAGGTTTTCTGGGTGTGCATAGAAAGCATTTGTTTGAATAGTCTGGGTACCAGCCTGGTATGCTCCAAAGCATTAGTCTTTCAGGTATTTAATTTTGTTTGCAACACTGAATACATGTTTTGAGCCATTGACACAGGTATCATTTTTCTTAATCTCAAACCATGTCGGAATGTATACAGTCATCAATTACTTTACTATTATTTTCAAAGGTTTGGAAGGAGGAGGTACGGAGCAATACAGTTTCAGAATTCTTGCACACGCTGTGAGCCATCTTGAATGTGCTAATGGGCCTGGTTCAACAGAAGAGAATGATGCAGAAAATTCTCCAGATGATACAGCATTCCATAATGTCAGTATAAACTTTCCATCCTTACTTAAATCTAGCTCCGAATAGATCTCATGAAATGTATTTGCATCATCTACTGGGATTGGCTCAAAATTTACCACAGGTTGGCTACTAACTTTTTCACCAATCTTCTTCCCAATCTTTCCTTTGAAAGCTGTCGGTTCTGATGTTTCACCATCCAAATGTTTAAATATATGCCGAAGTGGAAGCTCATTAAAGTGTAGTAAGCATATAAGCCACTGCAAAGGACGGTTGATAAAGTCTTCAATTAATTTGATTGTTCCGCCTTTTGTCTCTGTGTTAACTGGTGTACCATCACACCCTATTGCAACAAGCATCTCAGTGTTCAGCCCATAGATCATCAATCTCTTTGAAATGGCAGCTGCTGTTCCACACTTAGGAGTTACATGGTCAATGTATTCAGATCCTGGCTCTTTAACTAATGAAATGTGTTCTTCTAATTTGCTTACTTGGTTGGTGAATGGACAAACAGCCACTTTCATCTTTTCTCTCCTCAAATGCTTATGTATTGTTTTTTCTCCCATCAAAATACAGTTATGTTATGTCTTCCTCCCCTTTATGCTGAAGTCTTTCTGTGCATGATTTTCTTGCACGCCTTACTTTTGACTTGTCTATAACTAAATTCTTGTTTTCGAGGGAAACAGGTTCAGCACCCACCAGTGCAGACGTGGCAATTGAAGCAGCACCTCTATCACTCACACCAAATCGATCAGCTTCTCTTGCAACCAATTCACAGTTTATTCTCATATGTGATATCTTACTTTTCTTCCTTATCTTTTCTAAATTAGGTGTATAAGTTTCATCTGTATCATTAATTTCCAAACTGTCATCGGTGTCACTTATATCCTCCATCCCACTTTTGACCTTTCTGATAAGAATTACAAGTTTTCTCTTTATAGTTATGTGCATCCCTCTTTCTTTTTTCTCGTTTTAGCAAGATTTTTGTTACTTTGGTGTCCACTTTTCCAGTATACATCTTTCTATTTCCTCTTTGATACGAAAGGATTATCTCTCACTTACGGGCATGAAGTTATAATCCAAGATATTTCGCTATCTCCTTCACTGACACTTGAATTTTCCGTTTCAGCAGTAAATGTTTTTCCACATCCCACTTCGTTGGAAGTTGCTTGTCACCAATAGGTTTCAAAGTGCCAAACATATTATGAATTTCGGCAGAGCGAGTCCTGTGAGCCATGTTTGTAGTTCTCTAAGTATTCGTCTAGTATGCTTTAATACCTGGAAATAAAGATAAATTACATTAAGAAATCGATTGAAAATCAGAAACTATAAGTATATGTGACACAGTATAGATATCACATTTATTTAGCAGCTTTAAATAGAACCAGTCCCTGCCAGCCGAGCCCACAAACATTGCGATAATGGCGCAATAATGCAGATAATGGCGCAAAACTGACGAGGCAGGCGCCACCTCAAAATGAACATGGATTAGCCCAAAATATTACAGGATTGATACTTTATTTATGGGTCAACTTTTCATTGGTATTACAAATTAAAATTCTCAAGTTCGGTTTTTCGACCCGGTCTAGTGCGTAGTGTGTACAGGGAGGAAGGCCGCGTGCACGGACCTTCTCGCTGACGTGTTGGCTCCTGTCTGCACGGGAAGCAATACGCAGCGCCAGGACTTATCACCTTCCACGCACGCACGCACGCACGCACGCTCAAGTAGCTTTATCTAATTCCTTGGTGAAGATTTCCCCGTAATAAGACATTGAAAAAAATGGAATAAATAGAATAAATAAAAAAATATCTCAAAGAAATAATAAAGGAAAATATCAAGTAATGGTAAAAAGTTGAAATAATAATGTCATGCAAGTAAGAATGGCGGTAAAGCAAGGAGATAAAAGGGAAGTAAAAGAGGGAAATGAGACGTAAAGGAGGATTAGGATATGTACCAGAAGAACATATATGGTAGAGTAGATAAAAAGAAAGAAAAGAAGGGAAGAAGTAAGGCCAACGAGAAAGAAATGCTAATGATGCTTATATAGTTGCAATGAGGAGTGAGGGAAGAGATAATAAGGAATAAGCGAAAATAAATGCGTAATTATGAGGCAGTGAATAATGACGCTGAAGAATAATTGTTGAAAAGAGGAGAGAATGAAAGACTCAACATTATGCGAATGTCTGACAACAAGAAGAAAAAAAATACAAGTACCAAGGAACACATTTCAAAACAGAACACAAGTGCAGACAAAAAGTAAATAAACATTAGGAAAAATAACGCACAACAGAAATTGCTGAGTACAAGAATTCACAAAGACGAAAGTAAAGATAAAAAAGAAAAATATGATTCAAATATAAACTAGGGGGGGGGCACTCAGTAGAGCGCATACCTCCGCCGATATATTCATCAATATATATAAATATATATAATATATATATATATATATATATATATTATATATATATATATATTATATATATATATGCATTATGCACTCTGTATGAGCGCATACCTCCGGCCGAATATTTTTTTCATCAATTGGTTGCCATGGCAACAGTTGTCAATAGATTTCATTTAAAATTTATTCAGTTCTTCCTTATAACAAATTGACTTGGTATACCGAGTTTGGTCCATATCTATTTGTAAATTTTCGAGAAATCCTGTACACTAACAAACAGACAGACAGACAGACAGATCGGGGTGAAAACGTAACCCCTCCAACTTCGTTGGCTGAGGTAACAATAAATATCATGTTCACATCCAGGTAAACATCACCGTAATTAAGGTTACTCTAATATTTTACGACACATTCAAACTTTTTTTTTCTTTTTTTTTCACGGAGGTATTTAAATTACTTACTTTCCATATACTTTTATCATTGTAAGTTCGTACTCAATTACGTATGACAAAAAATTGCAAAAATATACACAAACTCGTCGTAAAAGTTATGGAGGAGCATTAACGCACGCACGCACGCACGCACGCACGCACGCACGCACGCACGCACGCACGCACGCACGCACACACACGTGATGGTCAGGTTGATAGCGTGCTGGCCTGCAATTATGTGGTAACCGGTTTGAATCCTCACTGCTCCCGGGGATTTTCACTGACAAATTCGGGCGGTTACTATCTTTTTTGAGCAAAGGAATGGGTGTGTGGTGTGTGAGGTCCCAACATTACCCAAAGATCGGTAATAATGAGCTCCAAGCTCGCACCGGGAGGGTGAAACTGGTGATCGTGAGCCAGCTCGCGTGGACAAGACCATGGGTTGAAGGAGAATAACACCCACACCCACACCCCATACACCCACACCCACACCCACACACACACACACACACATACACACATAAAAACACACACACTCACACACATACGAGCGAAGGGTCAAACGCACAATACTTCATGAATACAGCCAAGTCATGAGTACAGTGACACCATATCCTCGGCAGTTCGTGGGTACAGAGACCCCATACCCACAGCAGTTCATGGGTACATTGACGCCATACCCATGGCAGTTCATGGGTACAGTGATACCATACCCACGGCAAGTTCATGGGTACAGTGCCACCATACCCACGGCAGTTTATGGGTACAGTGACACCATACCCACGCCAGTTCTTGGGTACAGTTACCCCATACCCACGACAGTTCATGTGTACAGTGACACCATTCCCACGGCAGTTCATGGGTACAGTGACACCATACCCACGGCAGTTCATGGGTACAGTGACACCATACCGACGGCAGCTCATGAATACAGTGACGTGATACCCACGACAGATCATGGGCTCAGTGACACCATACCCACGGCAGTTCATTGGTACAGTGACACCATACCCACGCAGTTCATAGGTACAGTGACACCATACTTACGGCAGTTCATTGGTAAAGTGACACCATACCCACGGCAGTTCATGAGTACAGTGACACCATAATCACGGCAGTTCATGGGTACAGTGACACCATACCCACGGTAGTTCATGGGCATAGTGACACCATACCAACGGCAGTTCACGGGTACAGTGACACCATACCCACGGCAGCACATGAGCACAGTGACACCATACCCACGGCAGTTCATGGTTACAGTGATGCCATACCCACGGCAGTTCATGGGTACAGTGACGCAATACCCATGGCAGTTCACGTGTACAGTGACACCATACCCACGGCAGTTCATGGGTACATTTGAAACCTACCTAGGGCCCAGTTCATGGGTACAGTGACACCATACCCACGGCAGTTCATGAGTACAGTGACACCATACCCACTGCAGTTCACGGGTACAGTGACACCATACCAACGGCAGTTCATGGGTACAGTGACACCATACCAACGGCATTTCATGGGTACAGTGACACCATATCCACGACAGTTCATGGGTACATTGACACCATACACACGACAGTTCATGGGTACAGGGACACCATACCCACGGTAGTTCATGGGTACAGTGACACCATACCCACAGCAGTTCATGGGTACAGATTGTCCATACCCCCGGCAGTTCATTGGCAGTGACATTATACCCATGGCAGTTCATGGGTACAGTGACGCCATACCCACGGCAGTTCATGGTACAGTGACGTCATACCCACGGCAGTTTAAATGGCAGTGACGCTATACCCACGACAGTTCATGGGTACAGTGACACCATAACCACGGCAGTTCATGGGTACAGTGACACCATACCCACGGTAGTTCATGGGTACAGTGACACCATACTAACGGCAGTTCATGGGCACAGTGACACCATACCCACGGCAGTTCATGGGTACAGTGACACCATACCCACGGCAGTTCATGGGTAGTGACACCATACCACGGCAGTTCATGGGTACAGTGACACCATACTCACGACAATTTATGGGTACAGTGACGCCCTTCCCACAGCAGTTCAAGGGTACAGGGGACGCCATACCTACGGCAGTTCATGGGTACAGTGACACCATACCCACGGCAGTTCATGGGTAGTGGCACCATACCCACGGCAGTGCAGGGGTAGTGACACCAATACCCACGGCAGTGCATGGGTAGTGACACCATACCCACGGCAGTTCATGGGTAGTGACACCATACCCACGGCAGTTAAATGGGTAGTGACACCATACCCACGGCAGTTCATGGGTACCAGTGACCCATACCCACGGTAGTTCATGGGTACAGTGACGCCATACCCACGGCAGTTCATGGGTACAGTGACACCATACCCACGGCAGTTCATGAGCACAGTGACGCCATACCCACGGCAGTTCATGGTACAGTGACACCATAACCACGGCAGTTCATAGGTACAGTGAAACCATACCCACGGCAGTTCATGGTACAGTGACACCATACCCACGGCAGTTCATGGGTACAGTGACACCATACCCACGGCAGTTCATGGGTACAGTGACACCATACCCACGGCAGTTCATGGGTACAGTGACATCATACCCACGGCAGTTCATGGGTACAGTGACACCATGCCCACGGCAGCTCATGGGTACAGTGACACCATACCCACGACAGTTCATGGGTACAGTGACCCCATACCACTGGCAGTTCATGGGTATAGTGACACCATACCCACGGCAGTTCATGGGTACAGTGACACCATACCCACGGCAGCTCATGGGTACAGTGATACCATACCCAAGGTAGTTCATGGGCACAGTGACACCATACCAACGGCAGTTCATGGGTACAGTGGCACCATACCCACAAGCAGCACATGAGCACAGTGACACCATACCCACGGCCAGTTCATGGTTACAGTGATGCCATACCCACGGCAGTTCATGGGTACAGTGACGCCATACCCATGGCAGTTTCACGTTTAAAGTGACACCATACCCACGGCAGTTCATGGGTACAGTGACACCATACCCACGGCAGTTCATGGGTGCAGTGACACCATACCCACGGCAGTTCATGGGTACAGTGACACCATACCCACGACAGTTCATGGGTACAGTGACACCATACCCACATCAGTTCATGGGTTCCGGTTGTCCATACCCACGGCAGTTCATGGGCACAGTGACACTATACCCACGGCAGTTCATGGGTACAGTGACGCCATACCCGCGGAGGTTCATGGGTACAGTGACACCATACCCACGGCAGTTCATGGGTACAGTGACGTCATACCCACGGCAGTTCATAAGTACAGTGACGCTATACCCACGACAGTTCATGGGCACAGTGACACCATAACCACGGCAGTTCATGGGTACAGTGACACCATACCCATGGTAGTTCATGGGTACAGTGACACCATACCAACGACAGTTCATGGGCACAGTGATACCATACCCACAGCAGTTCATGGGTAAAGTGACACCATACCCACGGCAGTTCATGGTAGTGACACCATACCACGGCAGTTCATGGGTACAGTGACACCATACTCACGACAGTTCATGGGTACAGTGACGCCATTCCCACGGCAGTTCAAGGGTACAGTGACGCCATACCTACGGCAGTTCATGGGTACAGTGACACCATACCCACGGCAGTTAATGGGTAGTGACACCATACCCACGTCAGTTCGTGGGTAGTGACACCATACCCACCGCAGCTCATGGGTAGTGGACACCATACCCACGGCAGTTCATGGGTACAGTGACACCATACCCACGGCAGTTCATGAGCACAGTGACGCCATAACCTTCGGCAGTTCATGGGAACAGTGACACCATACCCACGGCAGTTCATGAGTAGTGACACCATACCTACGGCAGTTCATGAGCACATGTGTATGTATGAGCATATGTATACGTATATGTATATATATATGTAATAGATGTAAATAAATTAAATTAAATAAGCACAATGACGCCATACCCACGGCAGTTCATGGGTACAGTGACACCATACCCACGGCAGTTCATGGGTACAGTGACACCATACCCACGGCAGCTCATGGGTACAGTGACACCATACCCACGGCAGTTCATGGGTACAGTGACCCCATACCAATGGCAGTTCATGGGTATAGTGACACCATACCCACGGCAGTTCATTGGTAGAGTGACACCATACCCACGGCAGTACATGGGTACAGTGACACCATACACACGGCAGTTCATGGGTACAGTGACGCCATTTCCACGGCAGTTCAAGGGTACAGTGTTGCCATACCCACGGCAGTTCATGGGTTCAGTGACACCATACCCACGGCAGTCATGGGTACAGTGACACCATACCCACGGCAGTTCATGGGTACAGTGACACCATACCCACGTCAGTTCATGGGTACAGTGACACCATACCCACGACAGTTCATGGGTACAGTGACACCATACCCACAGCAGTTCATGGGAACATTGACACCATACCCACGACAGTTCATGTAAACAGTGACACAATACCCACGGCTGTTCATGGGTACAGTGACGCCACACCCATGGCAGTTCATGGGTACAGTGACGCCATACCCATGGCAGTTCATTGGTACAGTGACACCATACCCACGGCAGTTCATGGGTACAGTGAGTCCATGAACAAAATAATGGAAACAGATAACACACGCATTCCGAATGCACCACCATCACCACCAGCATCACCATTTTACTACTACTGATACTACGACTACAACTACAACTACTATTACAGTTTTTGTGCACTACTATTTTGATAAGCATAATACTTTTGTTATATTGTTATATAATGGCTGTTAAATAATGATTTAATGCAACAGCCACTACCACTACAAAAAAACAAAAAAAAGACACGCACGCCCACCCCCGCCTGATAATTATAATGAGTGATAATAATGTAATATTACTAATAGTGATACTAATAGTAATAAAAAATATATAATGATGATAATAATAAGAAAAATGATAATACCCAATATAATAAGAATATAGTGACAATGAAAAATAGGTAATCAACGAGCAGGATGCGTGAACCGGGTGGCAGGTGGGGGCTCCTATCACTGGCCTCACAAGGCAGCCGGTAGTCCATCCCGAGGGGTATACATATTAAACAGTCGGCCCGCGAGCTGCATATATTACAATAGAGTTATATATGTGTCTCCTTATTTATTGCTGAGTTTGAGCCAGTAGTAGATTGAAAACCATTCAAAATAATAATGGAATATTTACAAAATAAACACTTAGAATACAAATCTCAATGTTTAGCAGGATGGTCAGCCCGTCGTCTGTTCTCCTCATACATATTTTCATCTTTTTCTTCCCTTTTAACTGCTTCCTAGCTCTTCTTTCCCCCCAACTGTCTATCCCCCCTCGAATCATATCGAGCCGCATTCCTCTGAAAAAGCCCAGTAGGCCAAAGGCTAGTAAAGAATAAAGTACTCGCTTCTCAACCCGTGTCTCTTTATCACCCGTTCTTCACATATAATGATAACAATAATGATAAATGTAATAATTATATATAACAATAAAAATATCAATATCAATAATAATATAAATGACAAAAATTGCAATAATAATAACAACAACAATAACAAGCCCAATAACAAATAATACTAAAAATATTAATAATACAAATAATGTAAACTTTAATAATACTAATAGACAATAATATATGATAATTAATTGTACTACTAGTACTACTATTATTACTACTACTACTACTACTAATAATAATAATAATATTACCACCACCATGTCACGCCTTTTTTATTGTCACGGAGGCTGCGCGGACTCATCCGAATATTTCGTCTCATTTTCTCCAACGACAAAGTTTACGCTGCTATTTTTCTTATATCGCAAGAGGAACGGCCTCGTCTGTTAGCAGATTAAGGGGCCGTGCATGCTTCCCCAATGCCAGGCCCCCACTCCCCACCATTCCCTAATACAGTGTCCTCTCCTGCCTCCACTCCCTCCTTCATCACAACCGAAGGGTGCCACAGGGGAGAGGGAGAGAGATAAAGTCTTGTACTTGTAAAAATTGAAGGAAGAGGAGAGGAGAGAGGAGGAGAGATATAAAGGGATAGCAAATAAGAAGTAAACATCAACACCCATTATTGGGCTCAGGAAAGTGTTGAGATAATGTCTGCCATGAAGATTTACCTATAAAGATATAGATATTCAGCTGTAGAGGAGGAGGAGGAGGAGGAGGAGGAGGAGAGGAGGAGAGGAGGAGAAGTTAAAAGTGGAGAATTTTGGCTTAGGTACTGAAGATCGGCTGACAAAAAAATAATAACTACAATACAGTTGCAATACAGTTCCGTTTATTATGTCTTAAATCATATAATACACTAAATGCATGATCATGAAACTTTTACTAGTAATTTAATCATTCATTTGGCCCAGCACACCAAAAATATAGGTGTACAGACACATTTCTTTATGGACTTTCCTACATTGTCAGTTACATGTCAGTTTTGTCATGTTTCCTACTTGTCTTTTCCTACATGTCTACTGAATCCCAATGTCAGTAGCCACGACACAAACTGTTACAGCAGCAAGTGAAAGCCAGTCTCCTCGCAAGACTAAATACTGAGGCTGTTAAGAGTTGTGCTTCAGTCATAGTGAGGCTTTCCACATCATGATTCAGGAACTACCCCGTGTAGGTCTCGCGGCCTCTTGTAGCTTCCTTATTTTCTTATGTTCTTATGTTCTTAAAAGGTAAGGGAAGAGGCCACTTCTGCCTCAACCAAAACAAATAAAAAGCGAAGGATAATTAGTTTTGAAAAGACGTTAAGAGAGAAAACTCCGTGAAAGGGTTGGCTGATGGAGGAAAGAAGGAAGGAGACAGGAAAAGGCATTCTATTTCCAGGCTACAAAAGAGGGAAGGCAAGAATTACGTTTAACTTCCTTCATAAAATCATACGGTAAATAAAATGTGTAGAATCATAACGCAATACTGTCAGTGTGAGACAAGGCTGAGCAGCTTCAAGGTTCAGGTGGACACAGGTGAGAGTAACGAGTGTGTAAGATAACAAACATTGAGACTGACTGACGCGCGTGAAACATATAAGCTTTACTTCATCAATTACCTGTCCAACTAACAGACAATAATACTGATCACTCCGTGAGGCTGTTGAAACCTGTGCAAGAGTGGATGAAGTGCGGGAATCAGTTCTTTCCTTTCATGGAAGAGGAAGAATGTTTACTATAGCAAAACACATAAATTTCCTGCAGAGTTTTCCTGGTGACTGAGGATCAAGAATGCCATTTAAAAAGAAAAACCACGGAGGGCTCTGTTGCTTATTTTCACAAACACACACCCACACAACCCACCCACCCACCCAACCACCCACACACACACAACACACACACAAAAAACACACACACACACACACACACACACACACACACCACACACACACACACCACACAAAAAAAAAACCCACACACAGTCACACACACAACACACACACACACAAAGGCTTACTCAGATGAAAACAAAACAGCATTCCACGGCAGATCGTGCCACCCTCCAGACGCCGCCCTTCCTGCGCCGGTCGTATAAACAATAATCGATGGTCAATGGCTATGTAGAGCAATAATTCCTGGATTTACTCAGAAGAGAGACTAGAGTTTACTGGTGTGTGTGTGTGTGTGTGTGTGTGGAGAAGAGAGAGAGAGAGAGAGAGAGAGAGAGAGAAGAAGAGAGAGAGAGAGAGAGGAGAGAGAGAGAGAGAGAGAGAGAGAGAGAGAGAGAGAGAGAGAGAGAGATGAGGGGAGAGAGAGAGAGAGAAGAGAGGAGAGAGGAGAGAGAAAAGAGAGAGAGAGAGAGAGAGAGAGAGAGAGAGAGAGAGAGAGGAGAGAGAGAGAGAGAGAGAGAGGGGAGAGAGAGAGAGAGAGAGAGAGAGAGAGAGAGAGAGAGAGAGAGAGAGAGAAGAGAGAGAGAGAGAGAGAGAGAGAGAGAGAGAGAGAGAAGAGAGAGAGAGAGAGAGAGAGAGAGAGAGAAGAGAGAGAGAAGAGAGAGAGAGAGAGAGAGAGGAGAGGAGAGAGAGAGAGAGAGAGTTTTCAGCAATATCTCTTCCCCCACAAAATCAGTGCATCTAGGAGTACCTCAAGGCAGTATACTGGGACCTATTCTGTTTCTATTATACATCAATGACATATGTAACATATCTGAGACACTAAATACCATATTATTTGCCGATGATTCTACGCTTTATTTAATTGGTGACAAACCCACAGAACTAATCAATAGAGCAAATGCAGAGCTAGCTAAATTCTCTTTGGCTAACCGCCTTACTATAAATACAGCCAAGACATATTTCATGTTATCTACAAATACCACTACCAGATACCAACCATTATCAAATCTTAAAATTTTAAATGACGACATTACTCAAGTATACAAGATAAAGTTCCTTGGATTAATCTTTGACAAAAACTTAACTTTTAAACATCATCTGTCCAACCCCTGTTTAAAATTATCTACATTAATTCCACTCCTTCTCAAAGTCAAACCCTTCGCCCCAGTTGAAGTTCTTAAATGCATGTATTATGCTCACATTTATCCCCATCTCAATTATTGTAATCTCATTTGGTCCACCTGTCATTAAAACCATCTAAATGTACTCCATAAAAAAGTCATCAGAATAATGACCGACAGTGACTACTGCGAGCACACTCCTCCATTATTTAAATCCTTAAATATTTTGAATCTAAATGATTTATCAAAATTAAATATTGCATCTTTTATGTACAAACAATCAGCGTCTAACTACAATAATGACCAACTACTTCACAATTACCAAACCCGCACGCAACCAACGCTCCCTGTCCATACCTAGTCATAGACTAACCCTATACAAATATTCCCTAATGTACCAAGGTCCCAAGTTATAGAATGATATCCCTGTACATATCAAACATTCACCTAGCTTAAGCACTTTTAAACATACATTCAAGAAACATTTATTATCATTATACTAGCTCTGTGTATTATTATCATTGTTATTATTATTCGTGTACTTATTTTTTGTGTAATTCTTTACAGCAACTGTATAATATAATTTATTACTAGTGTATATTATCCTGTAAATTAGTCTAAGTAACTTACTAACTATCATCGCCTGTTTATGTCAGTATTTCTTTAGTATTTATATACCTTGTATTTATTTTTTATTTTTTCTGTGTGTTTTCCCTCTCTCTCCACACCTTTGCCCAAAAAGCTTTTGCTTGTAAAGGGCTGTTTGCAACCCCATATCCTGTTATAATCATCTTCATACCTAAATTTATGTGACTTAGCTTTTCGCCACCTCCTACCATTTTCATCAACTTATTCCTGTGAGGCTGCATTCTCTCAACTACTCAACATTAAGACAAAATATCGTAACAGACTTGATGTGAAGCATGACCTACAGTGTAATTACATTAAGTGAAACAAAACAACGAATCAAGAAGCTGGTTGATAATCTGCAACATCGCCCTTCACACTGAGTGGAATGGGGATTCAAGTGAAGGAAACATTTTTTTTTATTATATATTGCTGATACAGGTTTTTGCAAATTTAGCTATTTTTAATTACTCTCACGGTATTGAATTTTTTTTATGTGCATTGCATTACTTGTTTAGTACCATTTTAATAATTAAATAAGATTCATCAAAGGAAAAATACATATTGTATTATTTAATAATCAACAAAAGGAAAAAATGACAATTGAAATCAATAAAATTACAGGTATTGCTAGAGTGGTTTTTATTTTGACCTAATAAGTGTATGACTGTATGTAGACAGTGACTGTAGTCACGGATTATGGATGGAGGGCCATGAATAATGATCACATATAAAAAGTGGATAATGACCAGAAAATGTTTGGGAACCACTGGTCTAGATTATTGTCCAAGCTCGCTTCGCTCGCTTGGACACCTATTCCAGCCGAAATCAGATGTCATATAGGCTAGAAAAATGTTTCCACGAATGTGAGCAAGAAAGATACAGGCGCAAAGGAAGAAATTTTGCACAGAAAGTTATATTTCGTCTCTTAACTCATTGTCCAAGCGAGCGGAGCGAGCTTTTAGCATTAATGCTAAAATTCGTAATATATTGTGCCTGGCGACATTAGTGCAGTAGCGAAAGTAGTGCATTAGTGCAGTGAAAATAAAATGTGTTCGTAGCCTTCACAACGACAGTGTCTGAGCGTCGCCGAGGAGGCAGGCCGCTTGTGTTAGGCCTCATATAACCACTATAACTCGTGTTTCTAAAGCCGTTATAGGTGTTATTTAGGGTTAGCGTGGTGTTATATACGTGGTAGGGTGTGTGTGAGGTGTTAAATATGCCATTTCAGCCGTGGGTACAGAGAGGAGGAAGAAAATGTAAGTATAAACCCGTGTTATTGTCCAAGCGAGCGAAGCGTGCTTCAACATACGCATATAACAATTATGAAATACCACCACCACCACCACCTCCACCATACCACCACCACCATCACCACCACCACCACACCACTCCAACACCATTACCACCACCACCACAACCATTACCACCACCACCATCACCACCACCACACCACCGCCACCACCACCATCACCACCACCACACCACACCACCACCACCACCACCACCACCACCACCCCCACCATCACCACCACCACCACACCACCACCACCACCATCACCACCACCATCACCACCATCACCACAACCACCACCATCACCTCAACAACCACCATCACCACCACCACCACACCACAATAATAACAGTAATAACAGTTAAATAAAAATATAAAAAGAGAGAGAGAGAGAGAGAGAGGAGAGAGAGAGAGAGAGGAGGAGAGGAGAGGACGAGAGAGAGAGAGGAGAGAGAGAGAGAGAGAGAGAAGAGAGAGAGAGAGAGAGAGAGAGAGAGAGAGAGAGAGAGGAGAGAGAGAGAGAAGAGAGAGAGAGAGAAGAAGAGAGAGAGAGATGAGAGAGAGACGAGAGGAGAGAGAGAGAGAGAGAGAGAGAGAAGAGATGAGAGAGAGAGAGAGAGAGAGAGAGAGAGAGAGAGAGTTGGGCGGGGGATCCAATCAGTACGTTCATAAAATAATGAGTATGCATCATTAATGGAGAACAGATTAAGTGGAATCCAAGGAACACTATAATACTTCACCAATCCTTTCATTACTATCGTCACATAATACAAACTTACTTTTCAAAGAATACATTTACTTTCTTTAGTATTTTAGTAATAAATCTATTTTTCCCCATAACTCAGAGGTGTAAACCATAATTTCTCTTTAAATGCCGTAATTCATCTACTCCTCCAACATTTTACCATGAAAGACATAGATAAATATTTACTTTACTTTCGACACATCGTAAAGTATTGACACAGACCGTTTCCCTTCCCTTATCCTCTTATAATTGGGAGACTGTTTTGAAAGGGGGTGGATGGTAGTTATTTTTCAATCTCTTCTCTTCTTCCACCTACGTCGGTTATGGCTTTCCATTTCTCCACGTATGAAGGAAATAAGTAAACTAGGAAATAGACGTCCACACTAAAGATGTGGAACGTGTCCAAGCTCGCACAGGCTAAAGTCAACTTTTTAAATACCCTCACCTTAAAATACTTCTATTACAACCTGACCTAACCCAACCTAACCTTCACAATCCCCTTCTTTGATTTTCTTTATTTTTTACAAAGAAAGAAAAGTGCTAAATTGTTCTTGAAAAAAGTTTAAAACAAAAGTTATTAAAAAAATGGTGTGGTGATGGCGGTGGTGGTGCTGGTGGTGGTGCTGGTGTGGTGATGGTGGTTGTTGTGGTGATGGTGGTGGTGGTGATGGTGGTGATGGTGGTGGTGGTGATGGTGGTGGTGGTGGTGATGGTGGTAGTGGTAGTGATGGTGGTAGTGGTGGTGGTGGTGGTGATGGTGGTGGTGGTGGTGGTGGTGCGGTGGTGGTGGTGGTGTGGTGGTGGTGGTGGTGGTGGTGATGGCGATGGTGGTGGTGGTTGTGGTGGTGGTGGTGGTGGTGGTGGTGGTGGTGATGGTGGTGGTGGGTGTGGTGGTGGTGGTGGTAGGGTGGTGGTGATTGGTGGTGGTGTGGTGGGGGTGTGGTGGTGGTGGTGGTGATGGTGGTGGTGGTGTGGTGGTGGTGGTGGTGATGGTGGTGGTGGTGGTGGTGGTGGTGGTGCTGGTGTGTGGTGTGGTGGTGGTGGTGGTGGTGTGGGTGGGGGTGGTGGGTGTGGTGGTGGTGGTGGGTGGTGGTGGTGTGGTGGTGGTGAGGTGGTGGTGGTGTGGTGGTGAAGGTGCTGGTGGTGGTGGTGATGGTGGTGGTGGTGGTGATGGTGGTATGGTGGTGGTGGTGGTGGTGGTGGTGTGGTGGTGGTGGTGGTATGGTGGAGGTGGTGGTGGTGGTGGTATTTCATAATTGTTATATGCGAATGTTGAAGCAAGCTTCGCTCGCTTGGACAATAACACGGGTTTATACTTACATTTTCTTCTCCTCTCTGTACCCACGCTGAAATGGCATATTTAACACCTCCGCACACCCTACACGTATATAAGCCACGCTAACCCTAAATAACACCTATAACGGCTTTAGAAACACGAGTTATAGTGTTATTGAGGCCTAACACAAGCGGCCTGCCTCCTCGGTGACTCAGACACTGTTGTTGTGAAGGCTACAACATATTTTATTTCCACTGCACTAATGCATTTCTTTCGCCACTGCACTAATGTCGCCAGGCACAATATATTACAAATTATAGCATAAATGCTAAAAGCTCGCTTCGCTCGCTTGGACATTGAGTTAAGAGACGAAATATAAGTTTCTGTGCCAAATTTCTTCCTTTGCGCCTGTATCTTTCTTGCATACAAAAGTCACAAGAAGAAGAAGAAGAAGAATTCTTGGAAACATTTTATAAGCCTATATGACACCTGATTTCGGCTGAAATAGGTGTCCAAGCGAGCGAAGCGAGCCTGGACAATAACACAGTAACAGAAATCCTTCAGAGACTTCCAAACGTCAATCAGTACGGTAGCTTTACCGGGAACTGAGAATGAACTCACGGGAGTCTGAGATAGGACCTCAGAACACGTGTACCGGGAAGGTGGTACATAACTTGAATATAATAAGTAGAGGCAGGGCAGGAACCGGAACATGAGATGAGCGAGTGGCGGTGGGTAGCGTCGGTAGTGGTAGCTAGTGGCTCGAGCGGTCTAGGCTCGGAGACGAGTGGGTTTAAGGTCTCTGTGTATGTCTTACCGATGTGTCTCTTAAGGATACGTGCATGGGTATGAGGAATAATGAGTACCGTAGTCACCTTTGTAGAGTTTAACCAGAAGATGTATTGGTCAGCTGGAACAGTAATACAGGAGATGTTGGGGCGGGCGGCACAACGTGGCCGCCCGACGAGACGAAGCCGTATGCGTGACCTATGAGTGAAGAGTGAGTCGTGGTGAGATCTCATCTGGGGCTGGATGTTCGAACGTTCGTAGTTTTCCGCCTCTAAGAGCATCTTAGAGTGTTCATAGCGGCCATCGTAGATCTTGGGCTACGAACACTACAAAAATGTATTATCAAAGGATCGTCCGAATGTTCTTAGCTCACGATGATGCAATCTTCAAGCTCGTTCCGTTCCGTTCCGACCACGAGGAATGGAACTCAGCTGACTGTCGCTTGGCCATTCAGCGGAAAGATTTCATCAACCTTTGAGATTGTTAGCCAATCATAATGCAGTTAGAATGTAAACAAATATCATATTGGCGCACGTTCCCAACACAACAAATTACCCAATCTTGGGTCGCCCCTCGGGGCCCCTGGTGTATCCCTTCTTTAAATTTTCTCAAAAACCCCCATTTTCCCCCCCCTTCCCAACTAACCTTGTTATAACAACAAAAACCCTTTTTCAAAAAATAAAAAACCTTTCCCTCCCCTGGGGGGGTTTCCCCACCATAAAACCAATTTTTTCCTAATTAAACTGAAAAGCCCCTCCCCAACTTTCTTCCCACTTCTCAAAAAAAAACCCACGCTGTTTTTGGGGGCCTTTTTCCCCACCTCTCGTGACGAAACCCCCCCAGCCCCCAAAAATTAGTGAAGCCCAAAAATTCGGGAATCCCTGATTTTGCCCCAAACCCCCTATTAAGGCCCTACGTACCATCGTTATATATATCAGCTTCTGCACTATCTACTCTTTTTTTCCCGTACAAAAAAAGCCTTACGCCCCCTTTTTTCCCATTTTAATTTTCGCCCCCTTTGTCCCCCCCCTTTTTATTAAAAAAGATTTCCCCCAACCTTCCAAAGGGAAATTTATCCCTTTAAACCCCCATCCCCAACCCCCAAAAACCTTTTCTCCTTTCCTTCCCTTTTTTCCCCCCAAACACCCCCCCCTTTCTTTATCTCCCCCCCCCCTGTTTCCCCTTTTTATAAAAACCCCCCCTGTTTTTATTTCTTTTTCCCCCCCCTTCCTTCCCCACCACCCCTGTACTGGCCCCAAAAACCTAATTTTCCCCCTCTGACTTTTCTTAACATTCAGTATCGTCCCACTACATTCTGACCCAATATTTAAAGGGGTTTTATAGTGGGGGGGTTCGTGCCCGTTATCTGGGGGAAAATTTCCCCACATAACGTCAAATAATTAAAAGGGTGCCCAAAACGTTTTCGATTTGAAATGTTGAAGGGAGCTTTTTCCTGGGACTGGCCCCTCATGCAATAAAAGAATTTTTTTTATTTTTTTCACCTCTGCTTTATCCGCCTAACACAACCCTGTGTGAAGTCATGGGTGGAAATCCGGGATGGTGCAAAATTTAAACTTTGATTTTATCCTTTTTTTCTTCTTTTTTGCATTTTTTCAACATCGACCGGAACCCCTTTTTTTTAGCCCCACAAGACCGGGTTGGGCAAATTATCAAGTTCGACCGAACTTATCATTCGGGGGGGCGTGGCCGAGTTGATTATTCGGGGATTGGAAATCGATGTCGGTTCAGTCCTGCCGGGGAAAAAATTTGTTCGACATTTTAACGTGGTGCAAGAGCTATTGCACAGGGTCCCAAGTTAAAGTTCCTCCAAGGAGAACTTATCATCGTTGGTTGCGAAAAACCCGTTGGATTTTACTTTTCCTCATTGTTTACTCATCATTTTTTTTTATAATTTATTACTATTTTAAAATTTATTATTATTTTTTCTCTTACCCCTCCCTTTTTTCTCCCCACCAACTCATCCCCCTTAGACTTTTAAAGGGATAATCAATTTATATCACAACTACACTTAAAGGCTGGCCGATTTGGCTTATTACCATGTCCCAGTTTCGATCCGCCGGGGAAAAAAAATCGGTTTTTTTTAAAAAGGCACAGGGGCCTGGGGGGTGAGACAATTGAGTTAAGTTAAGGGGAAATGTAAATATCCTTTTCCACGGCCCATCTGGCTACTTTATGGAAAAGGTTGGGATGGGACCAGAAAATTTTGCTTAACAAAAATTTTTGGTAACATCTAAAAAAACCTTCAGCTAAAAAACCCTTCACTTAAAAATATGCGGAACCCAAGGGCACCAACCTCATTAATCCCTCTTTTTAATACCGATAGGGGTAAAGGGTATTTAAAAAAAAGTTTTTGTAAAAAAATTTTATATCATGGTATGAAAAGAATGGCCCCTTCTTTTTTTGGTTTACCAAAATATTATCACTCTTATTCCTTTATTGTTTTTATTTTACTCTAACTTATCCATATGCAAATAAAAATTTATTCTTTTCCGAAAAAAATAAAATAAAAAATTCCCCTTCCAGGAATTTCGGGGAAACCCCAAATGGACCCCGTATTATATATTAAAAATTTATTTAATATTTTTTAGGTTTAACTTTTTACCCAGTAATAATTACGTAATCTCGTTTTTGTTTTAATATTAAAAATAAAAAAAAAAAAAAAGCAAAGAAAAGTGGGGATTTTAAGTAATAATTTATTTCCAAAATTTTTTGCCATTAAAACTTTTAATTTATTGAATATATAAACCATTTAAGTACTTTCCATTTTTTTTTCGTTTTATAAATGAATAGCCACCCCTAAATTGCGTTCCAAAAATTTAATTAAACATCATGGGTAATTTTCCCGTGTGAGGTAAAATTTATCCACCTTTTTTTTTTTTTTTATCAAAAAAACAAATATTGTTTACATATCAATGGGGGAAATTCCCCCAATTTTTTAAAAATTTTAAGAATTTTAATTTAAAATTATTAAAATAACGAAAAAAAAAGTAAACAAGCGCTTAGAACCCAAAACGTTCCAAAAGTTTTAAATCAAAATAAGTAAAAATTCTTAAATTTTTTGTCTGTTGCATTTTTGGGGTTTTATGTTTTTTTATTTGAAAATTATTTAAACAACATTACGAAGAACATTTCATTATACCCCTTCTTTTAGCCCATGACCCTTCTCTTTTTCCCCCCCGCAGCCCCTTACCCCGCAATTTCCCCTTTCCCTTCTCCATTACTTCTAGATTTTTCCCCTTTTTTTTTTAAACCCTCCTCCCCCTCTCCTCTTTCAAGGGGTGTTTTTTTAAAAAAAAGTTTTTTCCCTTGTCCCGGTCCCCCTTTCCCTTTTTTTTTAACCCCCCCCCTTTTTCCCCTTAAATTTTTTCTCCTCCTTTCTCCGGTTTTTTATTCCTTCCCCTCATTCCCTCATTCGTCGGCCCAACAATTTTTCCTTTCTCTCTCTCTCCCTCCCACTCCTCTCCCTACCTCTCTCCTCTCTCTCTCTCCTCTCTCTCTCCTCTTTTTCTCTCTTCCCCTCTCCCCTCTCTTCTCTCCTTCTTCTTCTCCTTTTTCTTTAATAAAAATATATATATATATATATTTTATATATAAAAATTTTT
The DNA here is from genome assembly GCA_016584305.1 of Chionoecetes opilio. NCBI lineage: Eukaryota > Metazoa > Arthropoda > Malacostraca > Decapoda > Majidae > Chionoecetes > Chionoecetes opilio. The sequence goes on from JACEEZ010014045.1 coordinate 495,567, forward strand.
GCTTCCTCCACCTTGATCATATTCATGACATAATCACACCTCCACCTCCCTTTCTTTAATCACCTCATAAACTTCGTTTCTACTTTATCTTCCTTCTCACATTCTCTTCCACACTCAAATTTCTCATCAATATTTTTTTTTTTTACGTATTCAAAACACCTTCTTATTCCTTCTTTTTTCTTCCTTCCCCTATCCTTCCGTCTTAAAGGGGCACAATGTGATTAATTATCTTGGTATTAAAATCTTTTGGGATTCTTACGTAAAAAAGAGCACAGGTTTTGCTTTTCACCAGAGTAAATTACCCCAAACAGCAAAAGCAAAATACTACAGCTCACAATACTACTGAAAAACCATTGAAAAGGTTCCCCCATTCCCAAAGTGAACCCTTGGAACCCTCTTCTCCCCTCCCCCACCAAAAACAAAAAAAAATAATAATAATGAAAATTATTTATATATATATATTTACAATATATATTAATAATATATTATATATATAATATATATAATTATAAAAATAATAAAAATGTAATATATATTATATTATATTATATTATTATTGTATAATTATATATATATATATATATATATTTTTTAAAATATATATAAATTATATATATAACACGTAAAACCGCCTCGCCCTTATAGAGGTTTACGGGGGCCCAGGGCATCCCACCCCCTCCTCCCCTCACTCGTCCCTCTTCGGGGGCTTCTTGGGACAACAACAAAAGATTACACAAACACAACCAAAACGCGCCGCCCTCACTCTGCTGGGTGTCTGACTCTGCACGGCGGGGTTTCACGCCACCGCCCACCAGCAACCCCCACCTCCACTTTCCATCCCCCCCTTATCTGCCCCCTTTATGTAACTTTTTCTTGAGGGTTCCACACGCCGTCTGTCATCCTGGTTTGGATTGGGGGGGGACCGTTTCCGGGTTGTTTGGGGCGCCTTGGGTCGGGGAGGAAGAAAAGGCGGGGTACCCCCGCCGGGTTTGTCAGTGATGGCAACTTGAGGGATTGCATTTCCCATATTTTTGTCTGTTTTTCCTTAATTGCCGGTATATTATGGCTGATTTTATCCTTTGGTTTTTTTAGTTCCTTTTTTTCATCAACATTAATCAACTAGTTTTTGTTTTTATTTTTGATGTAACAACAGCAAACGAGGAAATGTTTTGGGGACGGGAAAAAAATTAAAAAAGTAAATGGGAAGAGGCAAAAACCAAAAAACGGTACAAGTTGGATAACAAGAAAAGAAAGGTACGACAGAAAGATGGGGGAAATAGAAAAGAAAAACTAAAATCTTTTAGACGATGGAAGAGGATTAGAAAGGAAGTAATAGGGAAATTGGGGGGAAAGAAGAAAAGGGGAAGGAAGAAGGAAGGGAAACGCTAAGGAGGAGAAGATACAAATAGGGTAAAAAAAGGAATGATAAAAAAGCCCACAAGGAAAAAGAGAACATTCTAGGTAAAGAAAAGGGCGAGAGATGAAAAAAAGAGAGAAACAGGAGGAAATCCGAATTTGGAAAAAAACGAGAACAGGAAATAGGAGAGTGAAGAAAAAAAGAAAAGGTAGAATAGGGGCCAAAGTGAATTGTAGATGAAAACACAAAAAAAACAAAATAAGTAAGTGGAAGACGATAAGAAACCGAAAGACGGGAAAAAGGGGAACGGAGGAGGAAGGAAAGAAAGAATAGGAAGAGGGGAAAGGAGTTTCCCAAAGAAAAAAAATTACGCATAAGGAAGGGAAAAAATAGCCACACGTAAAAATGCAAAGGTTAGATGGGTATAAAGGGGGAATAATGTTTATTTCGAGTTAAAATATCCGTAGCTTCACCCAAAACCCCTTCATCAAAAGGGGGATTTTTTTTGTGTCTATCGTCCTCCACAGGGGCACACGGGTTTGGGGAGCCCTTTAGAGAGATGCTTTGGGTTTAGGGGAGGTGCGGTGGCGTGGACCTATACGGGTTTCCGCCCCCCGTTCACCGTCCGGCGGCCCAGTCCAGGCCGGGTCGCAGAATTATCAATCCAATCAATATTTTGGGGGATATGCGGGGGGCGCGCGCCTCGCCCCCCCCTACGACTCCCTCCCAGGGGTCACCCGGGGCGGTTTCCCATGAGGGCCCTTTCCCCTACCAAGCACTCTCGACAAGAAAAATCAAATTGCCTCCCCACGAGCCTTGTGGCGCCCCCTTGGTCCCTCCACGCCGGATTGTCTCTTTCGATACAACCCAGGGAAGGATCGGGGTTTTAGGGGAGGTGCCCCCTGCCCATATGCCGAAGTTGGCGCGACGGGTTTTGCAGGGAATGCTTCATTCAGTTCCGGTGCAATCGTTGATTGACACGTATCATCCAGCGATATCCCATTATTTTTGCAAAAACATTATTCCAAACATTGTTCGTCTCTTCAAGCCTAAATTTTGTGTCCATGTTAAAACCATGAGTAAGACAGGGATCACAAGGACTTAAGATCCGGTCTTTGTCCTTCTGCAAGAACGACAAAGCCAAATACTCCCTTGGCGATCCATAACACAGGGGCATGCCCAACCCCTAAAACTTTGACGTGACCCGCTTTTTATTATGGACTGCGCTACCCAAAGGGAGTAAAATTTTTCCAAAATCTAAAAGTCCCCGCCCCACCATGAACAACTGTACGGTTTATCTATAGGGCTCCAAACACCGGACCTTGGGCTTGACCAGGAAACCTCAAATCCCAAAGGGTTTTGCCCCCTCGTGCAGCGCCTCGAGAGCCACACCCGGGGCCTCCCCGACTCAGCAAAATTACTTCTCATCGGGAAAAAAAGATCAGGGGTCTTGGGGTTTTGCCGGGATGGGGTGCTCCCCCACACTTTGTCTAAAACCTTGTCCAAAAAACCCCGTCCATACAAACTTGAAAAGGATGGGGAAGGACCCCCCTTGCCTCATCCGTATTCACGGAAGAAGCTGGATACACCTGCCCCACTTCACCCGCCTCTCACACTCTCAAACCACACTGTCTCGCTAAAAAAGTATTGGACAGGCCCCCCATCCCATTCGTCGTTTTTGGCTGGGGGATCAGTGGGCTGTCCTCCCCGCAGAAATGCCACATTTTTAAAAAACCCCCTTTTTTTACTTGACTTCCAATGGGTCAAGTTGCAGGTGCTAGAAAAAATGAAAGACGAAATTTCTTTCATTTTCCGTTAATAACATATCATCGCCGTTTGTGCCTCGCCCTGCAAAAAGTGCAGGGGGCATATATTTGGTATTTGCATAAATAAAAGAAACACATCACGTGCCAGACGTAGTTTTCAAAAATTCAAAACCTATGCTACGGTACATTTCTGACACACATTTATCAAGTCTGTAGTCTGCTAAAAATTTGTAATGTTGGCGCCCGGTACATTATGCAGTGGCCACATAGGTTTTTTGCGGGACATTCTTTCCCAAGATGTTTTTTTCCAGCAAAATTTCGAATTTTGTAATTTTTCGTGAAATTACTTTAGTCATGGTCGGCCATCATGGGGTTTCATTTTTATCACACAGAGAAGCTCCTTCTCTTCCCCGACTGTAAATGCGCTGCCCATTCCCCCCTAGCCAAAGGGGGTTGCTCGTGAACCCGGCCCAGTCCCCCGCCCGTTTCCAGCCCCGGGCCCAAACCGCCTCGCGAAAAATGGGCCCCCCGGGATAATCCCGTCCCAAACGGTCCAGACGTCGCGAAAAAACCCCCCCTACAGTACGGCGGCGCGGTGGCCTAGGCTGCGGGGAAAAAAATTGGTGGGCGGGCATGGCTCACCCCCCTCCCGGGAAAAGGAAGGTTCTTTCTTTTGGGGCGGGACGAGGACGGCTTGTCCTCCCGACGGGGAGTGGGCGGGCATAGCAGAACACTCTCCTGTTGGGGGGTGCGCAGCAAATTTAGGCTGCAAGCGTCGGGAATAAGGGGGGGAGGGCCATGGGGGGGTCCCGGCCCGCTGTCATGGGCCCGGCTTTTTTACCCGGCCAGGGGCTCCGGGAAACGGTGACTGAGGGCCCCTCTGTAGGGGGGTATTTTAAAACAAAATAACCCCCATTAGACTTAGTCCCCAAAATTGGGGGGTAGGTTTTTGAGTTTTGCCTGACAGCAAGTAAATCTTATCAATCACCAATTTTTACCTGAACCTAACCCCGTAAAAACCCGGGCTGCGCACGGAATTGGGGCCCGTCGCACAAGGGCCGAATTTGGGGGGCCGCTCGGATTTAATATAATATATATATACGGTCATAATTTACTGGTTTTCGTATATAGGTATACTGTAGTTTCCTCGTAAAAGTTTGTTTTAAATATTATCAAAAAAAAAATAGTAAAAAAACCTAAAGAAATGCCTTCAAAATTGAAGAAATATGCAGAAATCATTCACTTTAAATCTTCGCCATTTAAAAATTTGCGAGTCAACTTTTATCATGGGGTATCAATAGAAAAGCAATTTTTTTTTCCTTATATATTTTGGTTTCGGATAAAAAATTAAACCTGCAAATTACGTTTTAAAAAATAAAAAATCAAATTTTCGGGTAATTTCCCCATTGAACTGTTATTTTTTTACTTATAAATTTCTTTTTTTGATAAAATGAATCGTACCTGTAAAACTTTTCTTAACTAAAAAAATAACCTTTCAATCGGAAACTACCCGGATTGATGATTTTTATTTATTTATTTAATTAAAATTTTTGCATTTTTAAAATTTTATCGAAAACTAAAAACTTCAATGGAAAACTAATAAAAAAGGCTTTTATTTTAACCCTTTATGAAAAGTTTCTCGCATGGTTTTTTGGGGCGAGAGTTTAAGTGAATCGGGCTCGTAATGACATTTTTTAGCGTGTTTTTTTTTTTTTTATTTTTTAATATTATAGAACAAACGTTACGAAAATTCATTTATCTATATTGTAAACCGTCTATATGATAGTCCAAGACCCTATTCTCTTTCGGAAAGGGCCCCAAAATTTTTGGGGGGGTGGAATTATGGGCAAAAACCCAAAAATTATCCATATAATCTATACCCTTTCAAACTTGTAGGCTAAAGGTTTAAAACTATAAAATCATGTTAATTTCATTTTTCGTATTGCATTTGGGTCTTAATAACACTTAAAACCATGATGTATACTACTAATTATTATGAGGAAAGACAACAAAAAAACTCAATTAATAAGGGATTTTAATACTACCATAAACCATAAAACAACCGACAAAAAGAAGAAAATCGGGCAGAAAAATATTCAGTTGTTTAGGCGAAATTAAATTCCAGGTGCTTATTTCCTGTGTGTTTTCGCTGACAAAACTAAGAAGCCTAGGTGATGGGATGTGCGAGGTTCTAAACCAAAAAAAACAGCACAACCTCTCATTTAGAGGGAGCTTTTGGAGGGCACAATACGTACTACCCACCACCCGCTTCCCCTTGACGAGGCTCTGTTTGACTTGTTTTCCTAGTTTTAAAACCCTGCACATCAGCCCTTCCCCGGTCTTCTCTATGGTTTCGCGAAACAGAACACGGAAAATGCACCTGGATATCAATTTCACGCAAAATAACTCTAAATTCTTCCCTCTCGTATTTTTTCCCCCCCCGTGGTCCCCCGCGGCGACCCCGACTTTTCCACAATGAAACCCATGTAAAACCGTATGTTATGGGTAGGGTCCCTTAGGGTGGGGAAAATGTGATAAAAACTCTTAAAAACCTTTGCATGTCCCTGGGGTTTTTTTAAAACCCCATAAGAATCAGTCCTTCGAATTCAGGTTTTATAATCCTAACACACGCTCCCGGAGGATGTCACATATCAGCGGAAAAGATGAACTACTGAGGGCGTATTACATGAAGATAAATGCACTAAGTTTGTTACACTTTGGGGAGAATTTAAGGGGAGCCGGAACGACACCCATTTGAGAAGCCATCACCTGCCTTTTTAAAAGTTAAAAATTCTACATAAACGCTGGGCGCTGATGGACACACTGGCGTTCTAAAAATAGTTTGATCACACGCGGGCCGGGTGTTGGACACACCGTAAACACCCCCAAAACAGTTTGAGGCCCCATGGGGGCGCTGGGGGGCACCCATTCGCCCCCCAAAACATACTATGAAAAAAAACCCACTCAACCTTTATGGCGGGCTAGCTCCTACCTTTCCAAAGGAACCAAAAAAAAAACACAACAGAATGAACAGTGGGGGAATGGGGGGGGAAAAGTGTAAGAAAGTGTTTTATTGTTTGTTCAAATGGCTTGGCGGTCGGAGTTTTGCAGGGAGATTCTGGGGGTTTGGGAAAAGCCAGAGGCAGAGTTTTATAAGTTAAAAGACAAGGAATGATGCACGAGATATTAAAAAACAATGAATTTTTAGTATTGGAAATATACCGAACGGGGAAGAGAAAATATGTAAAAACTTGAGGGTAGGAACCGGGGGCAGAGTGAGGTTTGACGGCCGGGGGGGGTCGCGCGGGGAAACAGCAAGTGTTCAAAAGGTAAAACCCCATGACTTAATAAACGCCATTGAATGATTAACAACCGGGGTTGAATATGAGGGCAAAAAGGAATCCCTTTGAGCGACAGTGTAATAATTATTTTCAACGATGATGAAAATTTTGTGGGTAAAAAATAGTTAAAATTTTTTTCCCTATTACAACGATCTGTTTAAGAATCTGTGTGCAAAAACAGGGGAAGAAAACAAAAAAAAAAACGAGTTTTAAATTAAAAAAAAGCCCCAATGCCCCATACTCGCGCGCGCCCTTTAAAGGTTTAACGCCCCTTTCTCCCTTTAAAAAAGCCACGTGAGTGGCGTACAAGTCGCGGGTGTTTTAAATTTCCCCGTTCCTATTTTTGCTACTCATGTACGCTTGGAATCCTTCAAATCTAATTTTTTTTTTTTTTTATATTTTCACTAATCAGAGGGTGAGTTTTTAAAGCTTGCGAAAGATTCTCTCACGAGGAGACGGCCGTGTCTTCCCTTTTGGTTTTCCCAGGAAATAAAATAATTTAGCTTTTCCACGGAAATTTAATGTGCATGGGTTTCCTAAAGCAATTTACTAAAAATTTCAAATTACCAAAAGAAGAATGAGTATTTTTGATTCTAGAAGTTTTAACCTATGGGGTTAAGATTCGCTTATTTAATGATCGAAAAAAACCCCCGGGTTTTTGAAGTGGATTTTACAGGGGGGAGACAAAGGGAGGTAATGAGGGAAAGAGGGGAAGGGGAAAAAAAGGGAAAGGAAAGGGAAAGAAAAATGATAGTTACAAGGAACGCCTACATCTACTACGTTACCTACGTCATTAACCCCTAGAATAAAAGTTTTTTGATTTTAAATCTACAATATATCAAAACCTGGCTTTACATCAGTACTAAAATTTTTAGAGGTATTACATTTTGTTGGTTTTTTCTACACCAATACTCATGGGGCGGATAACTGTAGCGGATATTAATCATTTGTAATTTTTAAATTTTTTTTCGGTCACAAATTTCCATCTTTTAAATATTTTTTATCATGTTAAATTATTACATAATAAAAACGTTTGCATAATCCATTTTACATAATTTTGCTGGTTTTAAATCAAGCAATCCTTTAGCAGAATTATTCTGGACGATAGAAATTACTTCTAAACATCTCCCGTCAACTCAAGTTCAGGCTCATGCGCGACGAACGCTGCCGCTTTGAAAGTTGGGAAAGGTTACAAAAGAATTACCTAAGGCGGGGTTCACACTACACGTTTTTTCTGTCCGTGCTAGTGGGCGTGGCGATCAGTGACGTCACAGTGACGTCAGACCCCCTACACTTTGGGCGAGATTTCAAAACTTATCAAACAGCAAATAAAGTCTGCACATACATTGTTATATCAATAATTTTCCCTTAATATATTTCCATTATGTTTGGGTTTGGGTTTCGTTCTAACGATTATGAAACTTTTAAAGGGTATCCAGAACGGGGGTGCCCCGGGGGGTAGCGCGGTCGGGGGTCAAATTTTGCCGGGCATGCCCCTGAAGTTGCCACACGGCAGGTCGGAAAAGGGGGGCGTGTCCGACGATGCCAGACTAAAATTGGGAGAGTGCGGATGATAACCCGATACCCATAATACTGCGAAAAAGGTTTTTGTAGCATAAATTTTTGCTGTGTTATAAAAATTCCCGATGTGAACCGGTTTTAAAAGATGTGATAAGTGGGGACAAGCCTTCTATGGATCCCCAATGTTAACTTGTGCTGGTAGTCCTGCTCCTCAAGCCCCCGGCCACTGCCTGGTATTTCGCCAACGGGGGATCGGGCATTTCGATGGTTTTCCCCTCAAATGGGCCCGATGACAGGGATGCCCCCGATCAGGGCCCGCTCTTTGGGTAGCCCATAAACAAAAAAAAATCTGTGCATGGGTGTGAATAAGGCAGGAAAAAAAAATATATAGGTAAGAGCAGAGGAAAGAGAAGGGGGAAAAGGGGAGAAAAGAGAGGAGAGAGAGAAGAGAGAAGAGAGAGAGAGAAGAGAGAGAGAAGAGAAGAGAGGGGAGAGAGGAAAAGAAGGGAGAAAAAGAGAGAGAGAGAGGAGAGAGAGAGAGAGAGAAAAGGGGAGAGAGAGAGAGAGAGAGAGAGAGAGAGAGAGAGAAGAGAGAGAAGAGAGGGGAGAGAGAGAGAGAGAAGGGGGAAAAGAGAGAGAGAGAGAGAGAGAGGAGAGAGAGAGGAGAGAGAAGAAGAGAGAGGAGAGAGAGAAGGGGAGAGAGAGAGAAGGAGAGAGAGAGAGAGAGAGAGGAGAGAGGAGAGAAAGGGGAGAGAGAAGAGAGAGGAGAAGAGAGAAGAGGGGAGAGAGAGAGGAGGGGGGAGGGGAAGGGGAGAGAGAGAGGAGAGAGAGGGGAGAGAGAGAAGAGAGGGAAGAAAAAGAGGGGAGAGAAGAGAGAAGGGGAGGGGAGGGGAGAGAGGAGAGAGAGGGGAAAAAGAGAAAAGAGAGACCTACCGGGAATGAAGATAAGGGGAGACCCCGGAAGCCCAAACAGAAAAAAAACCCCCCAAAGGGCAGGCCGAGAAAGCGAATTCAAAAGGGGAAAAGTCGGCCAAAGGCAGAGGGAGCCTGTAGGGGGGGAAAAAGCGGGGGGAAAAAAGTTTTGGGTTGAACCCCCGAAAAATCAAACAATGATTCACATAATTAGGGGAAAACCCCCCCCAAAAAGATTTAAAAAAAGAAGGGGTTATGACCGAATTTTTTTTAAACCAAAACGTGGAAAAGAAAAGGTGCAAGGGGAAAAACTGAATTTAAAGGAAAAGGGTTTTGGGGGGGAAAAACCCGGGGTGGGGGGGGGGCCCCCCAAAAACCCGGTGAAAAAAGGGGGGGGGGGGAAAAAAAAAAAACCCCCCCCCAAAAGGGCCGGGGGGGGGAAAAAAACCCAACCCCAAAAAACCCCCTTTTTTAAAAGGGGGGGGCCCCCGGGGGGTTTTAAAAAAGGGGCCCAAAAAAGGGGGGGGGCCCGAAAAAACCCCCAAAAAAAATTTTTAAAAAACCCCAAAAAAAAACCCCCCCCCGGGGGGGGAGGGAAAAAAAGGGGACCCCCCAAAAGGCAAAAATTTTTAAAATTTTTGGGGGGGGGGGGAAAGGGGGGGAAAAAAGGAAAAAAAAAAGGGGGGGGGGTTTGGGCCCCCCGGGGGAAAAAAAGGGGGGGAAAAAAAAAAAGGGGGGGAAAAAAAGGGGGGGGGGGGGGAAAAAATTTGAGGAATTAAAGGGGAGGGTGGGGTGGGGGGGGAAAATTTTAAAAAAAGGGGAAAAAAAAAAAAAAAAAAATTTTTTTTAAAAAAAAGGGGAAGAAAAAAGGAAAAAGGGGGGGAGGGGGGGAAAAAAAAAAAGGGGGGGGGAAAAAGGGGAAAAAAAAGGGGAAAAAAAAAAAAAAATTTTAAAAAGGGAAAAAAACCCCCCCAAAACCCCCCCTTGCAAATTTTTAAAAACCCCTTTAAAAAAAATGGGTTTTTTTTTTAAAAAAAAATTTTTTTTAAAAAAATTTTTTAAAAAAATTTTAAAAAAAATTTTTTTTTTAAAAAAACCCAAAAACCCAACCCTTTAAAAATTTACCGCTTTTTTTTTAAAAGGGAAAAAACCCCCTTTCAAAAATTTAAAAAAAATTTTTAAAAATTAATTTAAAAAATTTTTAAAAAAAAAATTTTTTTCCCCTAAAACCCCGGGGCCCAAAAACCCCTTTTAAAAAAAAGGGCCCCCCCCCTTTAAGGGTTTTTTTTTGGGGGGGAAAATTTTTTTTTTTTTTTTCCCCCCCCCTTTTTCCCCAAAAAAAAAAGGGGAAAAAATTTTTCCCCAAAAAAAAAAAATTTTTAAAAAAAAAACCCCCCTTTTTTAAAAAAAAAAAAAAACCCAACCCAAAAAAAAAAAAGGGGGGGATTTTTTAAAAAAAAAAAAGGGGGGGGAAAAATTTTTTTTTAAAAAAAAAAATTTTTTTTTTTTTAAAAAAGGGGGGGAAAAAAAAAAAAAAATTTAAAAAAATTTTTTTAAAAAAAAAAAAAAAAGGGGGGGGGAGGGGGAAAGAGAGGGGGCCGGGGGGGGAAAATTGGGAAAAAATTTTTCCCCCTTTTTAAAATTATTAATTAAAAATTTAATTTTTTTTTTTTTTTTGGGTAAAAAAAAATTTTTTAAAAAAATTTTTTAAAATTAAAAAAATTTAAAAAGGGTTTTTTTTTTTTTTTTATTTTTTTAAAAAATTTTTAAAATTTTTTTTTCCTTTTTAAAAAAAACCAAAAATTTTTTTTTTTTTTCCCCCCCCCCCTTTTTTTAAAAAAAAAAAAAATTTTTTAAATTTTTAAAAAAAATTTAAAATAAAAAAAAAAAATTTTTTAAAACAAAATTTTTTTTTCCCCCTTTTTTTTTTTAAAAAAAAAAAAAAAGGGTTTTTTTTTTTTTGGGGGTTTTTAAAAATTTTTTTTTAAAAAAAAAAAAAAAGGGGGGGGGGGAAAAAAAATTTGGGGGGAAGGAAAAAAAAGGGGGGGGTTAAATTTTTTTTTTTTAAAATTTTTTAAAAATTTTCCCAAAAATTTTTTAATTTAATAAAAATTTTTTAAAAAAAAATTTTTTAAAAAAATTTTTAAAAAAAAAAAAGGGGGTTTTAAAATTTTAAATTTAAAAAATTTTTTTTTTTGGGGCGGAAAAAAAAGGGGGGAAATTTTTTTTTTTAAAAAAGGGTTTTTAAAGGGTTAAAAAAAAATTAAAAAAAATTTTTTAAAAAAAAAAAATTTTTTTTTAAAAAATAAAAAAAAAAATTTTAATTTTAAAAAATTTTTTTTTTTTTTTGGGGGGGGAAAACCCTTTTTTTTTTGGGTTTTTTTTTTCCGGTTTGGGGGGGCCAAAAAGGGGGTTTTAAAAGTGGTTTTTAAAAAATTTGGTTTTTTAAAAGGGGGGTTTTTTTTAAAAAAAATTTTTTTTTTTTTTTTTGGGGGTCCTTTTTTTTGGGTTTTGGGGGGGGGAAAAAAAAAAATTTTTAAAAAATTTTTTTAAAAAGGGCCCCCCCTTAAAAAAAAAAAAAGGGGAAAAAAAAAATTTTTGGGGGTTGGGGCCCCCCCCCCTTTTCCCCCCAAAAAACCCTTTTTTAAAATTTGGAAAAAAAACCCTTTTTTTTTTTTTTTTAAATTTTTTTTTTTTTTTTTTAAAAATAAATTTAAAAAAAAAAAAAAACCCAAAAAGGGTTTTGGGTTTTTTTTTTAATTTTTTTTTTGGGGGGGGAAAAAAAGGGGGAAAAAAAATTTTTTCCCCCTTTTTAAATTTTTTTAAAAGGGGGGGTTTTTTTTTTGGGGGGGGGAAAAAAATTTTAAAAAATTTTTTTTTTCCCTTTTTCCAAACCAAGGCCCCCCCAAAAATTAAAAAAAAAAAAATTTTTGGGTTTTCCCCCCCCAAAGTTTTTTCCCCCCCCAAAAAAAAAATTTTTTTTTTTTAAAAAAAAAAAAAAAAAAAGGGAAAAAAAAAAATTTTTAAAAATAAAAAAAAAAAATTTTTTTTAAAATTTTTTTTAAAAAAAAAAAATTTTTTTTTTAAATTTATTAAAAAAAAAAAATTTTTTAAAATTTTTCTTTTTTTTTTTTCCCCAAAAAAAAAAAATTTTTTGGGGGGGTTTTAAGGGGGGCCCCTTTTTCCCCCCCCCCCAAAAATTCCCCTTCCCCCCCCTTTTAAACACCCTTTTTTTTTGGGAAAAAACCTTTTTAAAAAAAATTTTTAAAAATTAAAAAATTAATTTAAAAAAAAAAAAAAAATTTTTTTTTTAAAAATTTTAATAAAATTTTTTAAAAAAATTAATTATAAAAAAAAAATTTAAAAAAAAAAGGGTTTTTTTAAAAAATTTTAAAATTTTTTTTAAAAAAATTTTTTTTTTAAATTTTAAAAAAAAAAACCCCAAATTTTTAAAAAAAAATTTTTATTTTTTTTTTAAAAAATTTTAAAAAAAAAAGGTTTTTTTTTTTTTAATTTTTAAAAATTTTTTAAAATTTTTTTTTTAAAAATTTTTTAAAAATTTTTAAAAAAAAAAAATTTTTTTTTTTTTAAAAAAAAAAAAAAATTTTTTAAAATTTAAAAATTTTTTAATTAAAAAAAATTTTTTTTTTTTTTTTAAAAATTTTTTTTATATAAAAAAAAAAATTATATATATATATAAAAAAATTTTAAAAAAATATAAAAAAATTTTTATATATATATATATAAAATTAAAAAAAAAAATTATAAAAAATTTTAAAATATAAAATTTTTATAAAAAAAATTTTTTTAAAAAAAAAAAATTTTTAAAAAAAAAAAAAACCCCCAAAAAACCCCCCAATTTTTTTCCCAAAAGGGGGGAAAAGGTTTTTTTCCCCCCTGGGGGGGGGGGGGCCCCCCCCTTTTTTTTTTAAACCCCCCCCCTTTTTTCCCCCCAAAAAGGGGGGGGGGGGTTTTTTTTCCCCCTTAAAAAAGGGGCCCCCCCCCCCTTTTTTAAAAATTTTTTTTTTCCCCCCCCCGGGGGAAAAAATTTTAAAGAACCCCCCCCAAAATTTTTTTTTCCCCCAAAAAATTTTTTTTTTAAAACCCCAACTTTTTTTTTTTGAAAAAAGGGGAAAAATTTCCCCCCCCTTTTTTTTAAAAAACCCCTTTAGCCGTGTTTTTTTTTCGTCCAAAAATACCGTCTTGAATTACGAATCTCAATCCCAAAGATTTCCTTTTTTTTGACGCCGGGGGCTTGTTCCCAAAAACGGGTTAGAGAACAAGCCAAATTAGAAAAGGGGGGGTTTCCCCCGCCGCGCGGCTGTTTTTTTGATGCCCCTCAGTGCGGGGAAAAAAAAATTTCCCAAACATCCCTGCCATCAGGAACCCTTTTCCAATCCCAAAACATTCCGAAGGCACCTTAGAGAGGCTTTTCCCCGGAAAAGGGGGAAAAGATTTTCCCGTTGGGGAAAAGAACAGAAAAGAAGGAAAATTGGAAGGGGAGAATCTGTTTGAGTGGCTTTGGGGGGTTAAAAAAGGCCCCAACCCCCCACCCTGAAAAAAACAACATAATGTTTTTAAAAAAATTTGTAATGACAAATGGTTTGTAAAAAGAAAAATTAAAAAAAGGGGGAAAATAATACCCGAATTTTGATGAAAAAAGATTTTGGGTTTATAACGGGGGAAAAAGCCCGCTTGGGCCCGTTATTGGGTTAAAAATTTTCACTTTTCCAGTACTCCTTTGGAAACAAAAAAAAGGTTATTATGGAAAAGGGGAACTTTTTGGGGTCCCCCCTACCCCCAGTTACCACTTACGTTTTTTTTAATTTTTTTTTTTTTGCTCCAAAATTTTTTGTTTTTCAAACCCCTTTCCACGTAAACCCCTTTAAAAGTTTATAATACAATTTTAAGAAAAATAAGTTGGTTAAACGCCCTAAAATCACACAAAACCCTTTCCCCTTTCTAAAGGGGGCCCCCCCCCTTTTAGGAGGTTTGTTTTTTAAAGGTTTTTGGTTTTGGTTTTCATTAAAACTCCCTCCAACCGGGTTGAAAAGGGGGCCTGGGGGAAAACCCCCCCCCCCCATTCCCCCCTTTAGATTTGGAGGGTTTGGTTTCGGGTAATAACCTAAAACCCCCCCCACAAAAGGCCAGGGAGAAAGGGCAAAGGAAAACGGGACCCCCTTAAATTCTTCCCCGGGGAAAAATGGGGGGGTTTTGGCGAGGGGGGGGCGGGGTCCCAATTGGGGTACGTTTTTTTTTGGGGGACAATTTGGGCCCCTTACTCTTGTTTTGAGACACTTTCTATTACTTTCCTTTGGGAAAGTTTTAAGTGCTTTTTCTAAGGGGCGTACAATTTGTTTCAATGGGGAAACCCGGGGACCTTAGGATTTGGTGATGAAAAAGAAAAAAAAAATGTATTGGGGGTTTTTCCGGGGGAAAAAAAAAAATAAAATCTATCCCGAAGAAAAAAAAAACCTTTTTTGGCCCAAGGAAAAAAAAAAAGTTAATTTTTCTCAGAAAATTAAAACCCGCAGGGTTTCCCCGTTTTCCCTTTTTTAAACCTGAAAAAATAAAAAGAGTTTTTATTTGGAGCATTTTCCCAATTAATTTAAACCCTTTAAAAAATTTTTGAAATTTTAATTCTTTTCCAAAGAAACAAATTTTGTTTTCCATTTTTACCCCCTTAAAAGTAAATTTGAACGCAAATTATTTTTTTTTTTGAAAAAACCTTAACCCCGCTGGGGTTTGTAGGAAATTAAATAAAAATTCAAATTTTAAATTGGTTAGTTTTAACGTTTTTCTTGGGGGGTCCCTGTTTTTGGTTTTAAAATTTTTTTTTAAGGGTTTTTAGTTTTTTATAATGAAAGGGCAAATTTTGGAATCATTTTCACGTTTCTTTAATACTCCCCCCAGGAAATTTTTCTGTTTTTAAAAAAGAAATTAAAGCTTTTTATATCTTTACCTCGGGGGTTTTCCCTTTTCAAAATTTGGCCCTACTCTGCTTTTACCCCCCCAAAAATATTAAACCCTTTTTCCCCCCTTTATCCCAAAAAATTTTGCTAAAATTTTTCCCGTTTTGGGACACCCGAATTCACTTTTTGGGGGAAAAAAAACAATTCCTTTTTTAATGATTTTTATGTTTTTTTTTTTTTAATTTTAAAACCCCTTTTTCCTTTCTGGGCCCAAATCAAATTTTTAAAAAAATTGGGAAAAAAGAGTTTTTTGGAAAAAAATTAAAAAACAAATTAAAAATAAAAAACCCAGGGAAACCCATAACCCCAACCTAAAATTTACCCAAAAATAAACCCAACCCTTACCTAACAAAAAAACCTTTAAAAATTTTTCCTTTTAACCCAAAAGCTAAAAACCTAACCTAACCTTTAAAAACCTTTTAACCCCCCCCCAAAAAAAAAAAGAAGATTGCCAAAATAAAAAGGTTAGGGAGATTAAATTTAAAAAAACAAATCAAAAAACCCCAAAAAGAAAAAAATTTTCCACAGCCTTCCTTTTTTAAAAAAACGGGGAATTTAAAAGAGGAAATGGCATGGGCCAAAAGTTTGCACCACACCAAAAACCCTATTTAAGGGCGGTGGAATTAAAAAAAATGACACACCCCTTGGGGGTCACCAAAATATAAAAAGGATGTTTAAATCGTGGCAAATTTAAAAAGCCCAACTTTTTTCCGGAGACCGGGGAAAGTTTTTTATTAATATAAAATATAAACAGAATGAGGGTGGGCAGGGGTGTATATTGTCCCCCAAACGTCACCAAACCCCCAAAGACACAAAAAAGTTAATTTTAGGGAGGGGCCCTAAACACAAAAGGGCCCCCTCCCTTGGGTATATTTTTAGGTTTTTGATTTTTGAAGTTTCCCGGCTTTCTGGCTACCCTTTTTCGGCGGGGGCCGGGTTGGGTTTTTGTTTTTTATAAAAAAACTTCCAAAAATTTAAAACCTTCAGTATTCAAACTCCAAATTATAAAAACCTTTTGGAATGTGTGTTTTTTACTTTAAATTTTTGATTTGTTTTGGGAAGTTTTTAGTTTATTAAAATTTCGGCTCCCCCACCCAAACTTTTTGGTTTTTTTTTTTTTTTTCCCCCCAAAACCCCAATTTTCGAACAAAATAAGGTTTTTTCGTATTTCCCAAGGGCGGTGCTTGGCCGCAAAAATAAAGGGGTTATTGGGGGCGTTTAAACCCCCCCGAACACGTCCCGGTTTTCGGTTTGTTTTCGGGTTTCGTTGACACGGGCCCCATGTTAGTAGTGCCCAAAAATGTTAGAAGGTGTGTAGTGTTAGGTTTGTTAGACTACTTGTTTTTAAAAGGAGTCCCCCCTGCCCCACTTTTAAAACCCTCTCTATTGGAAACCATATCTTAATTTTTATAAACTTCCAAACCCTTCCCTTTTTAAAGCATAATAAAATTTTCTATTCCATGACAAAATTTTCTTAAGGGATCCCCTCTCTCTCCTCTCTCGTCCCCTCCTTTTTCTCCCCCGCTGGGCTCTGTCCCCCTTTGTCTCGTTTTTTCCTCTCTCCGTCTCCGGGGTTCTTCCCCTTCTCCCCTCTCCTCCCTCTCTTCTCTCTCTCCCCGTCTCTCTCTCCTTCCTCCTCTCCTCTCTCTCCCTCCCTCTCCCCTCTCCTTTTCTCTCTCTTCTCTCTCCTTCCTCTCTCTCTCTCTCCCCCTCTCTCCTCAAGGGGGTCCCTTTCCTTTGTTTTGCCTCAATTCCTTTTCCCTCGGGTTTTTTCTCGCTCCCCCCGCTTAAAAAATTTCTTATTTAAAAAAACTCTAAAATGCCCTTCCCCGCCCCGGGTTTCTTAAAAATTCCTTTTTCCCCAAAGGTTTTCTTTCCGGAAAATTTCCCCCCCTTTATGCTAATGCTTTCCTTTTTTCTTTTTCTCAAGAGGGGAACCTTTTTTAAAAAAAAAAATTTCCCTCCAAATTTTTGGTAATTCCTTTTTTGGTTTTTGAAAATTAGGCCCCCAAAAAAAATTTTTAAACAGTTATAAATTAAAAAGTACTACATAATTTTTTTCCTCAAGGGGGGGAGGGGAAAAAAAAATTCAGTTTTAAAAAAAAAGAAATTTTAAATTTCTTTAAGGTAAATTAAAACCCGGTATTTGGCCCCTTAAGCCCCTTTCCCTTTAAAAAACCCAAAAAGGGGGGTTGATTTCCTGAGGGAAATTTTTAAAAAAAAAATAAACCCCTGGGGTCTTCCAATTTAAAATTTCCCGTTTGGTTTTTTTTAAAAGTTTTTTTTAAGGCGAAAAAATGCAATTATATGGTTTCTATGCAATTAATATATATACTGCGATTAAATAATTTCTATACAATTAAATGACCTAATATCATTTATGGGTTTGTACGCAATATATGTGTCGATGTCACCAAACAGTTTACATACATAATACGCGTGTCAGCTATGCTATGCGATTCAGCTTGATAGGCTACCATTAAACTATCCTATGTGATTATACGGTTTCTATTCGATGTAACATTTTAGTGCATTATATGTGACTGAGGTGATGCAATGAAACGTTTTTTATATGCAACGTTTTTATGCAATACAACGGTTATTACATATGTGATTGATTATGTTATGCGATGAAACGGTTTTTATATCAAATGATTTTATGGTTTAAAACGAAAAAATATCATGCATTTAAACGACCTCTAACAAGGTATCTATGCAATTAAAATTTCTTAAACAATTACAGTTTGAATACGATGAAATGTTCAAATGCAATTAAAGTTTCATTTCCATTAAACAGTAAACAATAAATCTAATACGACTAAACGTTTTTAAATTATTTAACAGACCATCACCACCCCCACCCCCACCACCAGCGCCACCACCACCACCACCACGCCTTCCTCTTTGATAATGGTTCACGCTAAACCACACTCATTTGCATGGTAATGGTGTATTATACCCGGGACACAAGGAGGGACATCATTATTTTTCATCGTACTCTGAGCCCTTAATATTCTAACCCCCCACCACCACCACAACAACAACAAAAAACCCCGCTTCCTGTTTTACACTCGTCGTCACAGTGTTCACAGAGGTCACCGATAACAGAAACGGTTGAAGTGAACAGACAATGAACACTATATACTGAATGATGTCATGTGGGAATTGTCTGAGTATGCTATGTGTTTCCTTTTTTGTTATGTGTTTCTTCGCCTCGTGGGATAATCCGAAATATGTATCACGCCCACATACACACACAAACACACCCACACACACGGCTCCTCCCCCCTCAACACACACACACACACACACACACCAACACATGGCCCCCACGCCCCCCCCCTCAACCACGCCCCACAACACACCCTATACCCTCCCCCCCATACCCTCATCACAATTGGAAGTATACAAGTGAGGCGTAATACTTGTAAAACCCCAGCCAAGCCTGTGTCGCCTTCCTAGGGCAAGGTTGAACAGTCAGGGAGTCACTCATAGTGGGGCGGTTTACCTAGGATATTCAAACTTATTGTGCATTTTTTGATAAAAGCACCAATTTTGGCACAGAGGTAGACCAATATATTATAAACAAATTTGGATGTGGAGCCATCGCCCAACTGCCCCTTGGTGGCCGTGACGGCCATTTTCCAAAATGGCCGCCATGTGTCTGCCGAGGAAGACTTATCCCTAGGTGAATGTGATGTATACTGAGTAAATGTGCAGGTAAAAATGATTGTTTTGAATCTGCAATGTTGTGCAAACATTATGTTGCGTGTTGTTGCTAATGTAGGGTAGTACTTAACAACAAAGAAAGGTGCCCATGTGTTTTTAGAATCTTATCTTATTATCGATTTATTGTATTATTCATAGATTAGCATAACAACCATGACAAACATCTCTCAATTGAACATGTCCTAATTCACTTGGATTCTGAGTGTTCCTTTCATACAACTTTGTTATTTTCCATTTCCGGAACAATGTCGAAGAGCTTCAAACTCGTTGAGCCTCGTGGTGCAGAAGCAGCTCCGTCTACCTCCGCCCAGCCAGCAACAGAGACAGACTGGTCATTATGCTTCATATGCCAAGAAACGACGCTAAAGTCGCTGACAAGTCCATCCCATAATACACGCCAAGACAAGGGGAGCAGGTACAGCATTCTCCCTGGACATCTGAGAAGGTTCAATGAGCTTGGATTGCTCCCCAACTCTTTTCTGTTGAGCCAATTAGATGAAGGCAGTGGCGTTGAAGCAGCATTGAGCGCCAACAATGCACGATACCACATGACCTGCAGGCTGAGGTATAACAAGACCAAGTTAGACAGAGCTGAGAAGAGGTACCTGAAAATAGGCGCCGACGAAGAGAGGAAGTTGTTCCCCGCAAGCGAACTCGATATTGTCCGACCACAAGTACTGAGAAAAAAACACCAAGAAGTGAAATGCTTCTTCGCGGGAAGTCGGGTAGTGCTGGTCATATGAAGCGGCGACATTCCAACGGGGGACTCGGTGTCGGGTCGTGCGCACTATTCTGGACACAGGGACCTCCTGACGCAACGAACGTGGGAAAGATTGCAAGGGGGCCCAAAGCCCACCAAAATTGTCCCCCGAATTGTACAATCGCGCCGAAAGTTTAAAGGGAAAATGGGGGGCCCCAAAGGAAACGAGAACACGCAAAGCGGATTTTGCTTTCGAGAGGGGTGGTGTTTATAAAGAAGCTCCGGCTTTTAAAAAATTGGCCTGGTGCAGTTTTTTTTTTTTTTTTTTTTTTTTTTTTTTTTTTTTACATCTGTCCCATAGCGCCTGTGGCTTTGGTGACCCAGGCTGGGGAGGTAGGCCCTGGGGGGTTCCTTGAGAGTTTTTGATGGTTGGTCCAGCCCGTTGGTGGCGCGGCGGGTTTTCTTATAGTGACACCTGTGAGGCTCTGCCGCCCCCCCTTACCCCCCCGAGCATCGCAGTCGAAGGTAGAGTTGATAGGAGGGGCATGTCGGGGTTCTTAGGCCATCGAAAGGTGAAAAAAGGTTTTGGGGTTCTTCGGGGATCGAATCGGGGCACCGAGAACGCCAGTCGGAGATCTAACCGCTCCGCACCGCCTCCCCCCTGGTGGCGGTAATAAACGTGTATAAGGAATTATACACGAAAAGGGAGGGAACGCTGGGGGGTCAAGCATAAAGGGGCGGGGTTGCACCGCCCGGCTTAAGCAGGACGCTTGCCCCCTTTCCAACGGGTTGCACAGCACCGGTGCGCGATGTCCTGCTTGCATTCAACGAAGAATGGCGATCCCCTGGCAAAGGCTGTAAACTTTAGGGGTTTTTCGGGTTGAAACTTTTGTTTTTTGCCCTTGACTATCAAAAGCTTTTGATAGAGTCTGGCAAAAAATTTTTTTAATTTCCAAAAAAACTACCCTTTTTGGGTTTCTATCCTTCTCTCTTCCCTTTAAAACTTAAGATTCTTCAAACCGTTCTTTTTGCAGTACTGTGAGGCATTTTTTCTTCTCCTAAATCAAATCCTGTGGTGTTCCCGGGGGTTCGTCCTTCACCCACCTCTTTCTATTTTCATTAAAAGTTTTTAAGTAAAAACTAAAGCCCTTTCCCACTCTTACGCTGATGATTTACCCTGCTTTTTTTAAAACGTCGTTTTTGGACTCCATCTCAACTAAACTAGGGTTTCACGGAGAAGGGCACCGGCGCTTAACTTCTGATCTTTCTATACCTTCTGATTGGGGGAAAGCAAAACCTTGTTTTGTTAAATGCCTCAAAAACCAATTTCTTCACCTATCTACTCGACAAAACCTACCAGATAACTTTTCCCTCTTCTTCAATGACACTCAACTGTCTCCCTTCTTCTACAATGAACATTCTAGGACTATCCCTTGTACTAAAAATCTGAACTGGAAATCTCACACCTCATCTCTTGCTAAAAACAGCTTTAGAAGTTAAGTGTCCTGTGTCGTCTGCGTCCTTTTTTTTTCTCCCTCCCAATTACTTGCTCTCTACGGGGGCCTTATCCCGCCCATGTATGGAGCAGTCTCACATGTTTGGGAAGGATCCACTCTTTTACGCTCTCCTAAATAGGGTTGAGTCAAAATTTTTTTCGTCCCTTTCAACTCCTCTCCTCTGACTGACTGTCTTCAATCTTTAAATCATCGCCCGCAATGTTGCTTCTCTTGCTCTCTTCTACGTTTTTTCATGCTCACTGCTCTTCTGAACTTGCTAACTGCATCCCTCCACCCCTCCCGCGGGCCTCGCTGCACAAGACTTTCTATTCATTCTCATCCCTATTCTGTCCATCTTCGTAATGCAAGAGTTAATCAGTATCTTTACTCTTTCACTGGTAAACTCTGGAACTCTCTTCCTGTTTCTATTTTCCCACTTTCCTATGACTTAAATCTTTTCAAAAGAAGAGTAACAAAACACCTCCCGAACTAAATTGGCTCACCCCCCTTTTTCATTTTATTCTCTTACTGTCCTCTTTATAGGGACTGGCAACTAAGCGGGCTTTGTGTTACCCATTTTTGTTGTGCCCATGGGCCAGTTCCTTGTGATGAAAAAAAAAAAAAAAAAAAAAAAAAAAAGAACTCGACAGAGACCTTGATGCTGTCCACCTGGCGCGTGCTGCCCAAATTGTGAGACGCCACATCATCGGAGATACCAAGGTCTTCAACGCGTTTCCTGCAGGATGCCAACAGGACTCCGTGCCACCCATGCTGCTTGCCTTGGTCACTATGATTTTGGAAGGTCCCAGTATCAAGCACCTGAGTGAATTCACGACACCAGCGGCACTGAGCATCGCCCAGCTCCTCAAGTTCAACAGCGTTATGCACCGACGGGCCGCCACAGGCAGTACGCCTCGCCCAGTCAGGCACGCCACACGCAGAGACGCCAGTTCCAACTTACTTTGGGCCCTAATGCTACATGCACACACGCGCAAGGGGGGAGCTCGTCGACAGGCTGGCACAAAATGGGGATTCTATCTCCTATGATCGGGTCCTGTCCCTTTCCACACAGCTGAGGAACAGTGCCTGCCGCCTCTACCACCAGGAGCAGTAGTCTGCCCTCCCAAGAGAGAGGCAGATTCTTCACGACTGCCGCGGTAGAAAATTTATCGACCACAACTTAAGTTCCACCACAGCGAAACAGTAATTCCATTGGGACTGCTATTTCCCTCATGCAACACCTGCGATCCCTGGGGCCGGCATTGACCGCAGCATTATCATCTTCGGAGGGCCGAACGAAAGAGGCCTCAAAACATTTTACCGTTGCCACACTACTATACAGATGTCCCATCCGTTCGGCAGCATCAAGAACACCCCCATGCAGGCTACCACGTGACATCCCTGAGCAGCAAACCAGCGGCCTCAAGCAACATGCTGAAACAGAGCATCTCTGGCTAAAACACACCTAAGTCGCCCTACAAGAAACTTCTCAAGTGGAAAACACTTCATGGGCTGCATACCATGCAAGGCAGCAGGACATGCCAGCCAGTCGGGCCATCTGTCCCACCGCACACTCCCACTCTTCCTGGAGAGCGCCACACCGGGGGTATGATAAAGCACTCCAGGATATAGTCAGGATTGAAGTGGAATATCTCAATCCTGGCCAGAACCCCATTGGTCACATTCGAACCTCCCCGCTGTTTGCTTTGGCAAGCAAATCCAGTGGAAGTGGCCACAGGAGTATGGTGAAGAGAAGTTTGTCGTCCTCTTCGGCGGTCTTCATATCGAGATGGCAGTACTGAAGACCCTTGGTGGCTGGTTGCAAGGGAGTGGATGGGTGCAAGTACTGGTTCAGGCAGAGATCACCAGTGCCGGGACAGCGGACTCCTTTTCCTGCGGGCATCCCAGTCAGTCGAACCAGGAGGGCTCATCAAGTGACAGCAGCAGCCCTCTTACCCTGCAGCAGCACGACTACAACCACTACATTGACCAGCTGGGTGACGCACGCAACGAGCAGCGGGGAGTTCGATGATTGGGCCGCTAAAAGCGGAGACCTGCCCCCAGTTCGACTACCGGGCAACTGTCCTGCAATGGGGGTTACGGTCCTGGTGTACGTCCCGCGCTCTGCGCCAAGCGTCGTTTGCGATGTAGTAGATGCCCTGAGATAACTAGCAGTGTGGTTCCTTTGCCCTGGATCACACCAACTACGCGCGCTGGATTCTGTGCATCTGCGAGACATGTTGGAACTGCCGACGACACCCCCTGAAAATAGCCCAGGAATTCCGAGCTGGGAACTTCACCGCCCCGGAAGACGAAACAGGTCGTTCTCCGCCTTTACCCGTCGATCAGGCCCACGAGCAGAACAATGCTGCCATCAAAGGAGACGGAGGTGCAGTGGGCCTGACTGACCAGCCCCAGCGCTCTACGACGGTGGATGTGGGGAGGACCAGAGGTTACCACACTCATCAAACATTCCACGATGAAACTGACCCGGGGGAACAGACCACAAGACACAAGGCACCCTGACCAGTCAGCAAGTGTGCAGACTGCTTTCCCGAAAGATGTACAGTCGATGGTCAACTTGATGGAAGACTTCGGGAACCATTTGAAGAGGAGAGTCAAGATCTGCTGGTACTCGACACCAAGGAGATCGCGCCACCTGGAGCGTAGACGCCCCCCGTCATGCACACAAAGTGGGTCAAACTGCAGTTTGACAACTTCGTTTAGAGAACGGCTGGTGGGAGAGAACGAAACCCATAGGAGATGCCATCCAACAGAACAAGCTGAAAATCTTCGGTCAGCCTGCTTCAAAAACCCCCTGAGAAAGGGCAAGCAGCAAAATGAAATCCCTGAAGAATGACGTGGACCTGTTCTCTCGTCTGTATATCGGTGCCAGAACCGGGATGGGAATCTAGAGGAATTCTTCCAACAAAGAAAACCAGCCTGCCCCCTGCACTATCAAGATGGCGGTGGGGATCCGGCTGGGTGTCAAGAGTGATTTTTCCGCTTGTCTAGAAACCCAATCAGCCCATATCTGAGGTTCCTCCAACCACTGCATTGTGCTAGATGGAGCGGTCATCATACAATGCTGAAGGGCCCGTATAGCAAAAAGTTTTTTAAAAGAGAATGCACAGCAGGTCTTTGTGCCCTACATACTCTCAAAACTCCATCAAGCCACGCGACTGGACCTGGTTGTGGGACCGCTACAATACAGACTCGTTGAAGGGTACAGGAAGAGCCAAGCGCGAAAAGGGGTGAGAAGAAGGGTGGTGGGTGGTGCAACGATCCCGGGAACTGGCCAGCTTCCTCAGGAGTCGACGAGAACAAGACAGAGCTGTTCAGCTTCTTCTCTGGCGTCCTCCACGACTCATTCCAGCTTGCAGACAAGGAGCTGGTCATCACTGAAGGAGATGATGTCTTGAGCAAGCCAAACCCCTCCTAGATAATGCAGCCCTGGCCTCCTTGCAGCCACGAAGAAGCCGACAGCTGCATGATGTTTGCATGCCCCCCCCACGCTGCCTCACAAAAGGCCACAAGAGATCCTCATCCGCACAGTTGACCACTGATGTTGTTTGTCCTGGCAGTGGCTCTGGCACGCACCCTGGAGGAGGAAGCCGAAGTGTTGGGTGTCCTTCGGCAT
>JACEEZ010014045.1:530000-535000 GCA_016584305.1 Chionoecetes opilio
TTTTTCATGGTCACAAATTCCGGTTTTTTTTTTTTTGTCGTAGAGACACCTGCTTCTACATGGAAATACTCAAATACCATACGAAGAGCGTGTAATTTAGTTTTCTTAGAAATTTATAATACATAATGAGTTATCGAGGCCATAAAAAGCACCTCACGTGATGTCACGCCGATCGCCATTATTTTTAAAATAAAATCCCCTAACACTCACGTTTTTCACTTTATCGAAAAAAACCAAATTACACGATGAAGGCAAAACCAATAAGTATTAACATGAACGTTTACAAGTAGTTTCAATAATTTTTCAATGTTTGACAATGTTTTGAATGTAAACATTTCTTGTTTTGAGATACAGGCGTTTAAAGTTTTCAGTACAGAGTAACGTAGCTATTTATTTCATGATTGGCATTATTTTCACACACAAAGCTCTATAGCTTATATTGATACTATATACAACAAATCTACATATAATTATAATATTTACTACTTTCGCCCCCCCCCCATCCTTCCGCCCCCCCTTCCCCCATCCTTCACTTTGTTTCATGATTGGCATTATTTTCACACACAAAGCTCTATAGCTTATATTGATACTATACACAACATTTCTACATATAATTATAATATTTACTACCTTCACCCCCCCATCCTTCCGCCCCCCCCCCTTCCCCCCATCCTTCACTTCACCTTCGTATTTCCCACATTTTCTTGAGCTTCTGCTTTCTTGTAAGCGCCATGGTGATCTTCAGAGGTTGGTACAACCTTCAGAGGTTGTTGTAACAATAAGAAATAATAGCGTTGATAGCTATTGACAGGCCAGACGTTGACAGCCAGCGGAGCAGCACGCCGCAGACTCCCTTGGTATCTTTAGGGTGACTGATATCATATGGTGGAGAGCCGGCAGAAGCCGCAGGCTATTGCTGGCAGATGTCTCTAAAATTTCACTCACACATACAACTCCGAAACACGGAAGAAAACAAGGAAAAACGAGCTTTATATACAGAAGCACATAGCCCATACTCGCGCGCGACCTTTAAACGGTTACGCCCCTTCTCCCTTTAAAAGCCACGTTAGCGGCGTAGTAGGTTCGCGGGCGATTTTATTCGCGTTCCTATATGTTGTTACATCATGTACGCTTGAAATCCGCTCACATCTCAATCTTTTTTTTTTCTTCATATATTTCGACCTAATCAGAGGGTGAGCCTGGTGAGAGGGTGAGCAATTATGAATGTTTGCAGTAACTCAAAACACACCTGGTCCCTTCCTGCAGGGCAGGATATTAGTTACTCAAGGTAAGGGTCTCATTGTTGCCAGGTAGGAGCACTTTTCAGAACATTCCAGATTGATATCCTGATTACTCAGATGCACTTCATTTTCGTTTTCTGTGCTTTTGGGTGTGTTAACGGTTTCCTGACTCAATAAGGATGTTATTATGAGGCTGGGAACCTCTAACCCAAGGTACTGCGACAGTATTCTTCCTTATCAACGGCAACAAAGCCACTGAGCTCTGATGCGCTCCTGGTAACTGCTTTACATTATCGCATGCATTGCCAGACGTATAAGTAATCATTGAAATGCATCAGGAAACTCAAAAATAACATTATAATTGATATTTTATTGTTAAAACTGATGTAAACAAACGAGGCTTGGCGATCGCGTGGTGCGGGGGGGTAGGGAGCGAGAGGTTAAAATCCCTTTAAATATCATTATTTGAGAAAAAACTATCTCCCAGTGTGTTGCTTAAGGCCAGAGCTACCAATATATAACTTAAACAATTTGTTTTGTATTTATCATGAATTTTAAATATATTCAGGGTGGGCGGTCTTATTATTAAAGATACATCAAACTATTAGGTGGAAATACTGACTGATTAATTACGTAAAATTGTATCTTCTTAAAGGCTCTAAGCAATACGGTCTCGTAAATAAGAATATAAAACTTTACATAGGATACCCAACCCCCCTCACCGCCACCCCCCACCACTACTACAACCCTTCAACCACACACACAGTTCCCTATATATCCCCACCATTACAACCCTCCAACCACACACACAGTTCCCCCTACATCCCCCACCACTACAACCCTCTCACCACACACAGTTACCCTACCTCACCCACCACTACAGCCCTCCAACCACACACACAGCTCACCTACATCCCCCACCACTACAACCCTCCAACCACACACACAGTTCACCTACATCCCTCGCCACTACTACTAACATAATGCACCTGTCCAAGCTTGCTGCGGTAATAATGGACAGGTTAATGAATAAGTGATGCAACAAATGGAATTTGTACGTTGCGTTTGGGTTATTCTTGTATCACATTTATCTGATTACAGATATACAGTGGGTTTTGTTACTACTACTACTACTGCTACTATACTATCGCCACCACTGCTACCGCCACTACTCCCACTGCCACTACAACAATAACTACTGATAATACTGTTATCATTACTACTACTACTACTACTATCATTATCGCCACTACTGCAACCGCTACTACTATAGTCTAGTAGGAAAAGGGGGTTATCATGCACCCCCCCCCCGGAAATATACTTCTAATTGGTAATTCTGGGTGGGAACAAATGTGTAGAAAATTATTAGCCTTGTTAACAAGTCGTCCGGATGTCCCACATACAGTTTTTATGCAAATTAGTGCCGCCATTACCGACAAATCAATGTTTCGCCATATCTCCGTCAAGTACTGATAACTGAACAAATAAGGTGTCTATACCAAGATTATGAGGGTTATAGATCTTTGAAAGACTACTGCCGAAGTGACTACTTGTCCCGTTGTCATGCTATCATGCAAATTCTAGCTTTCGTAACCTAAAAAAAAAAAAAATATCTATTTTCAGGGAAGGAATGAACATAACAGGTATATTTTTTGGCAATCATAGGTCAAAGTCATGAGCTGTGTGTTGATTGGAGAGTTTTTCAATACATCAATTCTCATTTCATCTAAATGCCTTTATTAATACATGTATATTATATACATAATTAGAAGCCTAAAGACGCCTCTCAACATTGCAACATATACATATGTTCATACATACATTAGTTAATTCCACTCACAGTGGAATACAGAATTTCCTTCTCCAGTCACAATTTGCGGCGTCAGATAGGTGGAAGCTTCATCTAGGGCCTTGGCATGAGCAGTTTCCAACTCCAAACCAAAATCGTAACTCTCAGAGTGGCCGAGTCTGTGTGAGTCCGAGTATCATGTTGATCTGCTTTCTTCGGAAAAAGTGCCTGACAGTCACACAGAGAAGCACGTGCTTTGATAGCTTCCACTTTCCCTCCGTAACTACACGGCACAGGTCTTGCCCGATGGAGAATATCAAACGCTTGATCTTTGGACTCATCTCCGTGTCTTCCTTGCCAGCCATTAATAAGCTGAGGAAACGGATGAGGTCTGGCGGTAGAAGCTCTTCAGGACTGAGCTCCATGTCGTCAGCTGTGAGCGGCCATGGTAGATCCTTGGACTCCCTGAAAGCTCATAGAATATTATGATGATCAAGGAGAACGACGTCTTGGTACTTATCGGTGCTTCCTAGAGAATAGGCTCGTGCGAGAGCATTAGATACAATTATACTGGAGCTGTGAACTAGCCAGAATGCGATTGCACCACCGTTGTCATGATCGGCCTTCGTAAAGTGGACATGGTCTTTGATTGGGTCACTCTGCAAGCGTTTCAGTAGTTTCTCGGAACGATAGTTGGAGTTCTCGTACCCATTCTGTTTTAGTTCTTCAACATAGATCAGGCGCAAGGAAGATAACCGTAGGACTTCATTTTGCTGGATGATATGAGTCTGAATGTGCTCAAGTACAGAGAGGAGTGCTATTTCGTGGGCGGCTGACACACAAGAATGCTCAGTATGTTCTCCTTTGGCTCTGCGAATCCCACGCTCGTATTTAGCATATGCTGTGGTGAAGGATTTATGGCATAACGGATGGTGTTTTGCTTCGACAGCAAAGAGATATGTGTCCTTAACTCGTCGCTGAAGGCGAACCAGACCCATCCTTTCAGCCCGTGATTCGATGTGTTCCCATCTATTTGTTCTTGTTCTTCCATGATGGAAAGACTACAGCTCGCTCGGTTTTGCGATCACCATCTTTGATCTCTACTTTTTCACAGAAAATGCATTATGGTGGGAATATTGGTCCTGTGGAACTTAGTGAGGACAAATTACGAGGGGAATGATGCCATTGTGAGCCTTCTGCTTCCTCGTCTTCTTTTTCATTATCTGGCAGACGATTGAGGTTGGCAAAGAATCGCTGATAACACTGTCTGCGATATCCAACACTTTTCAGGTCATGCGGGAGACTTGTTGGGATCTGATCACACACGGTTTGCATTCGATATGGTGAATCGTGTGATAGACGCAGACGTCGGTTCCGGGATCTGATGAAGGTGCTGCAGTTTTTCATCTGCAGTTCTTTTGATTTCACTGAGGTGTGTAAAGCGACCATGATCAGCCATGGAGAGCACATGAATGATGCATGTAGGTAGAGAGTGTTTAGGAGCTGTATCATCTCCACTCCAGTCAGGTTTGCGTTTAGGCATGATTACTAGTATTGTCTACCACCACCATTACTAAGGTCTACCACCACTGTTAATTATACCTCAACTGTTTATCTGGAAAGAAAAGTTACTACTAATACCAAGACTACGATATGAACATGCATGTATGTGAAGAGTGTTCTACTACTGGGTGCAGATCTCATCTTAGGTCAGGTTTGTGCTGGGTATGATCAACGTCTACCACCACCATGTTAATTTTACCACCACTGTTTATCTGGAAACAAAATTGACAATTAATATTAAGATTAAATAATAAAACATTTAAATAACCATTGATGTTAAAATTAAATATTCACATACAAGTTTGCCCTCTGAACTTTTCAGCGTTATCACCTGAAAATACAACTATAATCACGTTGTCTTTTAATTTTATTTTACAATATTTCCATGCTAGGATGTCAATGACACA
>JACEEZ010014045.1:542500-549109 GCA_016584305.1 Chionoecetes opilio
CACTCACTCACCAGCTATCATGTATACTCAAATTTCAAATTTCATGAAAATCATTTATATTCATTCACATTTACTTTCCTTTCGACGGTCAATCTCGCACTCTTAATTAACTTGAAATTACATCACTCTATTGCATATGCACTCACACTACACACTTTTTTCTATAACCATTTACTTAAAACACTCTCTTCCCTCTCACCACTCAAATTCGACACTCAAACAGTCGATTTCTTAGGACTTGAAGGAATGACAGAGAGAGAGCGAGAGAGCGAGAGAGCGAGAGCGAGAGCGAGAGAGAGAGAGAGAGAGAGAGAGAGAGAGAGAGAGAGAGAAAGAGAGGAAAAAAGGATAAAGAAAGGAAGGTAAAGGGTTTTATATATGTACTAGCCGCAAAGCCGCCCACCGGGCGGACTTTTTGGCTAGCTCCTGCGGAGGGCTATTGGTGGGCCTTCGGCCCACCACCTGTGTTTGGTGGGCCTTCGGCCCACCAAACATGGACTCTCCAGATAGCCCCTTCTAACTTTCCTGAAATCATATATGTAGAAATGTATGTATTCCCCCCACCCATTCACTCACCCATTACCCATCACCCCCCACCCATTCACTCACCCATTACCCATCACCCCCCACCCATTCACTCACCCATTACCCATCACCACACACCCATTCACTCACCCATTACCCATCACCCCCCCCATTCATTGCCCATTACCCATCACCTCCCACCCATTCACTCACCCATTACCCATCACCACACACACCCATTCACTCACCCATTACCCATCACCCCCCACCTATTCCCTCACCAATCACCCATCACCCCCAACCCATCACCCCCCACCCATTCACTCACCCATCACCCCACACCCATTACCCATCACCCCACCCATTCACTCACCCATTACCCATCACCCTACATCAAGGCTTCCTCAATTCTCGCAACCCACTTTTGTTTTCACAATTCTCGCTAATAGGCTGCTAAAAAAAAAAAAAAAAAAAAAATGATCGGATCATCTCATAAGTGGGCTTATGACCTTCCCCTGGTCAACCTGATTCCAAAAATGTGCCATATGAGGTGTTTGCGCCACGGGGGGCGGAACCTATACCACACACACACACAGACAGACAGACAGACACATTTTCGCTTATATTATTACTAGCCGCAAAGCCGCCCTCTGGGCGGACTTTTTGGCTAGCTCCTGCGGAGGGCTATTGGTGGGCCTTCGGCCCACCACCTGTGTTTGGTGGGCCTTCGGCCCACCAAACATGGACTCTCCAGATAGCCCCTTCTAACTTTCCTGAAATCATGGATGTAGAAATGTATGTATTCCCCCACCCATTCACTCACCCATTACCCATCACCCCCCACCCATTCACTCACCCATTAACCCATCACCCCCCACCCATTCACTCACCCATTACCCATCACCCCCCACCTATTCCCTCACCCATCACCCATCATCCCCAACCCATCACCCCCCACCCATTCACTCACCCATCATCCCACACCCATTACCCATCACCCCACCCATTCACTCACCCATTACCCATCACCCTACATCAAGGTTTCCTCAATTCTCCAAGGCAGCAATGAGCAGGTGTGTGGGAGTGTGATGGAGGAATAGTCCGGCAGCCACCAGTCTCAACCTTGTTTTAGGGTCTTTTTTTCAGTGGATTTTGTTTGCCCATATATCCAGTTTGACAGATATCTTGGTTGGCTCGCTGTCAACCTTGGGCAATTTGAGATAATTAGCATAAAATAAAATGGCCGCCAAGGAAATATTAAAATACATAAAATACCATAATTCCCTTACAAATTGACATAAGCGGTCAACCAATACATGGATTCCATGGTATTTTGACCCAGAAAATGTATTTTTAGTATTTTGATATCCAAAATGACCACCATTTTCAAAATGGCTGCCTTTTTTTGTGTGCATTTTTATACTCATACTAGTATATAATAATATTACTTGTTGAACATGTAAGTAATAAAAATTGACAGTTTTTTTAATCAGATCGTTTTGAGTCCACAATTCCTTATGGGCATAAATGCATAATTTTTGAGGTAATTAGTAATCATCCTCATCATCAACTGCTGTTCGTTTTTATCATTGCAACTTTCATGGAGGATTGCAAGACAACACATTGTGAATGTACCTCGATTTGTTACTGCGCATCTTGAGGACTTACATGGTGTTTAATTGAACTGTACATTTTATCAATTTTTATATATATTTGGTGCTGCTGAACATTGGTAGGGACTTTTTGTAGGCCAGTGCTTTTTTTTCTGCTCTTTTTTGATCCTCAAAAAAATTGTGGATTCCAATTGGTGGTTTAGTTGCGGGCATTCTTCCATATACTACTGTTTGCAGATGACCCGCTTGACTTTCCCAAATAAGGGCGTAGTAGTAGGTGGAAAGAGAAATAGCGGGGAGAAATTTGGCCCCCGATTTCCCCCTTTTTTGAAGTCCACACACTTACTCGGCCTCAACATAGAATATAATTTCATGATTCATTTTATTATTATAACTATTTTTATAAAATTTAAATTTCTTGATTTCTTTACACATCTTTTTTCCAAACCCTTGGGAAATTTGAAATCCCAGTGTCATCCTCTTCTGAACGGAATATGGTAGAACATCGTTTGCTTTACTCTGAAAGTAATAGAGGAATACCAGGGGAAGACAAAAAACTACAGGGCCCTTTACCAAAGTCACAGATATTTTTACTAGTGCTGTTACGGAATAGACATTGCCTTCTTTTCTATGTACAAATTAAACAGATCAACTTTTTCCCAAAATATTGAGATGTTTTTCCTTTTAAGATACTGATAACAACCTGAAAACCCTTATAAACTGGGCTTACTGCCTGTGCTTCCTTCCTTTCCGCAACAGAGGTTGATTACTTAAAAAAGTTGGTACGACATGCAACATGGTAGCGTGCTAGCTGCGTGCAAATCACTGATAGCTCCACTCCCCTAATCCGAATTGGCTCCCAGTTCATCAATTTTGCAAGGATTTCTGTCTAAGGGACATTTTCTTTTCTGCCTTAAATTTGTCGCAGAGATATCGGGTTTTTCCATCTTGATGGATGCGGGGGTCCTTTTAACTTGGCAATCTTCTCCAAAAAATTTAAAAGTGCTCAAAGAAATTAAACTTCAGTTGTTCAGACTTTTTGCTCGTTTTCTAGGTCGCCTGCTTCTTCTTCATTTTCCTTTTTGGGCCCTTTTCGGGGCCCTTTGAACCTCTTTTGGATAAAACGATTTATTCACACATGAGCTATGGCCCTTCAAACCAGATCCTTGTCATTATCTATTGAACTGCTTTTTCCCTGATGGTTTCATCTCTTATATTTTACCGCATCTTATATATTTTGTATCCCCTTTGCTTGCATTTTTCAAAACTTTTTTCTTCTTCGAATTGTGCATTTAAATTCCAAGCAAAATACTTCTTCTTCCCTACAGCCCTTTTCTTCATATACATGTCACTTAATTGTAAATTATAAATGTAGAATAACTTCACAGTACCAATTAACACTTAGAGCATTGGTCTCTGTTAAAGGGGAGGGTTTATCCTTGTACCCCTTTAAAAGATGCACTTTCATTATGGGGTACAACTAAACTCACACAGTTTATGTACTACTCGTACCCTGCTAACTCGTAAATCTCCCGGCGATCTGTACACCATCCGAATGAATTGCCCCTTCATTCTTGGCTCGGCTCTCCCGCTTGGCACACCCCGTCTATTCAGGTACGGTTTCTAACTTAAATGGGGCAAATTAGATAACATTTAGCATAAGTTACTCTTGCTGACATTAAATCCCATGTTGGGTTTCACAGCGTGAAATCACCGTGGCCTGGTGTGAAAGGTACTCACTCCTCATGATAAACAACAAACAGAGAAAAAAAAATACCACACGCTAAAAAGGATTGGGGATTAAGGGAAAAAACACGTGAGGGCAATCACCTATACATTCTGATGTGAACATACATGTTCAGGCATCCCTATTTTCAACGTTTTTTATCAAAAAAATATACACATTGCACCTTCAGATAAAATCATGAGTAATGTACAAAAAAAGTAAAATCTACTAGAAAAAAAACAGTGTACGAAACATACATACGTAAAAATTTCATTTGACACTACAATTTCTTATTTGTTGGGGACCATTTTTTAAAACGGTGGCCATTTTTAATTTGAAAATACCCAAAATTATGTTTTGGATCAAAATACCCCGGAATTTATGTTTGGTTGACCCTTTGTGAATTTTCAAGGGATGTATGGTATTTTTTGTATTTTGATATAAATTTTTGGGCCTTTTTTTTATGTAAATTTTTTCAAATTGCCCAAGGCTGACAGCGAGCCAACATATATATTTTTCAAACCCGTATGTTGGCAAAAAAAATCCACTGAAGAAAAAAAATTAAAGACCCCAAAGAAAGGTTTTTAAAAAAAAAAAAAAATGTACTTTTGGGCTCCGGGACTAAAAGGGGACAGGGAGGTTAAAAGGGGGGAAGATATGTGGTGGACGGGAGGGGGGGAATATTGGGGGGGGAAGAAGGGAACTTTGGGGGGGGGAAAATTTAAAAAAAATTAGGGGGAGGGAAAAGATGAAATTTATGGGAGGGGGGGAAAGGGGGAGGAAAGATAAGGGAAAAAAAAGGGGATGGGTGGGGGAAGGGAAAAAGGAAGGGTATCATAGGTTGTGGGTGGGGGGATATTTGGAGGAGGGGAGGAGGAGGGGTAGAGAAAGGAGAGGAAAGGGGGGGAGGGGGAACGAAGGAAGCAACTGACAAGCAGATTTACCTATGAGGAAAATGAAATTCCTGAAGACGAGGTCGGTCTGTGAAGTAGTGAAAAATTTGCCAGCATATTTCCTGCAGGGGATGAGAAAGGGAGTAGAGGGGAGAATGGAGGGGAAGGAGGGAGAGATATTTTGGTACACAGGAGAGAGACCAGACTGGGGGAGATGAGGTAAGGAAGGAGAGGAGGAAAGGGAAGGAGTAGGTTAGGATGTCGGAAAAAGAGGTGGAGAAAGAGGTGGAGGATGCTGTTTCTGAAGCACAAATTACCTTGTGTGTATGTGTGTGTGTCATTCACCCATGGTCTTGTTCACGCCAGCCGGACTCATGATCACCAGTTTCACCTTCCCGGTGCGAGCTTGGAGCTCATTATTACCGATCTTTGGATAATGCTGGGACCTCACACACCACACTCACCCATCTCCTTGCTCAAGGGAGACAGTAACCGCCCGAATTTATCAGTGAAAAATCGGAAGCAGTGAGGGTTTTAAACGGCTACCACAGAATGGCAGGCCAGCACGCTATACACTTGACCATCGTGACAGTAATTTGTGGTATCGTGTGTGTGTGTGTGTGCTTATGTGTGCTTGTCTGTATGTGTGTGTGTCTGTTTCTGTTTCTGTGTGTGTGTGTCTGTTTCTGTTTCTGTGTGTGTGTGTCTGTGTCTGTTTCTGTGTGTCTGTTTATGTGTGTGTGTGTGTGTGTGTGTGTGTGTGGTGTGTGTGTGTGTGTGTGTGTGTGTGTGTGTGTGTGTGTGTGTGTGTGTGTGTGTGTCGGTGGGCATGTTTGAGGAGGGGTTATAAAAAACGTTCCAGCGAACTCGATACGCTCAGCAGAAATAATACATCTAGAACAAGAGTTCCGGACCTCGAGTCCTTATTGCTACACTCTTATGCAGGAGGACGCTATGCTTATCGATGTGTGTGCGTCTTGCGTGCGTGCGTGCGTGCGTGCGTGCGTGCGTGCGTGCGTGCGTGCGTGCGTGCGTGCGTGCGTGCGTGCGTGGCGTGCGTGCGTGCGTGCGTGCGTGCGTGCGTGCGTGCGTGCGTGCGGCGTGCGTGCGTGCGTGCGTGCGTGCGTGCGTGCGTGCGTGCGTGCGTGCGTGCGTGCGTGCGTACGTGTGTGTATGTATGTGTGTGTGTGTGTGTGTATGTGTGTGTACGTGTATGCATGTGTGTGTGTGTGAAGAAGGAGGAGAAGGAACGCAAAGACAAAGGAGGAAAGACAAGTAGGAACAAACACATAATAAACAATAATGCCATTTGGCTCATAACGAGGCCATGTATACATAGGATAATTGATTGATTATAGTTTTAAGGCGCCGCAACTGCGGGGTTATTGACGCCTGCTTACAAAAGATACATGTAAAGTAAAACTAAAAAACAAAATTTAAGATAGAATAAAAATATTGAAAATTACGAAATACATAAAAGAACAAGAGTACATTAAAAACAATCATAAGTTAATATTAAAAACATCATAACTTGTTGAGAAGGCCAGCCTTCTCAATAAAGGTATGGACTTCATGTCCCGGAGAGAAACACCTCTCTCCCAATGCCAGGGAGAGACGGTAAGCACCGTCCGACCCGCGACACCGGACAAAATTGCACACGTAGGTCCCCAAGACTGGGACACTCGACCAGCAAGTGCCGCACAGTTAAGGGGACCAAACAATCATCACAGTAAGGAGGGTGGCCCCCCTCCATGAGGAACCCATGAGTATATAGAGTGTGACCAATACGCAATCGTGCCAAGGCAGTCTCCCATCTCCGGAGAGACCGCAGTAGCCCAGTCCTCGATACTTT
>JACEEZ010014046.1:0-14118 GCA_016584305.1 Chionoecetes opilio
ATTTTTTTTTTGGAAAAAAAAAACGGGAAAAATTTTTTTTTTTTAAAAATTCAAAAAAAAAATGGCCAAGGACCACCGGCGGGCAGCTATATGCTCGATGGCATTACACTCACTGCACTGCGGCTTCATCACTCCCGCCCAGCCATCGTCACTGATTGTTTGAGACAAAAGATGCACTGGTGATGTAGTTTGGGGCGGCGCTTTAATAAAATATGGTAACTTATATAACTTTACTTATATATTAATAATATTTAAAACTTTGTAATATAAAAATTTTTTTGTCGTTTAAAATTAAGTTTAAAAAGTTTATGGTGTGTGTGACAGGGGGGGTTTTGGGGGGGAGCGCGCGTCACGGGCTGGGGGCGACGGGTAAACAAACACTTATAGAAAACCTAAAAAAGAAACCTGCAACTTTATTTATTTACATGTTGTGCATTTATTGCAAAAAATTGACAAAGAACAATTAACGCAAAATGGGGAAAAAAAAAAAAAAAGTTTCGCATAAATAAAATTTTCCAGAAAAGTGTTCAGCCCTCCTTCACACCCCTTTTCAGTCTCATTTCACAACACCGTGTTTAAAGAAAGCAAAAAACCGAGCATTCAACCCCTAGTTAGTGTCGCAGAAAAAATATTTATCACTGTATGTTCAATTTCGTAATATGTTTTTTGGTGTTGTCTGTCTTCCCTAACACCCCTTCCATGCCTGCCTCCCCTGCCCGCTTGCCCCCTTCTATAGCGACCACAACAACGGATTTGAAAAAAAAAAAAAAAATAAGCAGGGGACAGCCAAATAACCTAGTTTTGGCTTTTGCCGTGCTTTCTACCCTTTTATTTTATCATCATCCCTCGCAGTAAGCGCAAAGAGCTTTTAAAGGTCGAGAAAGAGCTCTAAACAGGTAAAAAAATTGACTATTGAAGAACAACGCTATGGTGGTTGTGGTGAGGGTAAAGGGTTTCATCAACCCCACACCTGTTGGAAAACCCCAACGCTGAACCTCATCGGCGGCGGTGAAGGGCCCAAATAAAATATGAAAAAACTATTACATCTGATGGAAAAAAGGGGGATGAGGTGTGAGGTTATTTTCTCAAGAAAAAAAAACTTAAAAACTTTTTTGAAATGTAGTTGGGCAATGGGTATTGGATGGTACCCACTCTGCACCAAGACACGATAAAGTTATGTTTTTTGGTAGGCAAGCAGTGAGCGTGAGAAGATTACTCCTGAAGTGTCCCTGAACATGTCCTGTGAAATGATGACGAAAAAAGATGAAAGAGCCCCAAGTCCCTGTATTAATTCATATGTAAGTTTTTCAATACATACCTTTTTATAAAACGAAACATTCTTCCCTCTCAAGGGGAAGAAGAAGGTGAAATGGAAGCAATAATGTGAGTAAAAAAATCTGTAAAAAACTAAAGAATCATGTTAAAGTCTCCAAAACTTAACCCCGTTTTTTGAAAAAAAGTATTTCTT
This sequence comes from Chionoecetes opilio, assembly GCA_016584305.1. NCBI lineage: Eukaryota > Metazoa > Arthropoda > Malacostraca > Decapoda > Majidae > Chionoecetes > Chionoecetes opilio. The sequence continues at coordinate 1,469 of JACEEZ010014046.1, forward strand.
ATACTTCAAAGCAAAAAAACCTTTTCGTTTTCATAATAATAAATTAGTAAAAGGTATTTTGATCACAAAATGCTCTCTAAAAAATTTATTCAAAAAAAAATTCTTTTTTTTGGAAAAAAGTTATCTGTACCCCCTTTTTAAATTTTATCGTTTAAAAAAAACTTTCCCTTTTTTTCAAAAACAGCTTAAACGTAACATGAAACATTTAAATTAAATCTACTAAACTAGATTTGCATATTAAAATTATTAAACTCATAAACATTCTTAAACTTGAAACATTAGTATCAGAGATCTTTTTCGATTCAATATGCACCCAAAAATGACTTTTTTAATTTTTTTTATGGAATCTAGATTTTGGTGATACACTTTTTATACATTTTAATTGCTAGACATAGTCTTAATTGCAAAGACTTTGTAGAAGATTCCCTGAAGTTCGTTAAAAATATTCGCAAAAAAGGACCCCCGAGTCCCCCCTTCACCTTCATTGTGCTATTTTTATAAGTTATGCATTTTTGACGCCAAACCACGGCATCACGAAATAGAATATTCCAGGCCAGGAGGAAAAGGGAATTAGGAATTAATTAGGAATTAGAGGAAGAGCAGACACCAGGAACCTATTGGCTATATTGAGGGTATCTGCTAAATAATACTCTATAAAATACATTAAGATAACTTTTTGGGAAAAAGTATCCTTGCCCCTAAAGGGTAGAAACATGGAATTTCCCTTTATGAAGAATAAGAGAATAAGTATGTAACTGAAAACCACAAAACCTAATAATCCGGGATTTAAAAATATAATTCGCGGGGCAATATCAAAAAAATTACTATCTTTAAAAAAAAAAAAAAATACGTAGACCCAAAAAGTAATCCATTGGGCAGCTGATGCTAATTTTATCAAGTTTAGTAGTTTAGTAGTTTTAAGGGGAGGGGGGATGAAAAGCATAAATTGCACGCCCTCACTCCCAAGGGGGGGAAAGGGAATTATGTGGTGACTGGGGGAGATTTGTACATAGTTTCTGACTGCCCTTTCTACTAATTTTTTCCCTATTTCTTAAATTTGCGTTTTCTGGAGTGGCATCTAACAGAGGGGGAGGAATATTTGGGAGATTGATTTTCGTATATATTTTATTTTTATTTATATATAATATATTTATAATATAATATATATAATATATATATAATATATATAAAATATATATATATATTATATATATATATAAAATAAATATTATTATATATTATAAAAAAAATTTTAATAAAATTATTTATATATAATTATATATATTATATATAATTATATATTATATATATATATATTATATTATATAATATATATATTATATTATATTTATATATATATTTTATATAATATATAAAAATTAAATATTAATATATATATAATATAATATAAAATATATATATATATATATAAATATATTCATGTACATTTTTACCTTTTTTTTTATTTTAACATTTTTATTATTTATTCACTTATCTATTCTTGGGACTGCTCGAATTATCTATCGAAAAATAATTTGGGCTCCAAAAAGTTTTTTTTTTTTTTTTTTTTTTTTTTTTTAATCTATTACATAAACATACATTACATTAAACATATGCCATACCATACACATACTCACATAAAGCCAGAAATAAAGAGCGGGCGTCAGCCCGCGGGCTGTACCCGCAGCCAAAGTCGGGGTACAGGTGGCGGGGGTAGGTCACTCCCGCCCTTAGTGTTATGGGGGGGGTGGGGCCGCACGCGCCCCCTCCACAGCGGGTGTGACTTTCTAAAAAGGGCCCCTTAGTCGGTCAGCCCCGGTCCAAATTTTGCCCCCGGGATCAAATTAGGGCGAAAATGCTAAATTTTTTTTTTTTTTAAAAAGGTATAAGCCTGAGTTAAAAAACATTGATAGCTTTTGTGGGGGGGGCCACTTTATATGATTTATCTCCCTTTTTCCAAAAGGGCCGCCAAAACACCCAAAAATTTAGAAAATTTTAAATTCGTTTTATGGGCCTATCATGTAGAGCTTTTCCCCGGTGATTTCCCAAAGGTTGCTTATTTGTTCCCTGTTTGATTTTGTCCCCCAAAAACGGGTTTTCCTCTAGGGGAAAACCACTTTTCCCCCGGCTAGGGCAATTTTCTAAACGTGGTAAACGGGAAGATGATCAAGTATAAAATGTATTTAAATCCGCTTTTTAAAAACAAACCAATTCAAACGGATAATTTTATATACATATGATGTACATAGTTATATGTTATATGTATATTGTACATAAAATCGCTAATTACCTAAAAAATTGAAACAACCCTTTTTTGAAAAATCACAACATCGTCGTCTTCGTCCGTGCTTCCTCATCATCTGATGAAAATTCTCCATTGACATTTTTCACATTCAGTGCCTTTAATCCATTTTCCAGACAGACACACTTTGGCATGTACACATCCCTTTAAAATTTGCAGGCCAGTAGGGCCAAGAAGCCCCAGGTGCTGGCCCACCATCCATCCAAATCCACTACCATTAATTCCTCACTCATCCATGTCAATTTTCCCCCCTCTGCCAATGGGACTTGGTACACCTGGGGCTTGCCAAGACTTTCTCCATATTCCACCCGGGGTTTGCCCCTTTTGGCTGTTTTTACTAAGCAGTCCCCGCAGGGGGGAAGCTGATGCTCTCTATCCACCTTTTTTTAACACAGACAAATGGTACCTGAGATTATTGACCTTAGTGAATGCTGCTTTGGGGGGCATAAGGGGGACATGGAAAAAACTCTAGTTTGTCCATCAGTTCTAGGAGAGGGCCCCTTCCTGGCCCAACGTGAAAAAGGGGTTTTTATTTTCCCCGTTGTTTTTCCGAATTTGAGCACTTGCCTTCCCTTTACCTGCGAAAGCATGGTAGTGTCCCCCATGTATGCATGACCAATAAGAGCTTGCAGACATCTATCCGTAGGGGAAACGACTTTCCCCAGTCAACTAACTAGTTCGGTTCTAGTTCCCATTTCTGGAATAACGGGGCCCTATCTTGTCATGGAATGCCAAACACAGATAAAGACATCTGTTTTTCCCTGGCATTAAAAACAGCCTGGTACCGTCTAGCAGCATGGCAGTTTGGGAAAAGTAGGGCCCTCTCTTCTTATGGCCACGGGGTGAAAATCTGTCCTTTTTGATGGGCCTTCGGATATTTACGAAATTGATCTATGATCTTTGATACTGTAGACTTTGCCTTCCAAAGCTTGAGTCCCCTTTTAGATTTTGATTTTCCAAGAAACTCCTTTAATGAGACACAGCATGGAACCATCAACAACTTTTCCCCTTTTCGTCAAAATATTTTTACTGCACCTCCAAGTCGGGTTTCAGTCTTCTGTGCATATTCTTCTTTTTTGAATCCCTTTAGAAGATTAACTCCACAGACAACATTATGATTCCAATTTTGGGTCAGGAGGTGACTGGTATAATCCCCTTTTTGGGATAAAATTTCTGATGTTTCGAAAAGTTCTTGGTAAGCTTCTCCTTCAACCTTTGGGGTACGTATAAATTCATCTGTTACTTTCTCTTCTTTATTCTCATTGCTGTCCCCTTTTTTTTCCTAGTGTAATTCCTATGCATGAAACGGGTGTGTGCCTCTCGGCAACAATGTCTCTACTGGTTAGTGCTATCATCCGCCGTCTGCATTTCGACGGCACTCCTCTTAGTGTTTTATCTACTCCAGTTGTTAAGTGCGTAATGTTTCACGTGTATTTGGGGTGCTTTTTGAACTTTACCCTTTCTACAGAATACCAGATCGGAGCATAACCTTTATTCATGTTTGATTTTGGAAGACTTTTTTGGAGGACAGTCCACTACCAGATAGATCACATTAAAAACACCTGTTTACTTTTCAGAGTTTCCAAGTCTCTTTTCATGGTGAACATGCTTCTACATTTTCGATAAGATTAATTGGAACTTTTTTGTCCTGAAGCGTTTTTGAAACGTCTAGAATGGGACTGGTTCCTACTTTGGGGGCTTCAAATAAGGTTAAACCCGGAGGGATGGCTTTGAGGACTGACAAAAGTTCATCTCCGTCGGGTTACTGCCTGGTGTATGTGCACAGTTTTTTTGGGGGGGGGCCCGTGGCGTTTTTCCCTGTTAAAGGAATTCCAGGCCTCCTACGTTGAATTTTCCCCACACCACGACACCGGATTTTGGGCCAGATTTTTCTCTACATCACCAGCCTTCAAAAATAGCTTCGAGGGTGTCGGCTGCTACTCACCTCTCCACTCCAAAAAACCCACTTTCTCTGAAAGGACCTGCGGGCGGCTGGTCCCTTTCCCGGCAGTGGTGGTCTCCTCGAGGGTCTCCAACGTCGCCATCGATCGTCCGGTCCGTCTCTCGCCGATGAAATACGACACCCGAAAAAAAAAATTGTTTTTTAATTTTATGTATGTATATTTTTTAATTATATAAATTTCGTTGGAAAAGGGGGGAAAAATCCCATAAGCGCCACTGCCAAATGCTATCAAATGTTTTCTAATCTAGGCTTTATACCTTCCCAAAAAAAAACTATTAGCTTTTCGCCCTAATTTGATACCGACCAACCCCCAGGGTGATCGCATAATAGAGGGCGGGCGCGCTTTCCGGCCCACGCACTGTCTGAGCCGCTCTGTGCGGGGAAAGGAAAGAGGGAGTGGGTCAGGGGAGGGGGGGGCATATGAGACGAGCCACACGGGCCGCTCCTCAAACCCGTCCCTCCGCTCCCCCAGGGTTTCGTACCAAACCAAGTGGTGTAGAACGACCTCCCGGCTCGGGCAGCTGCTGGGCGGGGCTAAAGGGTCGTGTTTTTTCGTGGCTTGTTTGTGCCAGGGTGCCCGCCCCGATGTTTCACCAGCTGGCGATACTTTGCTCGCGGCACGACGGGGAGCGCGTCTGACCATACTTGGCCCCTTGGATGCTGGGTAAGACGTCAGGCCCCTGCTGGTATCTGGTGGCCCCCCCGGGCCGCCTCATGGGCCGCAAGAAGTTTAAAACTGAGTCACAGTTTAAAGGGCGGATAGGGCGATATTATTAATGATTTTAAGGATATTTAGATGATAAAAACAATACGGATAAATGAAAACAATAAAATAATAATAAAAATAAACCAAATGACTATAATTTTGGGAAAAAAATAGCCTAAAAAATTATAAAAAAAATAGAAAAAAAATAAATATTTAAATATGACAATAATAATGAAAAAAAGTAGTATTACCAAAAATGCTTTGGGACTTTGTGACAGGGGTGACAGGTGGAAGGACACACGGCTGGGAAAAAAATTTTTTTTGTGCATGTTGTTTTCCCCGTGAGAACCTTTGGGCAAAGCTGAAAAAGGGATATATTGCACTTTTACGGCGATTTTTCCCCTACTCACTACACCGACAGAATAGTGAAAATATAAGATCATGAAATTTTAATATCTAAATTAAAATCTGTTATTTTTTTTCAAATAATATAATAATAATATAAAATAATAAAATTTAAAAAATAAAATTAAAATTTAATAATAATAATAAATAAAATAATAAAATTTAAAGATAATAATATATGATAATAGCTAAAATGTTTATAGAATAGTATTTTCAAAAACCCACCACAACACACACAACCACACAAAACCCCCACACCACACCACACACACACCCCACCACACACACACACCCACCACACAACACACACACAACACACACACCCAACCCACCAAACCACACAAACACACACAACCCACACACACCCACACAACAAACCAAAACCAACCACACCACCCACCACACACCCACCACCACCCCACACAAAACCCCACACACACAAACCCACTTTCTCCTTTCCCTTTTTTGCGTTCACTCTCCTGCCGCTTCGTAATTTTGTAATATTTTTTGCACTAGTTTCCCCAGTGCAATATTTTTTTTTTTTCACGTTTTTTGTGAAAAAATTTTCTATATACAAAAAAATAAAAATCAACAAGTAATGGACGATAGTGCATTTGTCCACCTTTAACCATAAAGCAAAGTTCTTAGAGTGGGGTGGCCACTGACCACCAGGCGCCCCTAAAAACCCCCATACTGTTTTTCACTACAATTAATCATTGTTTTTTTTACCTAAACCCCCATTATTTAGTTACTTTTAAATCCAGAGGTCTCCAAAATTTTGGGAAGCATTAGTTTAGTCGAGGGAGGAATAGAATTTCGGGAAAATTTTTTAAAATTTTCTTCCTTTCATTATTTAGGGCGCTCCTAGCTCAGTGGTAAAGTGTTGCTGTTTCATGCAAAACACTTGGGTTCAAATCTCCCCCCGCAATAAAATTTTTTTTTTCCCCGCCTCGGACCCCGCCCCCTCCCCGCCTGGCCACCCTCCTTCTTTTTTTGTTAAAACCCCAATTTGTAGAATATTAATTTTTCAACTTTTATTTGCAAATAGCAGTGTTTTTTTTTTTTTTTTTAAAAAAATTCAATTCAATTAAATAAAATGATTTTTAAAATTTTACTTTTGTGCTTAAAATAAGTTTAATGTTTATGTTTTGGTGGGGAAAAGAAAAAATTGCAGGAATAAAGTGTGGTTGTGCACGGGTGGGTGTGGGGAGCGCGCGTCCGGGCTGAGGGGACAGGAAAAACATAACATTATAGTAACTCTAATACGCAACCTTCAACTTTTTTATTTCAGTATGTCATTATTGCAAAATAATTGACAATGAACCAATTAAGAAAATGAGAAAAAAAAAACGATTGCATGAAAAAATTTTTTTCCCAAAAAGTTTTTAGTCCTCTCTTCACACGCCTTTCTGTCTCATTTCCAACAACAATGTTTAAGAAAGCAAAAAACCGAGCTTCATATCCTATTAGTGATGCAGAAAAATATTTATCACTCTATGTTTTAATTTACGGATATGTTTGTTGTTGTGTTGTCTGTATTTTCTCTAACAGCGCCTTCCATGCCCTGCCCCCACCTGCCCCCACCTGCCTCGCCTCTCCCCCTTTCTAAAGCGACGACTACAAGGGATTTTTTTTTTTTTTTTTAGTAAACGAGCAGACAGCTAAAACTAGTTTGGGGCTTCTCCCCATGCATTTAGCTTTTTTTTTTACTCATCATGCCTCGCAGTACGTAAAGAGTTTTTGCGGGCTCGGATAGAGCTTCTAAACAGGTAAAAACGGAGCTATCGAAAAAAAACAGAGATGGTAGGGGCGAGGGGGGTAAAGGTTTTCATAAACCACCCAGCTGTTGGTAAAACCCCCAACGCTGAACCAAGTCTTTTGGGGGGCGGTGAAGAGGAATAAAAAATATGAAAATAACTATTACTCATGATGAAAAAAAAAACAGAAGATGAAGTGAGGTTAGTAGTCCTTAAGAAAAATAAACCTTAAAAAACTTTTGAATTATGGGAAAAAGTGCAAATGTTTGTGATGGTAAATTATTCACACACATGATACATAATAGTTATGGTGTTTGGTGTGAAAACGCGTAGTGTAGAAGAATATCCTAAGATGTGCTGAACATGTCTGATAAAATGATGACAAAAAAGTGCAACGACACCAAGTACCCTATATTATATTCATATGTAATATTTCAGATACTACCTATTTTTATAGAATGTTATAAATCATGTTAAAGTACCCCAAAAACTTTAGCCACTTTTTGTAAAAGTATTTTTTTTTACTTCAAAGCTATAAAACTCTTTCGTTTTTATAATAAATGAATTATGAAAAGGGTATTTTGATCACAAAATGCTACTTAAAAATTATTCAAAAAAATTCTTAATTCGAAATTTAAGTTTCTTAGCCCATTTTATCCTATTGACTTAAAAAAACTTTAGCCTTTTTTAAAAAAACCTTAAACGTCGACATGAAACATTTCATTAAAATTTACTAAACATGATTTTGAAATTTTTAAAAGAATATTAAACTCATAAACATTCTTAATTTAAATTTAGTATCAAGATCTTTCGTTTAAAATATACACCCAAAAAATGACATTTCTTTTAGGGTTTCTAAATTTTGGCTGATAAACTTTTTATACATTGCTAAGACTGGAAGAAGATTCCCTGAAAGTTGCGATGAAATCCATTGAAAAATAAGTGACCCCAGGGACTCCCCCCTTTTCAATTACATTGGGGCCCTTTTTAAAAAAGTTTGCATTATTGACCCCAAACCTACGAATCACAGAATTAGAATTTTCCAGGCCAGGAGGAGAAGGAATACATAGAATACAGGGGGAAGAACAGAAAACCAAAATCCTATTGGTCTTTATTGAGGGTTTTGCAAACTACATACTACTATAAATCTACATGAAAGTAATAGTTGGAAAAGTTACCCCGTCCCTAATGGGGATAAAAACATTGAAGTTCCTTTATGAAAAAAGAGGAATGCAGTATGTAACTAAAAACTCCACTAACCCTAAAAACCCGGATTTTAATAATATAATTCGGGGCATATCAAACAACTCCTATATTTTAAAGAAAAAAAAAAATGACGTAGAGCCAAAAGAAAATCCGTTGGGCAGCTATGCAATTATTTTATCAAGTTTGTAGATTAAAAAGGGGAAAAGGATGGGGAAACATGAAATTGCACTGTCCTGCAGCCAAGGGGTGGAAGGGAAAATTTTGAGTTGGTGGGTATTGTAATATGTTTCTGAGCTGTCTTTCTACTAAAGTTTCCTTTTCTTAAATTTGGGGGCTTCTGGAAAGGCCCTTAACATGAATGGGGAAATTTAGGGGAAAATGATTTTCTGTATAATATTATATATATATATATATTTAAATTATTTATATTATTTTAATAATATATTATATATAATTATATTTTAAAAATTTTATTATATAATATATATATATAATTAAATATAAAATACATATATATTATATATATATATATAATTAAATAAAATTTTATATATATATAATTATAAAATTTTTATATATATATATATATTTATTTTATATTATTTTTATATATTTTTATTATAATTTATTATATATATAAATTATTATATATATAATTAATTTTATTATATATTATATATATTTAATAATATTTATAAACATATTTATAAAATATATATACATATATAATATTTAAAAAAAATTTTAATATATAATTATATATATACATATTCTATATAAATTTTACATATATAAAAATATATAATATAATAATATTACTTTTAAAAAATATTAATTATACAAAAATATACATATAATTTAAAAATACATATATATATAATATATAAATATATATATAACATATATATAAATATATATAAATAAAATACATAATATATTATATATATAATATATAAATAATATATATATTTAAAATTATATATATATATATAATATAATAAAAATTTTAATATATATATATATACATATATATTAATATAATATAATTATTATATATATATCATATATCAAATATATATATATATTATAAATTTTTAATATAATTTCTTTTTTTTTATAAAAACTAAATTATTTCTTGTATATCCCCCCCATTTTTATACTTTAATATAAAATAATTTTATAATCTTGGTTTCTTTATTTTTGATAAACTGTTTTTAACTTTTGTGGGCGACCCCTCCCAAAGTTTTGGAGTTTTAAAAACGAAAGTTAAACATTTACAAAAAATTTTTGGTGAAATTTTTTTGGGGCCTGTTTGTTTTTCTTTTTAAAACTTTTTAAAAGTGGAAGAAACCTTTTCCTTTGGGGGGCCTTTTTTCCCTTTTTTTTCCCTCCGGCCGGGCTGCCAGTCTCCCTCCACCCCGAATAGGACTAAAAAAATTTTGCACCTTTAAAATATTATGGGGATGAAATTTTAATTTTTGCCTTATGAAATTTTTGGGTTACCCCGGGGGGGGCCCCTTTAAAATGGGAACACTTGCCTTCAAAGGGACGGCCCTTTTTCTTAGGGGGTTTTCATTTTTTTCCTTTGGGCTGGGGGCTAAAACCCCTAAAAAAATTCTTTTCCGGGGTCCTGTTATTTTAACTTTGTTAAAATAACTTTAAATTTTTTTTTTTATTTTTTAAATTTTGGAAAAAGGCATTTCCCCCTTGATCAGGGGAATTTTTTTAAAAGGGTCGGAAAATTTCCCCCCAGGGGTTTTTGGGCCCCCCCCGGGTGTCCTTTTCCGGGGCTTTTGGGCGGGGATGCCCCTTTGCCCGTGAAAGGGTTTTGGGGCTGTTTTTAACCTCTTCCCCTTTTTTTGAAAAAAAAAGGAAACTTGAAAAAAACGGGTAAAAAGAATTTTTGGGGAAACTTTTTCCAAAAAAGGGTTAGCTGTAAAGGGAGTTTTATAGGATAAAATCTTAAAATGTTTTTTTTTTTTTTCTTTTCAATTTCCCCAAAAAAAGGGATTCTTTTTTTTGACCCGAAAGTTTTTTTTAAAAGGCCCGGTACAAAATCTTCCCGAGGGGGGGGTTTTGGAAAAGTAGGGGTTTCTTTTCCTTTGTCTTTCGCCCCTTAAAAAAATACAACACAATTTTTGGGGGGTACCTGGGGGCGGTCCCTTTTTGCCCCACCCTCGAAAAAAAAGCCCTCCCGAGGTCAACCACCGCCGCGAGTTTCCCAGGGTCCTTTCCCATACAAGGGGAGCTCTGACAAGAAAACACAATTTGCCCCACCCCCCGAGCCTTGTGGGCGCCCCTTGGCCTCCTCCCCCCGGATTGTCTTTTACAGATTTAAAAAAACCCCGAATGGAAGGACCCGGTTTCAGGGTAGCGTGCCCCCATGCCCATATAGCCGAATTTTGGGGGACGGTATCAGTTTTAGGCCTCGATTCGTCTCACGGTGCATCGCTGATTTTTACACTTCATCCCCCCGCGATACCCCTGATTCTGCGAAGACACTTATTACCAAAGGCTTATTCGTCTCTTCAAGTCACTATTTTTGTTCCCTGTCTCACAACCATAGAGTAAGACAGGGGTCACAAGGATTTAAAATCCGGATCTTTGTCCTCCTGCACAGGTACCACAACGCCCAATACTCGCGCTGAGCGAGTCCATAACACCGTGGGGTATGCCAATCCGCCGAAATTCTTACTTACCCGCCGTATTTTGGACTGCGTACCAAGGTATGTAAAAATTTCCAAGATCTATGCCTCGAACACGCATGAACGACGGTCTGCTTCATCATAGTTTCCAAAAAACCCGGACCTTGGGCTTGAGCCAGGAAACCTCAATCCCAAGGCTTTGCCCCTCGTGCAGCGCCTCGAGAGCCCTCACCAGGCCCCCCAGCGCCGCACGATTATGCTCTTCGGCAAAAAACAAGATCATGATCTTAAGTTGCCTACGGTGCTCCCCCAAACCTTTGCTACAAACCCTTTTAATACCCATCCCTACAAGCGTTGAAAAATGATGGGGCAAAGGGCGCAAAACCCCCGCCTCACCCTGTATTCAAGGAAAGAAACCGGTACACCTGCCCCACACTTCCAGCCTCTCAGTCCCAGTACGCCATTATCAAACCAATGTCCTTTGCAGGAATCCCTCGAAGTCGCAGAAGATCCCAAAAGTGACTCACGATGCACTGGTCAAAAGCCTTTTTGAATCAACATAGGCTGCAAGCATCCCCTGTCGAAACTCATGTCGGCGTTCCACCAGGACACAACGCTAGGATAGGTCCGTTTTTGACTTACCAGGCTGAAACCCGACTGCTGAGGTCCTGATCTTCACCAGATGGCTGCGAACCGTGTCAGCAATAGATGGGGAAGCACCTTGCTGGTACCTGAGCAGTGTAATAAACCCCGGTAATTTTGCAGTCCGCGGGGCCCCTTTTCCCTTTAGATGGAAAGACCACCCCTTTTTCCCGTCAGGAGAAGGTACCTGGGTTGCCCACGGCAGTCAGGGCAGCATGCAAACCCCTGGATCATGGCCTCACCCCAGCTTTGAGGGTCCGCACATATTTCAAACCCAGCTGCCTTTTCCCCCCCTCAACTTTGCTACAGCCCCTCTACTTCGCAAAAGAGGGGGCGCTTTCGTCCAAAGGGAGGACGGCATCCACTGCCCCTTTTCCCAGTGGTGTGAAACTGCTCATTGGGGGGTCCCCCCTGAACAACTCCCAAAGTACCAGCCCAAAAGACCCCTGCCCATCCATGTCCGACACGAGGCGCCCAAACTGCTGTTCGAATAGCCTCGCCCGAGAAGGGGCTTTTTGGAACGGGCTTCTTCAGGCTCGTAGGGGGGTCGGAGGGCATTAGCGTTCAAATGACCCCCCGACTCCTCACGAGACTCCTGACTACCTTCCTTGTCTTCCTCGGAGGGTTTTAGTCCGGCGTACAGGCCCTGGGCGGGGCCCGGTTCCCCCCAGCCCGGGAGCGCGACTCTCCCTCGATTTTTCTCCAGGTCTCCGCGAGACAAACCCCGCCTGACCCCGGGGGGCTCCCCAATCACCCTTGGCACTGTAGAGTTTCACATTTGAAGGTATCCACAGTTCTACAGGGCCCCGAGAGCACCGAGCACATCAAACCGTTTGAACTGCCCGCATCTATGGCCATGTCCCCGTCCCTTTAGTTTTTCAAGATGAAACCAGTATGGGTATCTCTTGAGATTCTTCTGGACTTGCATAACTTAATGGGGCAAAAACAAGTCTTATCTGTTCCAAGGGAAATTTAGCCCCGGTAAACCTCTGCACAGCCCTCATTGGGTTTAGCAAAGGGATTA
>JACEEZ010014047.1:0-14157 GCA_016584305.1 Chionoecetes opilio
CTTTCCCCTTTTGACATGGTCCCAAGCCCTGAGAACGAGGAAGTCTTGAGTTAGAAATATTGGAAGACTGCTTGCTCTGCCCAAGCCAAAAGAAGGGCAGAGACGGCCATGGAGAGGGTAGAGACCATGCCAAGAGCTGAAGATGCTTTCTCTCTGAACGAGAGACTAACTAAAGCCCCACTTATTTTTCGTATATATTTTGTTGTAAAGTCATTCATTGGTGATTATTAGTTCATCATTATTGATGCTATTATTAAAAAAAAAATGTGTGTGTGTGTGTGTGGTGTGTGTAATGAACTACAGTGGCTCGATCTGCCGTCTGGTGGCCAATGAACTATTGAGCCCAATGTATATCGTCCATAATATCGTCAATGGGAGGCATTTCAGCCCTGCATTGAAATATCGTCCCTCATAATGTGAGCAGTACGAAATACTGAGCTTGGTAACTGAAAAATGACCCGACTTAGCATTCATCCATAACAAAAGGAAGTTTGAGGTAAGTGCACTGTCCTCCATTGAGACGAGAGTTGCAGCCCAGACAGACCATGCCATCAGCAATGGTCTTTGTTTAACTCTTGGCTCACGATCGGGCCAACGTCATAAGAAGTAGTTCCTTCCCCTACTGTATCTGCAGGATCCTCAAGAATAAAGGCTAACAGTGTCAAATAAGGCTATTTGTTAGCATATATTTTCAGCATTTACATAATTCAATTTAACTTCATTGTTTTGTTTTTTTTCTCTAACTCTCTCTCCTCTGCTTCTCTATTTCAATCTTCTCTCTCTCTCTCTCTCTCTCTCCTCTCTCTCTCTCTCTCCTCTCTCTCTCTCTCTCTCTCTCTCTCTCTCTCCTCTCTCTCTCTCTCTCATGCCACTCGACGTTGTGGTGCGTCGCTCCCCACCCTCCGACCGCTGCGGCTATCTGCTACTCCCCCCTCCTCCCCGCTACACCGACATGCAAGGGCGTTAAGCGGGGCCCTGCTGGGAGCTCGCGATGAGAATAGCGATGCCTCTGACGGCTATCAACTTGTCTGTAATACCAAAAAAAAAAAAAAAAAAGAACGCCCGTGGCGGTGACGACCATGGCAATCCTCCTCCTCCCGAAGGGGCCAGTGCTGCTGCCGCTGACGTCCCCCCCGCCCCTGACAAGCTGTATCGTCTCTTCTTCCCGGTTGAAGTGTCACCTAAGGACAGGTCAATCTGGCTAGCGGAAGTTGCTGGCAAACATCGCAACTTATCTGTTACTCCTAAGATGACAACCACGTCTATTATGGCAGTCACGAGGGACAGTGCCACTGCCAGTTCCTAACGGAGGTGGGCCACCCGCTATGCGGCAGCGTCATGAGACTTACCGAGGCCACGGAGGAAAACCGGCAGGTCAAGGTGAATATAAGGAACTACCCATACTTCATGCCCCTTCACCACCTCGAAGATCATCCAGCGTCCTCTGGGCTCGACGGGACGGTCAACGTTGGGATCCTCGTTCCATATGATGGTGCCAGGAATCGTGTGACTGCGATGTGGGCGGGTGACCCGCCATCAATGATTGCTTTACCTGGGATGAGGCCTTGCTATGTGGAGAGATTTATCGGAAAGCCTGCATTTTGTGGGAAGTGCCAGCGATGGGGCCACCGCGAATGGCAATGCAATAGTTCCGTGCGTTGTGGCTTCTGCTCGGGGAGGCATGACACTACTTTGCAAGGTCGCATTATCAATGGGGAATCCATCACGCCCCGCTGCCCCATTGCCTCCTGAGCATAATGCTTGGAGTGTGAAGTGCCTTGTGAGGCCCGATGCCCACCGCTATAGGAAGCCTGCGGTGCCTCTGCTCCCTGCCGCAGTTAACCCCCGCCGCCGAGTTCAAGACTGCAGCCTACCCATCCCTCCCCCGGATGGGGAGGGCCTGGCTGCCCCCCTCCTCCTCGCCGATGATGGCTGATATCCCCTTGCTGCTCTCTCCCTCGGACCCCTCCCTCCCCACCCTAGCCACCCGCAGTCCTGCCCACCAGTCACCAAGTCACCCCCTCTCCCCCCTCTCACCGCGGGTGGCTGCTCCTCCTCTCCCTCACAGGCTGCTGAAGGCGGTGTTGCCTCCCTCACGGATTCTGAGCTATTTTGACTTTGATGAACGAGATAAAGATACTACAAGGGGCGCAGGTCCATCATCGGGAGGAATGTGCTGATCTGCGTGCCCAAATAGTCTCTCTACAAGATTGCAGGGGGAGGTGGCAGTCTTGAAGGGTGTGATGGCGACCACTCGAAGACATGTGAGCATGACGGGAGAGATACGGAGTCTAAAGGAAATGCTGACGCGAGATGACCCGAACGATACAAAACCTCTTGTTCAAGGCGACGCCGTTCCCCCCCCGAAGACGCCTTGTTGACCATGGATATAGACCCCATGGACCCTCTCCCACCTCCCCCCATGGCGCCTAAAAACAAAAAAAATCTGGGTCCTGGGCCTAAGTTGCCTATAACTCATCCTCTCCCCTCCCCCTGATGTTGATCTGAACTCTGTCCCTGTGTAATCGTGTAGGTAAACAGAATGTCATAATACTCCCCCTTGGCCCTGTGTTTTAGATTATTATAACTCAACGACCTATGCCCCTCATAATCGATGTCCCTTCCACTCATCATATGTATATGAGATGACTGTTTTTTTTATGAAACGTCTTTTCACAACTGTACTTCAATTGTGAATAAAAGTATTGAATCTGAATCTAATCTCTCTCTCTCTCTCTTTTCCTCTCTCCTCTCCTCTCTCTCTCTCTCTCTCTCTCTCTCTCTCTCTCCTTCCTCTCCTCTCTCTCTCTCTCTCCTCTCTCTCTCTCTCTCTCTCTCTCTCTCTCTCTCCCTCTCTCTCTCTCGACACTGAGACGTTGTGGTGGTGGTCGCTCCCCGCTACACGCGACGCAGCGTTAAGCGGGCCGCTGCTTGGGAGCTCCGATGAGAATACGATGCCTCTGTACGCTATCAACTTGTCTGTAAAAAAAAAAGAAAAGAACAAAAGGCCGGGCGGTGACGACCGGCATCCTCCTCCCTCCGAAGGGGCCAGTGCTCTGCGCTGCGTCCCCCCCGCCCCTGACAACTGTATCGTCCTTCTTCCCGTTGAAGTGTCCCAAGGACAATCATCTGGGTTAGCAAGTTGCTGCAACATCGCAAATTATCTGTTACTCCTAAGATGAACCACTCTATTGGCATCACAGGACAGGCCCGCTCATTTTCCCAACGGGGTGGGGCCCCCCTATGCGGAGCGTCATGAGCCTACCGAGGGCCCACGGGGGGGAAAACGGCAGGTCAAGGGAATATAGGAAATCCCCAAATTATGCCCCTTCACCACCTCGAAAATCATCCACGTCCCCTGGGCTCACGGCGGTAAAAATTGGATCCTCGTTCCAAAATGATGGTGCCAGAAATCGTGTGACTGCGATTTGGGGGGGTGCCCGCCATCAAAAGACGCTTTTTTAAACCCCGGGGTGAGGCCTTGCTATGTGGAAGATTTTCGGAAAGCCCCGCTTTTGGGAAGTGCCGATGGGCCACCGCGAATGGCAATCAATAGTTCCGTCGTTTTGGCTTCTGCTCGGGGAGGGTGAACTAAGCCCCCTTTTCAAGGTCCCCATTATCAAAGGGGAATCCTCACGCCTTGCTGCCCCCCAAATTTCCTCCCGGCTAATGCTTGGATGTGAAATGCCTGTGACCCGATGCCCACCGCTATAGGGCCTGCGTCCTCTTTCTCCCCGTCGCAGTTAACCCCCCCCCCCCCCCGCCGATAAACTTTGCAGCCTACCCCCCCCTCCCCCGGTGGGAGGGCCTGCTGCCCCCCCTCCTCCTCGCATGTGGGTGATACCCCCTTGATGCCCCCCCTTCCCCCGGCCCCTCCCTTCCCCACCCTAGCCCCCCGCAGTCTGCCCAAACCAGTCACCAGTCACCCCCCCTCCCCCCTCCCGCGGGTGGCTGCTCCTCCCCCCCTCAAGGGGCTGAAACGGGGTTCCCCCCCTCACGATTCTGAGGCTATTTGACTTATGAAAGAGATAAAGATACACAAGGGCGCAGTTCCTCATGGGGGGAATGTGCTGAAATCGTGCCCAAAAAGTCCCCTCACAAGAAATTCAGGGGGGGTGGCAGTCTTTAGGGGGTGGGGCGCCCCTCAGCGACTGGTGGCATGACGGGGGAAATAGGGTTTAAAGGAAAAGCTGATCAATGCCCCAACATCAAGACACTCTTGGTTAAGGCGACGCCGACTGTCCCCCCCCCCGAAAACGCCTTTTACCATGGATATGACCCCTGGGCCCCCTCCCACCTCCCCCCATGGCGCCTAAAACAAAAAAAAAAATTGGGGCCCGTGCCTAAGTGTGCCATAAATCATCCTCTCCCCCCCCCCCCCTGACTTGTGATCTGAACTCCCGTGCCCCCGTCGTAAATCGTGTAGGGGAAAAAAAGAATGTCATAATACCCCCTTGGGCCCCGTTTTTTAGATTATTAAACTCAAAAGACTATGCCCCCATAATCGGTCCCTTACCCGCTCATCATATTATACTGAGATGAACTGTTTTTTTTTTTGAAAAAGTCTCTTTTACAAATGTACTTCAATTTTGAATAAAAGTATTGAATCTGAATCTGAATCTCTCTCTCTCTCTCTCTCTCTCTTTTCCTTTTTCTCTCTCATCTCTCTCTCTCTCTCTCTCTCTCTCTCTCTCTCTCTCTCTCTCTCTCTCTCTTCTCTCTCTCTCTCTCTCTCTCTCTCTCTCTCTCTCTCTCGACACTCGAGACGTTGTGGGGTGCGGTCGCTCCCCGCTACACCGACATGCAAGGCGTTAAGCGGGGCCCTGCTTGGGAAGCTCGCGATGAGAATAGCGATGCCTCTGACGGCTATCAACTTGTCTGTAATACCAAAAAAAAAAAAAGAAAAGAAAGGCCGTGGCGGTGACGACCATGGCAATCCTCCTCCTCCCGAAGGGGCCCGTGCTGCTGCCGCTGACGTCCCCCCGCCCCTGACAAGCTGTATCGTCTCTTCTTCCCGGTTGAAGTGTCACCTAAGGACAGGTCAATCTGGCTAGCGGAAGTTGCTGGCAAAAATCGCAACTTATCTGTTACTCCTAAGATGACAACCACGTCTATTATGGCCGTCACGAGGGACAGTGCCACCGCTCAGTTCCTAACGGAGGTGGGCCCCCGCTATGCGGCAGCGTCATGAGACTTACCGAGGCCACGGAGGAAAACCGGCAGGTCAAGGTGAATATAAGGAACTACCATACTTCATGCCCCTTCACCACCTCGAAGATCATCCAGGCGTCCTCTGGGGTCGACGGGACGGTAAACGTTGGGATCCTCGTTCCAATATGATGGTGCCAGGAAATCGTGTGACTGCGATGTGGGCGGGTGACCCGCCATCAATGATCGCTTTACCCGGGGTGAGGCCTTGCTATGTGGAGAGATTTATCGGAAAGCCTGCATTTTGTGGGAAGTGCCAGCGATGGGGCCACCGCGAATGGCAATGCAATAGTTCCGTGCGTTGTGGCTTCTGCTCGGGGAGGCATGACACTAAGCTTTGCAAGGATCGCATTATCAATGGGAATCCATCACGCCTTGCTGCCCCAATTGCCTCCTCGAGCATAATGCTTGGAGTGTGAAGTGCCTTGTGAGGCCCGAGGGCCCACCGCTATAGGAAGCCTGCGGTGCCTCTACTCCCTGTCGCAGTTAACCCCCCCCCCCGCCGCCGAGTCAAGACTTTGCAGCCTACCCATCCCTCCCCCGGATGGGGAGGCCTGGCTGCCCCCCTCCTCCTCCCCGGGATGATGGATAACCCCCTTGATGCTCTCTCCCTCGGACCCCTCCCTTCCCCACCCTAGCCACCCGCAGTCTGCCCAAGCCAGTCACCAAGTCACCCCCTCTCCCCCCCTCTCACCGCGGGTGGCTGCCCCTCCTCTCCCCTCACAGGCTGTTTAAAGGGCGGTGTTGCCTCCCTCCGCGATTCTGAGGCTATTTTGACTTTGATGAACGAGATAAAGATACTACAAGGGGCGCAGGTCCATCATTGGGAGGAATTTTGCTGAACTGCGTGCCCAAATAGTCTCTCTACAAGAATTGCAGGGGGAGGTGGCAGCCCTTGAAGGGTGTGATGGGACCACTCGAAGCGACATGGTGAGCATGACGGGAGAAATACGGATTTTTAAAGGAAATGCTGATCGAGATGCCCCCGAACGATACAAACACTTTTGGGTTCAAGGCGACGCCGACTGTACCCCCCCCTGAGACGCCTTTTGTTGACCATGGATATAGACCCCGTGGACCCTCTCCCACCTCCCCCCATGGCGCCTAAAAACAAAAAAAATTGGACCCGTCCCTAAGTGTGCCTATAACTCATCCTCTCCCCTCCCCCCCTGACTGTGTGATCTGAACTCTGTCCCTGTCCGAAAATCTTTGTGGGGTAAACAAGATGTCATAATACTCCCCCTTGGCCCATGGTGTTTAGATTTTTATAACTCAACCCGACTTGCCCCTCATAATAGATGTGCCTTACCAGCTCATCATATGTATACTGAGATGAGAACTGTTTTTTTTTTTATGAAACATTCTCTTTCACAACTGTACTTCAATTGTGAATAAAAGTATTGAATCTGAATCTGGAATCTCTCTCTCTCTCCCCTTTTCCCCTCTCCTCTCTCTCCATCTTCTTTCCTCTCTCTCTCTCTCTCTCCCCCTCTCTCTCTCATCTCTCCATCTCCCCTTCTCTCTCTCTCCTCTCTCTCTCTCTCTCTCTTAGCATGGCTGGTCACAATGAGTTATGTGTTACTGGGAGGTGGTTGCTAATACTTACTGGCGTGGAGATTTGGTAAAATTCCTCTGCACGATGTTGGTGGATGGTGCGCAGCTTGTCAGTGAGGACCATCACTTAAAAAATAACAGAATTCATAATATATATTACTGCTAATAGCACCATCTATTTATCAAATGGACCGGTTGTAGCACTTACATGTCCGTAGTGAAGGTTCACATAGGCATCCCTGTAGCGCACACCTCGCAGCATCGGTCCAGCAGCATGGGGTGGTTGTACTGGTGGTGGGCCTGGTGGTGGTGGTTGAGGGTGTGGAGGCTCGTCGTCCTCGTCAACTTCCTGTCCCCCTTCCTCAGGTACACAGGTCTCTATCTTTGCATAGGTTATGCAGAAAGATATAGATATTATAGTTGTAAGGCGCCGCAACTGCGGGGTTATTGACGCCTGCTTACATAAGATACAGTAAAAGTAATATTAAAAAAACTAATTTTAAGATAGAATAAAATATTTAAAATAAAAAAAATATTATAAGAACAATAGTTACTTTAAAAAGCAATAAGTTAATGTTAAAATCATCATAACTTGTTGGAAGGCCAGCCCTCTCAATAAAGGTAGGGACTTCATATCCAGCATAGACCACTGTATACCTGGACTGCGCACGGAATATGGGCCTGTCGCACAAGGGGCTGAAGTGGGAGGGCCGCTCGGATTCATATATTATATATTTTATATTATATATATAAAATATATTATATATATATATATTATAATATATATATATATATATATATATATACGGATCATATAGACGGGTTTTTATCAGTATTATTATATACTGTAATCTTCATAAATGTTTGTTCTATAATATTATCAAATAAAAACAGTAAAACACGCTAAAGAAATGCCATTACGAGCCCTGAAGAAATAGCATGAACTTAATATTCACTTCAACTCTTCGCCTTTTAAAAACTTTGCGAGTCAACTTTTTTCATGAAGGGTATCAATAGAAGCGAAATTTTTATTAGCTTTCCATTGCTATATTTCGTTATCTGATAAATTAATTAGAACCATGCATCCCAGAGGACGATACGGAGGTTGGGAAAGGGTAGACGATACTCATTACCCGAAGTAAAATCTTGGTTGTTGGTGACAGTCAGGTTGGCAGCTTGACAGCAGGTTCTGTGACAGAAAAGGGGATGCGCATAAAGTCGGTAGTTACCCAGGGAAGGGGATAGGTTATGTTAGTGACAAGATAGTTGAGTGCATGGCGGCCCAAAGGAAAAAGCCCATCGCTGCCTGAGCGCTGGGGAAATGATGTTGAGTATTGATGATGCAATATATTAAGTTTTTGAGCCAATATATTAAGTTTTTGAGAAATATATTAATTTTTTTGAGCAATATATTAATTTTTTTGAGCAATATATTAAGTTTTTGAGAAATATATTAAATTTTTGAGCAATATATTAAGTTTTTGACACGCCGAATTGCGATCCTGACCTTGCCCCCTCACACTCAACAAACTCCAACCGCTTGATAGGTGTGTTTTATGGGCCATTTAAGACTTTCTATAATCAGGGATTAAATGCATGGATGCTTCAACACCCAGGGCGTTGTGTTTCACTCTATGATCTACCCGCTACTATGTCCCAGTGTTCATAACTATGCCTCAGATAAACAAGAGGAACACGAAACAGTGATGGATGTCTGCAGGCGTACGGTATCTGGAGAGTCTGTTGTCATTTTGTGTCTTCATCTGTGTCATAGTAGGGCTATAAATGAATAAATTACAAAAATATCACCAGAGTAGCGACCAACAATAAGGTCGCAATCTAGTGTTTATGTTCTGAGTGTCTTAATTAGAGAGATCGGGAACTCGAAATGCCAGGGGTCGCTGGCAGTTTTAACTCACTTTTTTGATAATAAGTTGGTCTACTGGAAAACAAAATATGGGCTTATTCCACTGCACTTAAAACACATAAGTATAATATTAAGAACGAGTTTCTTCTATATGTATATTGTATAGAAGCCTGATTCTGTAAAACATTGTATATAACCAAATAACCAAGGAGGTTATAGTTGAGGAGGCGAGGTAAATGCTACTCTATGATATTATATAGTCAATAACGAATGTTTAGAAGTTATCTATACCTAGGCATCATATTTTTCCTGTTATTATTGTGTTCAATCAGATAGAAAACCTGGAAGTGCAATGATCGACGCGTGAAGTCGTAATGTTTTTGATTCAATCTTTTCCCCCCACAATCTCCCGCCACCACTCCCCGCCGCGGCGTGTCGCCTCCACATTATAACTAAAATTGTCCCCAGCAACAAGCCGATTTCGGCATTCTTTATTCTTCTTTTTCCAAACATTGCTTATTTTATTTTGACAAGCGTTTGCCAGACGCAGCGTACTGTCTTAGAAACAGTGTGAAAATCGCCCAAATTTTACAGGGCCACAATATACATGTAAAAAATATATTAAGCTTTGCTACTCGAGGCGAGAAAATTTTCATTTAAATTGCTATTATGAACGTTCCATCGTATGCATGTCGTCCATATAATTAGTAGAACAACAGAAGAACTATATTTTTTGGTATTCAATGCGGTGCATCAACGTTTATCGCGAAATTAATTTATGAAAAATATTAGTCCCCGGAGCCAAAACACAGTAGACCAACCTTTGAGTTTAAAACTGCCCAGCGACCACTGGCATTTCTCGAGTTTCAGATCATGGAATTCCCGCCGTCGTCGTCGCCCGAAAAAAGAAAAAAAAGTAGTGAAATTGTAAACCGTGGGATACTTGCAGCTACAAAGCTAAACAACGCTGAAACAGGGTAGATTATACAGTCTGATATAACTATTGTTATTATCTTTTAGTGGCACAGACACAGCAGTAGTGATGCTATCATTCCTTATATTGCGGGCTGGCGACATTAGTGCAGCTGGGGACTATAGTGTTATCTACGGTAATACATCCTGCAATAATAATAATGAATTAAAAGACAGGGATATAAAAACATGTGATATATTTATACTACAACTGCTACAACCAGAGCTACTACTGGCACTGAGAGATTTCCCACAAAAAACCACCACCAAACCCCCACAATTCCCACAAATGTCCCACAAAACCTGCATAAGGTGGCGGCCATCTTGTTAAATCCAATAAGACTATAATAGTAATAAAAAACATATGACTCTGATCCTTATGAACAGTGGATATGGGAGAGAAATCAATAAGACTAAATTGATATCTTGATTGATATCACTCTGTCCTTAGTGACGTTTTAAATAGCGGGAAGGCGGCGGCCATTTTGGAAGAAATCAATAAGGTTTTATTCCTATGTATAGAGATGGAGTCCCGTTCCTTACGGACATTTAATATAGAGAAAGGGAAATAGCCGAATTACAATTACGATTAAAACCCCAGTTTGATGATTACGGAACACGTACGCAGGATTACAAGGGATTTACGGTGATATTAAGGACTATAAGAGGTCAATAAGGGGGAGTTAAGGGTAGGAGAGCGACTGCCAAAGGTCGATGTCATTATTTGTCCTCCCTTTAACCTTGTATCAAAGAAACGCAACCTTTATAGAAAACGTCAATTTTTTTAACACAGACTCTAGTATTTTCTTTATGGCGTGCCTAAATACTCTATTACTTTTTTATAAAAGTAGCATTTTATTTCCCTTTTTAATGTTATATATAGGGTGCACGCCTAGAAACTATACTACTATGCTGGACGTGTGTGTGTGTGTGTGTGTGTCCAGGCAGTGTGTTTTGGGGTGTGTGTGTGTGTGTAGACAGTGTGTGTTGTGTGTGTGCAGGCACTGTGTGTGTGTGTGTGTGTGTGTGTAGGCAGTGGGGTGGTGTGTGTGCAGGCACTGTGTGGTGTGTGTGTGTGTGTAGGCAGTGTGTGTGGTGTGTGTGTGTGTCCAGGCAGTGTGTGTGTGTGTGTGCAGGGACTGTGTGGGGTTGTGTGTGTGTGTGTGCAGGCACTGTGTGTGGTGTGTGGTGTTGTTTTGTGCAGGCACTGTGTGTGTGTGTGTGTGTGTGTGCAGGCACTGTGTGTGTGGGTGTGTGTGTGTGCAGGCACTGTGTGTGTGTTTGTTGTGTGTGTGCAGGCAGTGTGTGTGTGCAGGCACTGTGTGTGTGTGTTGTGTGTATAGTCAGTGTGTGTGTGTGTGTAGGCAGTGTGTGTGTGTGTGTGTAGGCAGTGTGTGTGTGTGGGGTGTGTGTGTGTAGGCAGTGTGTGTGTGTGTGTGTAGGCAGTGTGTTTTGTGTGTGTTGTAGGCAGTGCGTGTGTGTGTGTGTAGGCAGTGTGTGTGTGTGTGTGTGCAGACAGTGTGAGTGTGTGTGTGTGTGTGTATTCATGTAGTTGTATTCATCTAGTTGTATTTTACAGGGGCCCGAGCAAAGCTCGTGTGGCCCCGTCTCCATACAACATGTTTATCATTCCTGCTTAGTGGTTAGTGTTGGGGGGAAACCACCACCCCGGGGGCGGGGCACAACCCCGGCTTTAAAACCCCCACCCATTCACTGCTGGGTGGACAGGGGGTCGGGTATTAAGGAGACATACCTTAAGTTTTTAAGAGTTTTAGGGGTAAAATATGTGCAGGGAGAGTCTCTGCTCAGTTTTCTGTACACGCAAAAGGGAGAAATAAGTGGGGCGGAGCTTAAATAGTATAATTCTACATTGTATTGTAGTCACAAATACGCCTTATATTAATGTATATATATATATATATTATATATATATAAAATAGATATATATATATATATATATATATATATTTATATATTATATATATATATATATATATATATATATATATATATATTTTATATATATATATTATATATAAAATATATTTATATAATATATATATATTATATATAATTTCCTATATATATATCTATAAATAATATATAATTATGGTATAAAACAGCTTTTGAGAGAGGAGTATATACAATCAAATAGAAGTAGTAGTAGTATAAGTTTAAGGTAGTAGTAGTTAAGTAGTAGTATAAATTAGTAATAGTAAAGTAGTATTAGTATAATAAAGTAATAGTGCGTAGTCTCTCTCTCTCTCTCTCTCTCTCTCCTCTCTCCTCTCCTCTCTCTCTCTCTCTTCTCTCTCTCTCTCTCCTCTCTCTCTCTCAGTGACACTCGAGACGTTTGTGGGGTGCGGTCGCTCCCCGCTACACCGACATGCAAGGCGTTAAGCGGGGCCCTGCTTGGGAAGCTCGCGAGGAAAAATAGCGATGCCTCTGACGGCTATCAACTTGGTCTGTAATACCAGAAAAAAGAAAAAAGAAAAAAACGGCCGTGGGGGTGACGAAACCCTGGCAATCCTCCTCCTCCCGAAGGGCCAGTGCTGCTGCCGCTGACGTCCCCCCCGCCCCTGACAACTGTATCGTCTCTTCTTCCCGGGTTTAAGTGTCACCTAAGGACAGGTCAATCTGGCTAGCGGAAGTTGCTGGCAAACATCGCAACTTTTCTGTTACTCCTAAGATACAACCACGTCTATTATTGGGAGTCACGAGGGACAGTGCCACCGCTCAGTTCCTAAAGGAGGTGGGCCACCCGCTATGCGGCAGCGTCATGAACTTACCGAGGCCACGGAGGAAAACCGGCAGGTCAAGGTGAATATAAGGAACTACCCATACTTCATGCCCCCTTCACCACCTCGAAGATCATCCAAGCGTCCTCTGGGCTCGACGGGACGGTAAACGTTGGGATCCTCGTTCCAATATGATGGTGCCAGGAAAACGTGTGACTGCGATGTGGGCGGGTGACCCGCATCAATGATCGCTTTAACCGGGATGAGGCCTTGCTATGTGGAGAGATTTATCGGAAAGCCTGCATTTTGTGGAAGTGCCAGCGATGGGGCCACCGCGAATGGCAATGCAATAGTTCCGTGCGTTGTGGCTTCTGCTCGGGGAGGCATGACACAAGCTTTGCAAGGATCGCCATTATCAATGGGGAATCCATCACGCCTTGCTGCCCCAATTGCCTCCTCGAGCATAATGCTTGGAGTGTGAAGTGCCTTGTGAGGCCCGATGCCCACCGCTATAGGAAGCCTGCGGTGCCTCTACTCCCTGTCGCAGTTAACCCCCCCCCGCCGCCGAGTCAAGACTTTGCAGCCTACCCATCCCTCCCCCGGATGGGGAGGGCCTGGCTGCCCCCTCCTCCTCGCCGATGATGGATGATACCCCCTTGATGCTCTCTCCCTCGACCCCTCCCTTCCCCACCCTAGCCACCCGCAGTCTGCCCAAGCCAGTCACCAAGTCACCCCCTCTCCCCCTCTCACCGCGGGGTGGCTGCTCCTCCTCTCCCCTCACAGCTGCTGAAGGCGGTGTTGCCTCCCTCAGCGATTCTGAGGCTATTTTGACTTTGATGAACGAGATAAAGATACTACAAGGGGCGCAGGTCCATCATTGGAGGAATGTGCTGAACTGCGTGCCCAAATAGTCTCTCTACAAGAATTGCAGGGGGAGGTGGCAGTCTTGAAGGGTGTGATTGCGACCACTCGAAGCGACATGGTGAGCATGACGGGAGAAATACGGAGTTTAAAGGAAATGCTGATCGAGATGACCGAACGATACAAGACACTCTTGGTTCAAGGCGACGCCGAGCTGTACCCCCCCCTGAAGACGCCTTGTTGACCATGGATATAGACCCCGTGGACCCTCTCCCACCTCCCCCCATGGCGCCTAAAAACAAAAAAAATGGGACCCGTGCCTAATGTGCCTATAACTCATCCTCTCCCCCTCCCCCCCCTGACTGTGTGATCTGAACTCTGTGCCCTGTCGTAAATCGTGTAGGGTAAACAAGAATGTCATAATACTCCCCCCTTGGCCCATGTGTGTTTAGATTATTATAACTCAACGACTATGCCCCTCATAATAGATGTGCCTTACCAGCTCATCATATGTATACTGAGATGAGACTGTTTTTTTTATGAAACAGTCTCTTTCACAACTGTACTTCAATTGTGAATAAAAGTATTGAATCTGAATCTGAATCTCTCTCTCTCTCTCTCTCATAAGAACATAAGAACATAAGGAAGCTACAAGAGGCCGCGAGGCCTACACGTGGTAGTTCCTGTAAAAAAGTTCCTCTCTCTCTCTCTCTCTTTCTTTGAACACACACACACACAATAACCACTATAACTCTTTATAGTGTTATTGTTGGGGGAAGCCACCACCCCGGGAGGCGGGTCACAAACCCCGGCTAACACCCCACACCCATTCACTGCTGGGTGGACAGGGCTCGGTATTAGGAGACATACCTTAAGTTTTTAAAGTTTTAGGTAAAATAGGTGCAGGGAAGTCTCTGCTCAGTTTTCTGTACACCAAAGAGTAAAAAAAGTGGCGAG
>JACEEZ010014048.1:0-29737 GCA_016584305.1 Chionoecetes opilio
GAGAAATAGGGCCAAGACAGGTTTAAAGCATCTTTCCGGGTCAGCCAACTTCACAATCCCCGTTAAGGGGGCAAGAAAGCAAAGAGGGAGGCTGGACAATGAAACAGATGGATACATCAGTCTTACATTTTTGTAAGTCAGATAATTGACCAATAGCGTACAGCTTTAAGGTCTTTAGATATTAAGACCATCGATTTAGGTCAGTTTAAAGTCATGATTTTTTCCATTCACTGAAAAAGGAAACGGTTCAATTTGATGAATTTCAGATGTATCCGGTGACTAAAAAGGGTACCTGGATGACTATTGCGTCTGACGTCAGCACAGACTTCACTACGGGATAGTTGTGATGAATACCGCTTGAGTCAAAAAAGGGGTTTAATTTATAATCCTTTAAGCCAATTCCAAAACATGGAAAAAGTCTTTGACAGGGAAGAGAGAGGAAGTCACCCTTCCACACGCTGCGTCCTCTATATTTTGGATGATCAAGGTGTTAGCATGCAGAAGAGAGTTAACTGTATTCTCCAATATGTGAAGTATTTGATTAATTTCCATGAAAATGTACATGTTGTCAAAATTAGCTAGCACCTCATTTATAATAAATGTTAGGCTATTAACATACAAGGCAAGATCATCTACATGCTTTTCAAGTTTACCCATTCTCATGCAGTTTAGATGTATAGCTTTATTGTTTGCTGATGCATTGGAAGCTAATTGAGTAAACCCTCTTCGTAATTCATCCACATCCTCATTCATAGCGGTTCCAAATAACATGCGTGACAGTTGACCTATATCGTTAAAATATCGTTAAAAAAAAAAAATTACCTATATCGGCTAAATTTGGTAGAGCAGGGGCTTTTCTCCCACGGATTCTACTGGTACATTCCTAGACAGGGCGTCAGCCACTACATTGGCTCGACCTGGCACGTATTTGAACGTTGGATTAAACTCGTGTAGTGTTAGGTACCACGCGCGAGTCTACCGCTAAGGTTTCTTTCCTAAATATTTTCGGGGGACGGCTGCGTGCACCGTAAATATTGTTATATCAACCCAAAGATCATATCCCTAAAAGTTTGAGAGCCCAGATATTAGCGAGCGTCTCCTGATGAGTGACAGAGTAATTTGACTAGGCAGGATTTAAAGTTCTACTCGCGTACGCAATAGCACGATTTTTATCGTGTGCTTCAGGTTGCATCAAAACTGTTTCCCAAAGGGCCCCTGGCGGAGGCATCCGTTATACATAATGAAAGGAGCCTTATAATCTGGAAACCCCAAGAAAAGGTGCGTTGATTAGGGCAAATTTTTTAAACATTAAAAACTTTTGTCTTGTGCAGCATTCCAATGAAACGGTATATCCTTCTTTAACAATCTGTTCAAAGTGAGGCCTTGGCAGCAAAATTTCTAATGTATCGCGATAATAGCCACACAACCCCCTGAAAAAAAACGGACATTGTCTATACTCTGTGGTTGTGGAAAGTTTTGAATTGTTATAATTTTATCATTCATGGTGTGCATTCCGTCCTCGTCGACGTTATTCCTAAGAAGGAAATTTTTGCTTTAAAAAATTCACACTTCGTGATTTTAGCTTTTAAAACCTGCTCCTTTAAGCTTGAGAAGTATAGCTTCTAAAGTGACAAAATGAACTCCGGATATATATTACAAATGATCACATCATCAAAATATTAATATATACATGCATATACATTCTTTCCCAGCATATCCGAAAATAAGATATTAATCATCCTCTGAAAAGTGATAGAAGCTGATTCAGCCCAAATGGCATTCTAAGGCCTCGTCCACACGAAGCCCAAAACACTGCCCGAAAATTACTGGTAGCATGTCTGCAACATGCTACATACATGCGTCTGAACAAGACACAAACATGATGGTAAACTTGCCGTCCAATTAGCTCCAAATGCTACAAACACTACTTCGATCAGTTCAAACATTTTGACAGTCCATTCCAGGCACAGCTGGCAGTGCCCTTTGACATGCCAGAGGAGGAGGATCTCTTACTAGCAGTAGCTGCTACAGTAGTGATATGTTGACATAAACCCAAACGGCCTCTCCGATACTGATCGGTCCACGAAGGTCAAGTTGATCTACATTCAACTCGTCACTAATATCCTTACACGTATCAAACTTCTTATTTCTGTTTTTATAATCGGGATTAGTGGGATCCCACTTTATTGGATGAGACCGGTAAATGTATATTAGACGCAGTACAGTACCCGCTCCCTTGTTCATCCCATGGCAACGCACCGCTCTCGTCCTCTCACTAACCGTATGTCCAAACGAGTGATTGTCCCACACATGTTCCCCACCACGAAACGTCCACACCAGTGTCTGGAAGTAAGTTCGGGGGTTTGCCGTCCAAACGAGAGATGTCGAATATGAATGCAAACATGGCCGTAGCAATGTTTTGAACATGTTTCAATACATGTTTACGTATCGTGTGGCCAAGCCTTAACCACTGAAAATGTCTACTGGGAATGCTAAAAACATTTATTTCCCGTGACAGGGCGCCATCGGTACTTGCCAGTAACCGCTTAGAAGATCAAGGCTACTGAAAAATGTATTACCCTGTCCTAAGACATCAACAGTCACTTAAAGCAGGGAGAGGGTAGCTATCGTCCTCAGTTACTTCATTTACCCGCCTAAAATCAATTACAGGTCTATAACTTCCGTCCTTTTTAGGAACGATAAATAAGGGCGAGTTCCACGGCGATCGTGAATTTCTTATGACACCTTGTTCCAGCATTTCTTTTATTTGTTCATCGACTATTTGCCTCTGACTGTGAGGAAGTCGATAGGCTGGAGTATAGACCGACTGGGTACCAGATTTTAATATAATGTGATGTGTTGTTCGGTCAGTGACGCCTAAACAATCTCCTGGTATGGCAAAAACATCACGGTATTGCTTTAAAATTCCTAACAGTGAAGGCTTCAATTCAGGATAGTCCACTACAGTGACGAGTGAATCAAAGTTTTGTACAGGAGCCGGCTTGTTTTCGCGTAACTTTTTGCATACCGAAAAAAATACAAGCAGCTGGGAGTCCCAAGGTTCGGTACAACTGACGCTTATAAGCTAAGGCTTCACTAAAGAGGACCCCTTGTTTTAATTTGATCGGACCGCCGGTGGTATTTACCACAAGGGCGACAGTCGTATGTCCCTCACGAACCATGCTCAGAGTTGATCGACAACTAGTTTTTTACATGACTAGGGCCTTCAAGGCAGATGTCACACTCTAGGTGGCTTTGGGGAATGACACGGGAATGTGCATGGCCACACTGTGGGGAATTTCGTGGTTCCCTAATACCGTGGCATTAACAATTTCCATTAACATGGCTTTCCATTTCCTGATAGGATCATGTTGGGTAGAATTTATATTCGGTGACATCTTTTCCCTTACAAGAACAGACACCTGGGCAGGAATCTGAAGAGCTGGTACGGTTTCATCTTGAGCTGGAAAAGTACCTACCTTACCTTTGCGATTCAGTTCCCACCCGGAAGTAAGGCGCATGGGTTGATCCATCGCCTTAAGGCCTTTCCCTTGGAATCTGATCGTACCAATGTCTGGATGAATTACCAAACGGTTGGATTTGAGCAAAGCTAACCCTAACAACCTATCCGTGGGCAAGGAGAAGTTGGACACTACATGAAAATCCAAGAGCATTATATATGTGCCCTTTCCTAAGGTGATGGGTAGGCGAACAATACCTAAAATATTGAGAGGCTTGCTAGTAACACCCATTAAATTTAGGTAATTAGAACATAAGAACATAAGAAAATAAGGAAGCTACAAGAGGCCGCGAGACGTGGTAGTTCCTGTCACCTAACACTACCTACATCCACCTTTCATCCCCATCCATGAACCTATCCAGCCCCTCTTTTAAAGCTCCCTAATGACTCCGCACTAACTACCTGTCTACTGAGTCGATTCCATTCATTCTCCACCCTATTTGGGAACCAGTTTTTCCCTATTTCCTTTCTAAATCTAGCCCTTCCAGCTTTAATCCTTACTTCTTGTTCACCCTGGTTTAAAAGCCGTAAGAACTTTTCCTACCTCTCCTTTATTAAATCCCTTTATCCACTTAAAAACTTCTATGAGATCGCCCCTTACTCTGCGTGTCTCGAGTGAGTGTAACTTTAATAACTTCAATCTCTTCTCATAACTAAAGTTACGCATCCCTTGTATCATTTTGGTCATCCTTCTCTGCCTGTTTCTAACAAGGCTATATCCATCCTGTAATATGGAGACCAAAACTGAACCGCCATAGTCTAGGTGAGGCCTGACTAGAGTCAGATAAAGCTTTAGAATAACTACCGCACTTTTACTTTTAACACTTCTGGTAATGAATCCTAACACTCTATTAGCTCTATTTCTAGCCTTAATACATTGTTTCCTAGATCGGAGGTCTGGGCTCACCCTCACTCCAAGATCTTTTTCACCTTCTGATCTTTTCAGCGATACATTGCGTATGGTGTATCTATTACCCGGGTTTTTTCTACCAATATTCATAACGCTGCACTTATCAATATTAAATTCCATCTACCATCTGAATGCCCACTCATTAAGTTTATCTAAGTCTCCCTGCAATATGTTTATATCAGACTGTGATCCAATAATCCTATCTACCTTAGTATCATCAGCAAACTTGCTGATATCACTGCTAATCCCACTATCCAAGTCGTTGATGTAAATCAAAAATAGTAATGTACCCAAAACAGACCCTTGTGAAACTCCACTCGTTACCTGCGCCCATTCAGATTTAGAACCATTAATACTTATTGTAACCCTATGTTGCCTATTATTTAGCCAAGCTCTGATCCAACGAAGAACCTTCCCATCTATTCCATGAGCCTTAACCTTATTTAAGAGTCTCTCGTGTGGTATTTTGGCAAATGCCTTACTAAAGTCCAGATAAATTATATCATAATCCTTATCATTATCTGCGGTCTCATAAACTTTCCTATAAAAACTCAATAAATTGGTGAGACATGACCTGCCCTTGGTGAATCCATGTTGTGAATCATTGATCAAACTATGTTTTTTCTAAGTGCTCTCTAATGTGTTTTGCAATAATAGATTCCAAAAAATTTACGTACCACGACGTAGATTACGGGTCGATAATTTGACTTTAGCCTCTGTCTCCCTTTTTAAATATGAGAACAACATGTTTCCTTTCCTCCACAATAATGGCACATCGCCTATCTCAACCGATTTCCTAAAAATGTGCACTAACGACTCACTAACAACCTCCTTGCATTCCTTTAATACCCTGGGATACACTTCATCTGGTCCTGGTGATTTAATATATTATTAATATTAATATTTTTAATATTTAATTCTTCATTTTATCTATACCCCCTTCCCCACCATTTCCCTAGTTATCACAATATTTTTGAGTTTCTCCTCATCGCTTCCTTTTGAACATCTGTTCACTTTCAGGTATTTTCTGTGTATCCTTCTCAGTAAAACCCCTTAGGAAATAATCATTTAGATTTTTAAACACATATCTTCGTCCGTATTTAAGACCTCACCCTGTCCTGACCTTAACGTCCTGTCATTGGGGACGCAGAGGCCATCGGCTTCCACGCGACGCACATTTTAGTGCAAGGTAAGCCTTTTCTGACAGCACATTGACGGTGGCGCCAGTATCCACAGCAAAGATGCATTTAACCGTCCCATTTTTGTGCCCAAAGCCATTATGTTAGCTTACTGCAAGGGGCAACTAAAGATGCATATATCTTACCGTAAATCTGACACCACTGCAGTATTTTTTTTTTTTAGAAACTTTCTTCCTAACCTGGCTTTGATTTTGAATGACGCACGGATTCCCCCCCGACGATTCGCCGCCCATACCACGGCTCGGTTAAAGTTGTCTCTTATTTTGACAAGCGTGAAGCAATCATCAGTAAAATGGGTGGTGCTGTCATGGATTGAACAATATGGACAGTTTCCTGTCGCGCCACGATGGGAAGAAAATTAGGCTTTGTACTGTAGTGTTGGCGGGTCCCCATCTGCCTCCGCGGAGGACCCGTCTCATTTTGATAAAAAAGTTAATTGGTAAACTGAGCATTTAAAGGATCACTAGGGTCACGAGAGTGTTCTTTTTTCTTGGCTTTACGCTGATCCCTGCCACGAATAAAACACTTACTAGTGGTGTGTCCTTCACGTGGCAGTATGTGCAAGTGAAGGTCGGTTTCCATGACGCAGTCACGGCCCCGGGAGGATGAGTCAGGAGCCACCTCGTCAATGGTGCATGGGTAACGTCAAAAGCGACGGTAGAGGCAGACATACGTTTCATCCTGTCCCTTTTCCTCCACTTTAGTTTTTAATTTTAGAACAAAATCGTGGAGTTCTTCAGCGGGGGTGTAGTTTAATGACAAACTGTTCCTTCTACATTTCCCTTTCAGCAAGATCATGTAAACAAAAAACCCCCAGAAACTTGCATACATCGGGTAATTGCATTGTCTTGTAAGTATTTAACAAAAATCAGCAGATATTCTGTTTGCGTCTACCTGATCATCAAAAAGTCCTTCGAGGCAACGTCACTGTGCAATAGCTCTACCGCTAAATGACTCCTTTGACCAAGCTGTGTTTTTCATTGTGCCCAAATGTTTCAAGAAAGTTTGTCCGAAAAGCTTCATAATCTTATTTTGTTGTGGCTTGGTAAAGCGCTGGCTTGCATTAGGTGTGATGCTCGTGAGCCGGCTTGTAGGCGTAGCGAATGAAAGATATTTTATCCCTTCATCTCATACAAAGGAGTTTCATGACATCCTCAAAAGACTAGTATATTCTCTGGCAGTATAGCTTGGATCAATACCCGAGAATTCGCGGAATTGCTGCGCTTGTGGGCAATATCTTAATAGCTCCAGCGGCCTCAGGAAGAGTCTGGGCACGGGTGAACGAAGCACCCCTGATGTGTTAGCGGTTGTCCATTGTATTAGTATTTGAAGTTAGTTGAGAGGCTGTAGGGTTATGGGGTTGAGTTTTAACACTGGAGGAACTCGTAGGTGGTGACTTCCACTGTACGAGTTTTTTCCTCTAGCGAAGGTTTAACGTCACCCCTCACAGTCACTACTTGCTGCGTCAGAGGCTGAGATTGCCCGTTCTATACAAAGTTTAGCAAATTCTTTGGCGAGAATAAACGCCCCAGGTTCTGATTATTTTTTTTTTCTTAGAGCCCAAAAATTTCACTGGTAAAAAAAAAAAAAAAAAAAAAGTTCGGGGCATGGAATTTAAGAACAGTTTTAGAAAAATTTTTGAGGGTGCTAAATTTTAAATCTGTTTTATATTTCTCTATCACATCACGTTTTTGCGCTAAGGTATTATTCCATTTTCTTTAAATTTTCCCAAGAAAATTTATCCATCTTTTGAGTAGTGTACCCAAAAGGGGCCCCGGTTTATGGGGTTTTATTTTTAAAATTCAGTCTCCCAAAAAAACTGGAGAAAAAAATTTTCGTTTTTTTTTGGGAACATGCATAACATTCCCATTCTTTAGGGAACGAAAGTAAAAAAAACCATTTCAACTTGCACAGCAATCGTCCGCAGGTGGGGTTTTTATTTTTGAATTTTACATTAAATTGATTTATTTATTGTTTCTCCTGTTGTTTTTTTTTGTAAAAAACAATGCCAAAGGTGTAGGGGTTTGGGTACCCCAAATTCAAGGAACAACTCAGGTAGCAAAAACAACTCTTTTTTTTTTTTTTGTCCGCAGTTTGGTTTTTGTGCTTAAAAATTTGGGCCTCTAAAAATCTCACAGAAGAAAGGCTCAAATGATCCAAATATATTTTGCTACATTGGGGAAAAAAAAAAAAGGGGTTTTTTTTTATTTTGAAGGCCCTCAGGGGCGCAACATTCCCTGACTTTTTTAAGAGGTGATTTTGCGTATTTTCAAAAGCCCATTTGGAAAACCAAGACAATTTTTGGGTCCTCACAAAGTGTGAAAAAAACCTGTTTTGAGATTTTGAGACATGGTTTTCTCAAGGAAAAAAGGCAAAAATTTTAAGTTTGGGTCCCTATGGTTTGGAGGAGAACCAAGCAATCATTTTAGATGATGCTTTTTCTGCCTTGTCAATGTAAAAGGTTTCAAAAGAAAAACAAGAAATATTTCCCAATCCCCAAAGGTATCCCTTCAGCTATTCGGCCCATTTTACCCATAGTGAAGAAATCCCTTTGTACCAATATTTACTAAAGTTTTCCCAAAAAAAGATGAAACAGATTTGTTCACCTGCCCCCCACTGATGAAAAAGCCCCCACTACAGTTTTTTTCACCCAATCTGATAAAGATTGGACAAACCAATTCTGTTACCAGTCTGCTTTGAATGATTTGGTTAGAAAAATCTTATTACCAAAAGAACTGCTGAACTGTTGTCTTCAAGACGCAAGAGAATCAAAATGCTAAAACCCCGGGCCCAAAGGGTGTCTCATTTTACCCCGAAAACGGGAAGTAGAAATGGTAAGTATTTCCATTCAGATGGCCAGCTTGTCTATTGTACTGATTTAGAAGGGCTATTCTTTTTAGGGGACGGGTTTAGCATATGATTCGGGGGGAAATTGGGGAGGCTTTTTTGGGGACATTTCCAAAAAAGAAGTTTGAAATTTTTTTTCTGTTACCCCAATGGAAATAAGTATGGCTCTGAAACCAATAGGTCATTCTGTAAAAACTTAAAGAAGAATAAACAACATCAAGTTTTGTCCTAGAGGGGTTTTGCAATATCATGTTCATGGGTGGTTAATTTTTTGTCGTTTTGGAAAATTTTTTAACTTTTTTTTTAGGTCAGCAAGGGGGGGGTCACAAAATCCCCCTGTTTTCTGTTTTTGGGGACAGTAAAAAGTACAGAGAGCTTTGGGGTTTTTTAAAAAAGAAGGGCCCTCAGTGACGGGATTTTGGGGAATCTGGCGAAAAGGGAATGTCATCAATTTTCCTCTAGGGGGATGGGAAAGGGAAGTTTGTTTTTTCCTCCCTTTCACATAAAACTTGGGGATTTATTGAAGCCCGTTCGTCAAAACTTTTTGATCCCCAGTGGAGAATGCTTCAGCTATATATGTTCAACTTTTCCTGGTCTTAGTGAAGAAAAAAAGCTGGAATATTTTATGGACTCAAATAAGAAAAAATGAGAGATCCAAATTTTTTCACATCAATGAATAGACAGAAAAAAAGGGGCTTTGGGAAAGCATTTTGTAATGTGGTGAAAAATTTTCCCAGGGGGAAAAAGGGAAAACAGCAACTATGAAGAGATTGGGAAGAGCTTTCTAAGGCCCCCGCGAGATTTTGGGTGTAGGAAAAGAGTATCAAGGGTTTACATTTTTCACAGGCCCCCTTTTTGGGCAAATTTCCCCGGGGAACCTTGGGGAGGGAGCGAGGAACAAGGGGAGCGTTTTTTATCAGGGCATTAAAAAAAATGGAAAAAACGGGTATCAAGGCCGGTTTGGGGCTCAAAAAATGATGGCGGGGTTATTGTGGGGCTTGAAAGAGAGGGCAAACCCCGAAGCTGTACATCAGAGATCAGCCAAGGAAAAAAAAAAATTTACCCTAAAATTTCATTGCCATTGATCTGTGCACCATTATATGTTTTTGTTTAAAATTTTCTATTTCAATTCTGTCACTTTTAATTTTTTTTACTTGGAAATGGGACTTCGTTTTTTTGGGAATTTCCCTTTATTAAGGGAATATACAAAATGTATTACTAAAAATCACGTTGTTTTTTCTTGAAAACCCTTTGATATATAGGCTTTATGAGTCATTTTTTATCAAAAATTTTAAAAATGCTTAAACGCCCAAACCTGATTTTGATAGACAAAAAATTTGGTTATATTCGTAATAGCAGCCCAAATTTAGTTTTGAAAAATTTGGGTTTTAAAAAACCTTTTTTCCAGAAATATCGTGTTGACCAAGTGAATTAAAGTGAAATTTTTAATTAAAAAAAAAAGTGCTATCCTCACTCCGGTGTTTTAAGGCCCAATTTTGAAAAAAAAAGAGATGAAAATATGTATGTATATAATGGAGTGAAATGGGAAGCGAACAGTTTTAGAGAATTACAGCCAAAATTTTTTCACAGTGGTAAAAAATTTTAAAAAATTAAAGAAATGACAAATACTTCACATGGCTAGAGGGAAACAATAAAATGTTTTAAATGATTTCATTTCACCACTAATTATTGTGTAAAAAAAAGTGGCGTTAATATTTATGATATAGGGGTGCAGCTAGCTGTGTTTTACTCAATAAAAAAACTTGTAAAAAACTGCGCTTTTCAAAGTCCCCTCCCATCGGTTTCCGGTTCCGTACAGGTGTGTTCCCTTTAAAAGGGGCATCCACGCCGGGAGCCGGGGAAAACAGGAGGGGCAGGTATTGGAAGGTGGGGCCCGGGGGGAAAAAGTCGTCCTCTTCATTTCCCTCCCACACAAAGCAAAATTTGGTTTCCCCGTCCTTTGGTAAAAAACTTCGTCCTCCTTTTTGGCGCTGGATTATGCAGGGGTGTCAATGCAGTTTTGTCTCTCTACAAGTAGTTATTTTTTTATGGTTGATAAAAATCGGGTTTGTTTCAAAAGTATGGATATACCCTGTGGATGAGCAGGGGGTTTCTACAAGGGAAAAAAAGGGGGGTTTTCTATTCCCGGTAATTTACCCCGATTTTCGTCTGAACCCGAGGTGGTTGGGTACCCTTTAAAACCAAACCCGGGGCAGACACCTACCCCGGGCCCCGGCCCTTTTCGTGCCCCAAAAAACAGTCATGGGAAAAAAATTTTGTAACCCCCCCGAATAAAAAAAAAATTTACTAATTGTTTACCTATTTCAAATAGGTAAAGTAAAATGTTTAAAACACGGATTCAAAACCAAAAAAAAATATCATATACAAACCCCACCCTTTTTTCCATAGCTCTTTTTATGAATGTGGCGTTTTCACAGTTTTTAAAAACCTTTTTTGAAGCAATAAGTCTAGATTAAAGCAATAAACCCAAATCTTCACGAACCCTTTTTCAAAGCATTGCCAAATTTTAACCCGCAAAAAATGGACTGGGGACAACCCCAACTGCCCGATCATCCCCCCACAAATCAAAATTTACTTTAAAAAATGCACATTTTTCATACTTCCCCCTCAATGTAATCACCATTTTGAAAATTTTCATGAGTTTTATCATTCGTACTTTAAAAACTTTGGGATTTAATGTTCACAACCCCTCTTTGGCTATCATCTTATTTCACTGTCCAACTTGGGAAAAAAGCCAAGCCTACAAAAGTTCTATCCTCCAAAGAACCAAGCAAACTGGTGCCCGCCCCCCCTAACTGTATTCCCGACCAAACCACGGGGGGGACCCCGCCCAACATTCTATACTTGTTTTTTTTCTGGGTTTTTTGAGAAATTTGGGGGTGTCAATACCTTTTGGGCCCCCCCGTAAATTTTATATTCGCCCCTAGTGGTGGACAAAAATCCCCAACCCCCCCTGTAGGGGGCCCCCTTGGGTTTTCCTTAAAAGGCTTTTTATTAAGGGGGTCCCCCCGGGGCGGAAAGGGGGTTGTCCCCCGGGGAAAAAACCCCATTCCGGGGGGAAAATCCCTTCCCCCCCGGGGGACTTCTCCGTCCCGGGGGGTTTATGCCCGCCCCGTCGCATGTCTTTACAAATTTTTAGTGGGTACCCTTGTTATCAAGGGGTTAAACCCTTGGGTGGCTGTGCTCCGGGGCCAAAGGGGCACCGGGACCGGGAGTGTCTACAGGTGGTTGGGTAATTTAAAACCCCCCCCCCCAAAACCCCCCGGCCCCGGCCCATTCCCCTTATCGAATAAAGGAGAAACCCCGAAATTTGAAAATTTTTACCTAGTTCAAATATCCCCTTGAATGCAGGGTTTTCCCCCCCCCATAACCCTTGCCATAGTTTTAGAAGTGGGGGTTTTCAGTTGAAAACCTTGAAGCTAAACTAGATTACCTCCCGGGGGCACGCCCTTTGGGGTTGCCCCCCGAACTGGACCGGGAAACACAATGTGTTCCGGGACAATCCTGGGCTTTTAAAAATCACATCCCTCCCTTTAAAGAACCTCCTTTTGGGTTCGGCATCATTCGGGCCCAAAACGGGGGGTTTTGTTAACCTCTTTTTACATCTTATTCACTTCCCTTTGGGCAAGCCAAACCTCCTTTTTCTTCCCCCGGGCCCGAAACTGGGCCAGAAACCAAGGGCGGGTGGGAACCCCAACATTAAAATTTCCACGCTCCTTTTTGCCACTTGGAACACTCCCGGGGTCCCCAATCCATTCCTTTTTAAGGTCCTTTCTCCGCCGCCCCGGACAAACGAATACCCAGCTTTCACCCGCCCGTGGGGACCTGGCCAGTCCGTTGATTTTCCTAGAATAAAATGGTGTCCCTGTAGGGAACCTTTGGCCCCAAACCCATAACGAAGGGTTTTTTACGTAGGACTACATTAAACCTTTTTATCCTAACCCCTCAACCTTTGATTTAACTGCTTTCCATGCGGACGCAAGACGCCAAGAACTTAATAAACCCTTATTCGCTCAAGCCCCTTTTATTTTCCCATTCAACCAAATAATTTTCAAACCCAAAAACCCTTAAAACCGGATTTAAATTTTTAATCCAAAAAACCTACTTCTGGCATCAGCCAAACACTTTAAAATGTGCTATCCACTTCCCCCTAGTTTTTTCGGCCGCCCATGTACTTTCCCAAAGGTGAAAATTTCCAAACCATTCCTAAATCCAACCCGGTTGATGAATTCCCCCTTCTCCTCCACCCCCTTTACTTGTCCCTTGAAGGGGATTTTTTTCCCCGGCCTTTTTCCCTTTGGAAAGGCCTTCGGGCCCCACGGAATCCTCCAGGCTACAAAGGGTTCTTTCTTCATTTGCCAAAAAAATTTTCCGCTCCGCCGCGGCCCCGAAAATTTGGGGGGCCCAGGAAAAAGGCCCAAAGGGGCGGGTTGTGTTTTCTCAATCAATCTTTGGGGGACATACCCCGGGGGGGGCGGTCGCCTCGCCCCCCTACACCCCCACCCCCGGGGGGGCACCACGCGGGGTTTCCCCATGCAGGTCCTTTCCCCAACCCAAGCAGCTCTGAAAAAAACAAAAAATTGACCCAGCCACGACCTTGTGGGCCCCCCCCTTGGGCCTCCTCCACCCCGGATTGTCTCTAAAATAAAACCCCCGATGGGAAGGATCGTTTCAGGGTAGCGTGCCACATGCCCATATCCCAAAAGTTGCGCTGCGGACTATGCAGTAAAGGCCTCGTTCACTCACGTGCAACGCTGATTTGACACGTAACACCCAGGCGATACCCCATGATTCTGCGAAGAACCTTATTACCAAAGGCATTGATTCGCTCTTCAATCACTTTTGTTTCCATGTCTCAAAACCTAGAGTAAGAAGGGATCCAAGCGACTTAAAGCCCGGATCTTTGTACTTCTCCAGGTCCGAAAACCCAAATACCCCCGGACGAGTCCAAACCCCGGGGGCAAATGCCACCCCCCGCCGAAAGACTCCTTGACGTCCCCCGCCGTCATTGGGGATTTGCGCTACCAAGGATGTAAAACTTCCAAATCTAAATGTCCTCGCCACACGCATAAAACAGCTGTATGCTTCATCTATAGTCTCCAACCCTGGCCTTGTCTTGACCCAGGAGCCCTCAAGTCCCAAGGCTTTGCCTCCTCGTGCAGCGCTCGAAGCCTCCCCAGGACCTCCAGCGACTCAAAAGATTACTGCATCATGGGCAAAAACAAATCTTGTCTTGGGTTGCCGACGGATCCCCAAAATTTTTTGCTAA
Organism: Chionoecetes opilio; assembly: GCA_016584305.1. Lineage (NCBI taxonomy): Eukaryota > Metazoa > Arthropoda > Malacostraca > Decapoda > Majidae > Chionoecetes > Chionoecetes opilio. The sequence continues at coordinate 13,767 of JACEEZ010014048.1, forward strand.
AACCTTGTCCAATACCCAGTCCAACAACGTTAAAAATGAGGGGGCAAGGACCCCCCTTTCCCTTACCCCCTTATTACAGGAAGAAGCTGGATACCCTGCCCCAACTTCACAGCACTCTCGCCCCAAAATAAAAACCCAGTTATAAAACCCAAATTGTCTTTGCAGGAACCCCTCAATCGCAGAAGATCCCAGAGTGACTCCGAGCCTGGTCAAACCCCTTCTTGAGATCAATAGGCTGCAACCCCCCCTGTCAAATTCGTGGGGCTTTCCACCGGACACAAAGCGCTAGGATACGGTCCGTTTTTTGACTTACCAGGCGTGAACCCAGCTGCTGGGGTCTCGATGTTTCCCAGATGACTGCAATCCGTGTCATAATGATGGGAAGCACCTTGCCTGTCCTGAGCGTGTAATACCGGGGAAATTTTGCGTCCTAGGCCCCCTTTCCCTTTCCAGATAGGGACGACCCCCCCCTTTTTCCCAGCAGGGGGAATGGTACCTGATTGCCACACGGCAGTCAGGACAGCATGCAACCCCCCATCTGGCCTCACCCCCAGTTTTTGGGGAGCTCCGCCTGTTTTACAAACCCCTGCCTTTCCCCCCCTAAACTTTGCTACACCCTCTCTGACTTCGTCAAGAGAGTTGTGTTTAGGACGTCGATAAGTATGTTGCACTTCCCCGCCCGTGGGAAATGCGGGGCGCTCCATGGTCGCCCCCCGTAACCCGTCATCTCGGGGGCCCAGGGGAAACACAGGGCAAAGCCACAGAGGCAGGTCTCTGGCAGGCGTGGGGCCCACTGTAGAGTTGAGTTGCCCCTCCTGGGGGAAAGCGGACAGCGGCTTTTGGGGCGTCGGTTTAAGGGTGTGGCGTGTGTTGGGGGCGCGCAGAGTGGAACTCAGCCCCCATACCCGAGCGCGTGTGGCGCCCTAAGACTCCCTAGGGGGGAATTTCCCTTTCCGTATACTCGCGCGTCGCCGTCGGGATAACTGTTCACTGCACTAAGACAATACATTAGTCTCGTCCTCTCGAAGATCACCGCGACGCAGGCCGGCTGTGCCGCACCGGAGGATATAAGATTCTCCCTCTCGTTTTCTGTTTTTCACCACCCCTTTCGGGCCAGGGTTTTGGGGTGGTGGGGTAGAGGGGAAAAGGTTTTATATCAGTGCGCCAGTAAATCATCAATGGTAAGTCGGGTAAAAGGGAGGGTTCCTTAAACGCGGCAATGGGTTGGGTCAGCGATAAAAGCCGGGCCCTTCCCCTTCTTTCCCATCTCCTTCCTTTTTCTCCTCTCACCTCCTCCCCCTTTCCCCCTACTCCTCCTCACTCCCTCCTCCTACTCCTCCTCACTCCTTCCCCCTACTCCTCCTCCTCGTGGACGCTCTCTGCTAAAATCCTTTTGTCGCAAAACGGGAGGTGGCTTCCCTGCTCACCCCTCGCGGGCTGATAGGAAACTTGTGTCGCAAAGCTTGCCCGCCCCTCTCTCGTCCACTACCGTTATCAGTCTTCTCTCTCCTCCCTTATTCTTTTCTTCTTTTCCTTATTTATCCTTTCTCCCCTCCTATTCCTCGTTCTCTGTCCTTCGCCCTCACCTATAAATCGCTCTTTCTATTATTCTTTAAATAAATCTCCAAGTCTAACCAACCCCATCCACCCCTTCGCTGATGATTCTACCCTCATCTTTAAAACGTCGTTCATTGGCGTCCAATAAACGGAACTACCACGTGTAGGCCCGGGGCCTTTTGTAGCTTCCTTATTTTCTTATTTTTTTATGTTTTTTAACTAAGTGACTCTGGGAGATGCCCGGTGATCCAAATTTCTGACCTTTTCTATAATTCCTGTTTGGGGAAAAAGCAAACCTAGCTCTTGTGTTCAATGACTCAAAAACCAAATTTTTTCAACAATCTCTCGACAAAAACCTACTAGATAATTCCCTTCTTCTTCAATGAAAATCAACTGTCTTTTTGCTCTACAAAAGAAAATTCTGGACTATCCCCTTTAAAAAAAAATTTTAACTGGAAATCTCACATATCATCTCTTGCAAACACTTTTTTTTGAAGTTAGGTGTCCCTCTGGCGTCTGCTCCAATTTTTCTCCCTCCCCGTTGCTTTTTCTGTACGGGGCCTATCCCCCCATGTATGGGTATGTCTCGGTACCTTTTGGGGGGGGTCCACTCATACGCTTTCCTCAAAAGGGTAGAATCAAAAAATTTTCGTCTCTCACTCCCCCTTTTCTACCGCTGTCTTCAACTTTAAAGTCATCGCCCCAATGTTCTTCTCTTGCTATCTTTATTTTTATTTTCTGCTCCTGCTCTTCTGAACTTGTAACTGCATATCCCCCCCCCTCCCGCGCCTCGCTGACAAGACTTTCTACTCATTCTCTTTTCCCTTTCCGTCCATCTTCCGTGCAAAAATTAACAAGTATCTTCATTTCCTGCCCTTCCTGGTAAACCCTTTAAAACCCCCTTTCTGTTTCATTTTCCCCTTGACGACAATTTTTTTTTTCAAGAAAAGGGGTAACAAGACCCTCCCGAAATAATTGGCTCAACCCCTTTTCTATATCTCTTACAGTCATCTTTTAGGCACTGGTAACTAAGCGAGCTTTTTTGTCCTTGGGAGTCCTTTTGCTGTAATAAAAAAAAAAAATTCACTAAGTGTTGGGCCCCTGGTGCCCTAAAATGTACATTTTTGTGGTCGGTGCCAAAAGATGATTTTTAGGCCAAGCTAGCTGTTCAAAGTCAAAGTCTCCAAAAAATCGCCCTTTTTTTTTTTTTTTTTTTGAGCCATAAACAGGACCTCCAGCGACTCAGGAAAAAAGTTTTACTGCATCATCGGCAAAAACAAGACCCAGGGGATCTTGGTGTTCCCCCAAAAGGGGATGCTCCACAATCACTTTGATCTTAAAACCTTGTCAAAACCCAGCCCATACAAGCTTTAAAAAAGGATGGGGCAAGGACCCCCCCTTGCCCCCACTCCTGTATTCACAGGAAAGAAGGGGTTTACACCTGCCCCACACTTCACAGCACTCTCAGCCCAAAATACAAACCAGTTATAAAACCCAAATAGTTTTTCCCAGGAACCCCCTCGAAGTCGCAGAAAAAACCCCAAAAAAGTGCCTCACGTTTTGAAACTGAGTAAAAAACGCCTTCTTGAGTTTCAAAATAGGCTGCAAGCTTTTCCCCCTGTCGAAACTTACGTGGGGCTTTTCCACCAGGACACGGAAAGCGCTAGGATCCGGTTTCCGTTTTTGATTTTACCAGGCGTGAAACCCAGATTTGCTGAGGTCTCTGTTTGTTTTCACCAGATGACTGCGAATCCTTTGCCCCAGTAAAGAGGGGAAAGACCTTGCCTGATACGCTGAGAGTGAAATACCGGGGAAATTGTTGCGGGTCCTGACGGCCCCCTTTTCCCCCTTTCCGATAGGGACGACCAGCCCCCTTTTCCGTCAGGGGGAAAATGGTCCCTTGATTGCCACCCCGGCAGTCGGGACGCATGCAACCGCGGATCATGGCCCCCCACCCCAGCTTTGAGGAGCCCCCCCCACTGATATTAAAAAAACACCAGCTGCCTTTCCACCCCTCAACTTTGCTACAGCCTCTCTGACTTCGTCAAGAGGGGTTGGGTTTTGGTAGGCCCGTCATGATATAGTAAAGTTGAAACTACCCCGCCCCGTGGGCAATGCGGGGCGCTCCATGGCCCGCCCCCCCGTGCCCCCGCTTTCCCCAGGGGCCCGGGGGAAAACACAGGGGAAAAGGCCACAGAGGCAGGTGCTCTGGCAGGAGTCGGGGCACGGGTAGAGTTGATTTTGCCCCCTGCCTGGGGGGCCCCAAAGGGGAGCAGCGGACGTTGGGGCGCGGGTTTTAAGGGGGTGGGGGTGGTTTGGGGTGGGCGCGAGAGGGGAAAAATTCAGCCAAACCCGACCCGCTGTGTGGCGCCCGTAGAGATCGTAGGAATTCACGTTACACGTATCCCCGCGCCCTCGCCGTCGGTTTTAAAATCTTCACCCGCACTAAGACAATACATTAGTCCGTCACTCTCGTAAGAGATCACCGGACGCAGGCCGGGTGTGCACCGAACCCGGGGATATAGAGATTCTTAGGCCCCTCGCTTCTGTGTTCACTAAACCCCCTTTAGGGGCTTCAGGGGGTTGTGGGGTGGGTAAAAGGGCAAAGGTTATATTCCCGTTTCGACAGTCAATCATTAATGTGTTTAAGTAGGGGGAAAGGTGATGGTTTCCCTTTAACGCGGGCAACTCGGTTGGGTCCCGCGGGTAAAGCCAGGCCCCTTTTCCCCCCTTTTTTCCCCTCTCTGTTCCTTCTTTTCCTTTTCACTTCTCCCCCACCCCCTTCCCCCTACTCCTCCTCACTCCCTCCCCTACTTCCTCCTCACCCCTTCCTCCCCACTCCTCCTCCTCGTGGGAAAAATCAATTTCTGAATACCTTGGTGTCAGCGAAAACGGGGGGTTTGGGTTTCCCCGCTCACCCCTCGCGGGGAATGGATAAAATTGTGTCAGCAAAAACATTGTCGCCCCCTCTCGTCCACTTTCCTTTTTCAGTCCTTTTCTCTCCTCCCTTATTCTTTCTTTTGTTTTCCCTTTTTTATCCTTCTCTCCCCCCTTTTTCCTCGTTCCTCTGTCCTTCGGCCCCCCACACTATCAATCGCTCTTTCTATTTTTCATTAATGATCTTCCAAGTCAAAATCAATGCCCTATCCCCTCCTTCGCTGATGATTCTACCCTGCATCTTTCAACGTCGTTCATTAGGCGTCCAACTCAACAGGAACTACCACGTGTAGGCCTCGCGGCCTCTTGTAGCTTCCTTATTTTCTTATGTTTTATGTTTTTAACTAAGTGACTCATGAGAGATGCCACGGTGATCCTAATTTCTGACCTTTCTATAATTCCTGATTGGGACAAAGCAAACCTAGCTCTTGTGTTCAATGACTCAAAAACCCAATTTCTTAACAATCTACTCGACAAAAACCTACTAGATAAACTATCCCTTCTTCTTCAAGGGACACTCAACTGTCTTTTTGCTCTACAATGAACATTCATGGACTACCCCTTTAAAAAAAATTTGAACTGGAAATCTCACATATCATCTCTTGCTAAAACAACTTTTATGAAGTTAGGTGTCCCTCTGGCGTCTGCGTCCAATTTTTTCTCCCTCCCAGTTGCTTGCTCTGTACAGGGGCCTATCCGCCCATGTATGGAGTATGTCTCAGGTACCTGTTTGGGGGGATCCACTCATACAGCTTTTCCTCAACAGGGTAGAATCAAAAACTTTTCGTCTCATCAGCTCCCCTTCTCTGACGACTGTCTTCAACTTTAAGTCATCGCCGCAATGTTGCTTCTCTTGCTATCTTCTATTGTTATTTTCGTTTCTCAACTGCTCTTTGAACTTGCTAACTGCATACCTCCCCCCCCCTCCCGCGCCTCGCTGCACAAGACTTTTACTCATTCTCATCCCTATCCTGTCCATCTTCCAGTGCAAAAGTTAACAAGGGATCTTCACTCTTCCATGCCCTTCACTGGTAAACTCTTGAACACTCTTTCTGTTTCTATTCTTCCACCTTCGACGACAATTTTTTTTTCAAGAAAGGAGTAACAAGACCCTCCCGAACTAAATTGGCTCAACCCCTTTTCTATATCTCTTACAGTCATCTTTATAGGCACTGGTAAACTAAGCGAGCTTTTTTTTGTCCTTGGCTAGTCCTTTGTGCTGTAATAAAAAAAAAATATTACACTGAAGTGTGTGGCCCATGGTGCCATAAACTGTACAGTTTTTGTGGATCAGGTGCAAAAGGATGTTTTTGAGGCCAAGCTAGCTGTTTCAACTTTCAACGATCTCCAATAAATGCGCTAGAATTCATTGGAGTATATTATTATAGATAGATATTTTAGATAGATATTTTATTGCCCACAAAAAAAGCATACAACTAAATTGGAAAATATGCGAAAATTACTCATGGACCAGAATTTACTCTAATCAGTAATCAACAGAAGTATCAAGGTCTAAAAAATGTTAATGGGAAACGATGTGGCGCCTTAGTATTTTTTTTCACATAAAAATAAATATACTTCCATTAGTCCTGGCTCTGGGGGGGAGTTCGTGTACATGGCTCTTTTAGAGCATACCCTAAATTTTATTGTTATATATGTCAAGGCCGTCAAAAAAATTTTGGGGTAACTTCCAGATCAGGTACAGTTTCCGCAGAGCCGTTGAAGATTTTTGGTCGAGCGTCCAGAATCGAAATTGACGATATTGTAGTTTCATGCAATAACCCACCATCAGGTCCACAAAAGTTATTCATTGTGATTAATTATCAAACCTTGATAGTACTAACAACATTTTATGACTATTCACACACATAAACCTGGGTTTCAGTAGAAATCGCTAAAATGTTAGTGATTTTAGCCCAAAAATCTTTTCGGTTTAAAAATGTCTCTATGTTTGAAAGTCGACACAAAGTCAATATTATACTTCGAACTGTCATACTTCTCCAAAAGTTTCCTTATCAAGTCCTCTGACAATTTAAATTTCGCATATTGGTTAAAAAAAAATTTTAAGTATGGTGAGGGAGACAAATATAACCGAGAGTCAACCTTAACTTAAGTTGCCGCGTTTAGCCGCGTTTAGCGATTTTCGGTCAAATGATCATTCTCTCCAAATAATTGTCTTAAAAAATTTAAAATTTTGGTGTCTATATGTAGTTTTTGACCCTAAGGAATTGATTGGCACTCTTTTAAGTTGTTTGGAGTTGATTTGGTTTTCATAATGGCAAATTGTAAAAAAAAAATATGCGGAGAAAAATAATTGTTGGTATGGTAGGCACGGACTCCACATATTAGAGGAAATGCAATCGTGTTACTGAATGGTAATGTTGGTTCATAATACTTGATGAAATAATTAATATATATTATTTCTTTCCCAGGACCCTGAGATGTTTTGTCGGTCTGCTGCCATAGCCTGAGGGTGACCAATCTCTCACACGCCTAAAACCATACACATGGTTTAAAACGATGGAATCAGTCGCACTATCAAAGTCCCCACAGACATTTCAGTTGACGTCAATAAGTGCATCATCTGTCAGACAACAACTGCTGATAAAACTGTTAGTCCCAGCAATGGGTGTAAAGGATCCGAGAAGCCAGTGCATACACAATGCTCGTTTTTTCAAAAAGACTGAAACTTGTTGATGAAGACCAGTTCCTTTTACCATGAAACGAATGCCTTTTATAAGAAGTACACTATGAAATCTGTTCTTGATAGACTTACGAAACAGAATGTAGTTTCAAAGTCAAGATCAGTCATTGAATCAGCAGAAACATAAGAGGATAGAAACACTCGCTCACAGACTGCCCGACACCCGCCCAATACTGGCCCGACAGCAACAACAGTCAATCAATCATTGGGGGCATACGCCGGGGGGCGCGTCGCCTCGCCCACCCTACGACGCTACTCCCAAGGGTCACCACGCGCGAGTTCCCATGCAGGCTCCTTTCCCATACCAAGCAGCTCTCGACAAGAAACATCAACTTGCCCCAGCCACGAGCCTTGTGGGCGCCCCCTTGGCCTCCTCCACGCCGGATTGTCTCTTACAGACACAACCCGATGGGAAGGATCGGTTTCAGGGTAGCGTAGGTTTCAGGTAACAACAGTGCATGACATAAATTGTATTATCTGTGACAACAAATCATACAAACATGAGTACATAAAATTTCGCATCTGCGAATCCAACCGTGCTTCGTCCTTTCTTGCTGCAACTAACTATTTCCAAGATGAAGTTTACACTCGTACCTGTGACCTTTAAGATCCATGTTCTGTGTTTGGCGCAGATGTATATTATCACAACGAATGCATGATCAAGTACATGTACAAGTACGACTCAAGATCCAAGGTGTTAGCACCACAATTATCAACCAAACACCTTGTATGGAATCAGGTTGTGTCTGAGTTAGAGAAAGGCCTGAAAAATGGCAACGGCTATGAGTTGTGTGTTATCCGAAACCACTTGAATAGCATTGATGACCAATGTCGCTTTCGCAACAGAGATGTGAAAATTTTCCTGATTAATCAATTTGGTAGTGATGTTGATTTTACATATCCTGATGCTCTGCGTAAGTCAATGATGGTGTTTGGTGTATCACGTAACTCGGCAAATGCATTAGCTGAACGCATCCGTTCTGTTGATCCTATACAATGTCACGGCCCTGACGGACAGCCAACACGCTAAGTCAAGTACACAACAGTAATCCTCTCTGTTACGTGGACCCGAATCTGTGTTCCTTGAGGTCGCCAGTTGCAACCCTGGAAGGGCTCGCAACACACCCTTGATTCCCCAATGTCCCGCTATTAGTATACGCGGTAAGAGGATTGAAACGCTATCTAACTTATCTCTATTTTATTATCTAACTTAAACTGTAGGTATTATTGGACAAGACAGTTACACTGATTTTCATACCTCGGGAAACCAGGCCTTTCCCTTACATAAAATTATACTCCACAAAACACTACGCACGCCGCGTCCTTGTCTCAGATGACACTAGATTTCAGAGACTTCCACGTATCCACAAGATATACACTCTGCGCGTCTTGATAAGCGCTACACAAGAATACAAGAACACAAACACGATCACAGCTCCTCCCTAACCACAACAATTTCTCTGAGACTCCCTAATCACACTAGAATACAGGATAATTACAGTACCTCCTGTTCCTCCAATAAACACTCTCTGAACTCTCTGACTCTTGATTACACTTGAACACCTACACAATTACAGACCGAAGTCCTACCACAAGGTAAACACAGGAAGAACCTTACCTCAGACTCTCTGTTGTACTACCGAACCTCCCCGGACACCTCCACCCAGCGCCTCTCCTCACACAAGACCCCCTCCTCCCGGTTGTTCCTACTTTTATCTCTTCCTAGGGCCTGCCCTCCTAAATCCTCCCAGCAAGAGCGTCAGGTCAGAGCCCAGCTGGCTAATCCCTTCACTCGGAACCGCCTGACCTCCTAAACTCTCTTAACGAGAGTTCCAAGCCGCCCAGCTGAATAATCTCCTCCCCCAAACCATTAAGCACCTGGCCTCTTTATTTTCTTAGAGAGACACGTAGCATCAGACAGCATACAGCAATATAAACATCTCTCAAGTCCTACAGACGTCACAACAAGTATGTGCTTGTGTTATACGGAAGTCTCTTGATGAATACGATTTGGACTTGAAGACAACTTTTGTGATGCTCAAGAGTTAAAGCTTGCATGTAATGACATGGATATCCCCGAAGCTGTACTTAAGTTTTTTGGGACGTTGTACAATTTCAAACCTGAAACCTACAAACAAGCAACTTCATCAGTCATGACGCAGGAGAAGGTTGCTGATAATGAGAATGCTGACGAGGACGATAGCGATGATATCAGCGACAGTGATGGCAACTTATCCACACGACGTTGTCGGAAGTTGCAGTCTCTCTTCCAAACGATGTATTACGTGCATCACTGTGGGAGAAAGAGAACACCCATGCATATCATGAATACCATGAAGGATTGGCACTCAGTTACACGGAGCTCCGTAGGTATCAACACGACCTCGCATTTGTCACAGCACAACACAAAAAAAGATCGCATTGCACTACCGAGTCACTTTGACCCTGGACATGTTATGGACACGTTACAGGCAGGACACACCGTTTGTGTAGTTATCTGCAATGATACAGACGTTATTGTGGCACTACTGTACCATATGTCTGTCTTCCTGCCACATGGTCTGTCACAGCTATGGGTTCGAGCTGGGGTAGGTGATACCACTCGGTATGTGCCCCTTCACGTATTGTTCAAGCGGATGGGTGCCCGACTTTGTGCAGTTCTGCCGGCTCTGCACAGCCTTACAGGGTGCGACATCACGAGCAGATTTGGGCACCAAGAAAGCTGCCTTAAAGGCAGAGCCAGTGAAGCTCTTGAAACACTTTGGGACATCGCCATCGCTCTCCCGAACCGCAATTCGCAAACGCCGAACATTATTTAGTGAAAGTGCTAAAAAATCAGTGAGGCTACCAATTTCTCAGATCACCGAGCTGAAATGTTCCACTACAGCAAATGCAGTTCGCTGCAGAGCTTGCCCCCAAACAGTCAAGGTATTCAACCTCATCTACAGCGTGGGCTGTATAACGCTTACACCACCATGCATGCCTTGGAGAACCATCTCGAGCCAGGAACTATTGAGCAACTGAAACCAGAAGTGTGCGGTTATCACCAGGACAATACTCATATGATACCTTCCACAAATTGGAAAACGCTGGAGGCTACATGGTCGGTCTTCTGTTCCTGTGAAAAATGTTCCAGGTCCAGTTGCCCTTGTCGGACGGCTGGAGTCAAGTGCATCAGATCTGTGATCATGCAGACCTGTGGCTGCAACAAAGGGTCACTGAATGTTTGCAAAAACCCGTTTGTTTAGTCATGTTATAATAGGGTCAGTGGACTTTCTATAGAACGGGTGTAGTGTATTTAGTTAAGGTGGACATGGTAATGTTGTCATTGATAGTAAATAATTAACCTTGTAGTCTATTGTGAACAATAAACTTTTCACAATTAGTGTGGTGTTCCATTAGGTGCCTTGTTATAGGCTCACAACTTGACAATTTGGCATTATGATAATCAGATCAACTCCAAACAACTTAAAAAGAGTGTCAATCAATTCCTTAGGGTCAAAAACATACATATAGACACCAACATTTACTTCCTAAGACAATTATTTGGAGAGATATGATCATTGACCGAAAACGCTAAACGCGGCTAAACGGGGCAACTTAAGTTAAGGTTGACTCTCGGTTATATTTGTTTTCCCTCGCCACCATACTTACTTTTTTTTTAACCAATATGCGAATTGGAATTGTCAGAGGACTTGATAAGGAACTTTTGGAGAAGTATGACAGTTCTAAGTATAATATTGACTTTGTGGAGAGCCTTCAAACATAGAGGCATTTTTAAACTCGAACGATTTTTGGACTAAAATCACTAACATTCTAGCTATTTTGCACTGAAACCCGAGGTTTATGTGTCTGAATACTCATAAAATGTTGTTAGTACTATCAAAGGCTTGAGAATTAATCACAATGAATAACTTTTGTGGACCTGATGGTGGGTTATTGCATGAAACTACAATATCGTCAATTTCGATTCTGGACGCTCGATCAAAAATCTTCAACGGGCTCTGCGGAAAAACTGTACCTGATCTGGAAGTTACCCAAACTTTTTTTTGACGGCCTTGACATATATAACAATAAAATTTAGGGTAATGCTCTAAAAGAGCCCTGTACACGAACTCCCCTCCACAGCCTATACTAATGTAATAATTGTAATATATATGTCATTTCCTATCTGCTCAACCATAGACTCAACCATAGACCACTATATCTCTATTCACGCGACAATGTTTTCAAATTGCCAAGCTGCATAGCGACCTGCGGCCCGCCCGACAAAGAGATATAGTGGTGTATGGGCTATCATATAGATTGGTTTATCAATATATATGATAATACACTGTAATCTTCGTAAATGTTTGTTCTATAATATTATCAAATAAAAAACTGTAAAACACGCTAAAGAAATGCCATAACGAGACTGAAGAAATATGCATGAATTTCAACTTCAACTTCAACTCTTCGCCATATAAAACTTTGCGTGTCAACTTCTATCATGAAGGGTATCAATAGAAGCGCAAATGTATTAGCTTTCTATTGATATATTTCGTTTTCTGATAAATGAAATAGAACCATGCATAAATTAGCGTTAAATAAATAAATAAAATCATGAATCGGGTAATTTTCCCGATTGATGATGTTATTTATTTACTTATATATTTCGTTTTTTGATAAATGAATTAGCACCATGTATAAATTAGCATTAACTAAATAAATAACCTCATCAGTCGTAGTAGGATCCTGAATAGGTATAGATTATATGTATATAACTAATTTATCAATTAAGCTACAGGATGTGTGTCGCCTGTCTGTCTGACAACAACATCTTTTGATGAGGTTATGTTGACGAAGTATCACGCCATGGCCTGCATCAAGACAACCTGGTGTCTTGATGCAACACGTAGACACCTCGCCCTGGTTCCAGCCTACACACACAAGCTGTGTGTATCATCTCAGCGCTCTGCCCAAGGATGATGACGCTGACACAGATGCAACAGGCCTGAGAGACATGAACACCGGAACCTGTTAGATTCCGGCCAAAACTCATATATGCTGCAACTGCCCGGAGGGAAGACAGAAGCAAACGGACAGAGTCACTGAGCTGTTCCGGCCATTCCCTTGGCCGTCGGAACACGTGACTTGTCACTCGCCCTCACAGTGTACAGATATATATATTATATATATATAATATATATATATATATATATATATAATATATATATATATATATATATATTATTATATATATATATATATATATATAATATATATTGTAATTATTTATTCTGGTATCTTGTAATAACAAAGCCTTATAAAACAAACCGCTCGACCACTTTTATTAAACTACCATTTGAAGTGGTCCTGGCTAGGACGGTAAAGACTCCTACCCATCAATCTACACTTCTGAAAGGCAATCAACCTCTACTGTGTCACCAACAGTTGTAAGTATTCTTACTTGGGTTGACCCCAGTTACCTGTAACATCACACAGATAAGGGTAACATAAATGGTAACAGCTTGGGATACGAACAACCAATAATATTACAGTACCGTAAAATAATGAACAATTAATACACGTGAGGTGAGCGATAGATTGTGGAACAACATTGAGTCTGAACGTAGACAGAGAGACAGAGAGAGACAACATTTTTAAAGCTGTGTCAGACAAGCCTGGCCTTCGTGATTTTTTCCGCGATTCAGCATCTCCTCTTAAAGATCTAGTTCATATCATTACTCAAACCACAACAAACAGAGCTATCAATTAATAACTCCCCAGTATAGAGAATCCAGCTTACATTGCCTTCGAGATTCAGCGACGAGAACACCGCGAGGACAAGGACGCGTATCTCCGCGAGGACAAGGACGAGGACGCGTGGATGAACGCGGACGAGGACGCTGTTATCGTGTGTACGGAAGAGGCCCCGACTTCTTACGAGGTCATCACAACGCCCCAGCCGACACCTGCTGAAAAAAATATATATATATTTCTGAAAATCGGCTACATAACCCTTGGATAACGTCAGCTGTAATTAAATCGGTCAAGACCAAAAATAATCTATTTAAGGACTATAAAATAGGTGTTGTCTCTGAAAGTTATTATAAAAAATACCGCAATGTCCTAAATAGGATTATAAAAAAATATAAAATTTCATACTATATGTCGATATTTACAAACTTTAAAAATGATACACGCAAAATATGGAAAACCATAAATCAGCTGAAAAATAACTATAAAAAAACTTATCTCAGTTACATAAAAATGAATAATAAAGTAATGAGATGCCCATCCGATATTGCAGAGGCCTTCAATAAGTATTATACAGATATTGCTTCCAATTTAGATAACAACATCCCACCTTCCGATATTAACCCACTTGACTTTCTGAGAGGTAATTATCCAACATCAATGATTGTTCCTCCAGTACTACCACAAGACGTTGCAGCTGTAATAAACTCATTAAAAAACAAAAAGTGTAATACCCATGAAATGTCTGTCTCTCTCCTAAAAGCTAATAAAGAACAAATAGCTGTTCCATTATCAAATCTTTTCATCATATCATTATCAGTCACGAAAAAGGAATTTTTCCTCAATGTTTTAAAACATGCAACCGTAATCCCTATTTATAAAAAGGTCCAAAAGACAACATTGCAATTACAGACCAATATCACTGCTAAGCACCTACTCAAAAATATTCGAAAAATGAATGAAAAAAATTCTATTAAATTTCTTAACCAAAAAATCTATTATCAACAAAGAACAATTTGGTTTTCGACAAGGCTTAAGTACCTTTAGTGCTTTGACCGCCTTCACCGATAACATCTACTCTGCCTTGGATGCTCAACATACAATGCTCACTATTTTATATAGACTTTACTAAGGCTTTTGATACAGTGAAACATGATATCTTACTACAAAAATTGAAACATTATGGTATACGTGGCATCATACATGACTGGTTTAGAGACTACCTCACCGGTAGAACCCAAAGTACAAAATTGTCTATCTATACCTCAACATATTCAGTACAGAGTCCCTCAGGGTAGTGTCCTCGGTCCCATTTTATTCCTTATAAATGATCTCCCAAATGTATTTACAAATTTAAAAACAATACTTTTTGCTGATGAACTACTTTATTCATTACTGGTGCAGACCCTAAATCCTTGATAGAAACAGCAACCAAGACCTAGAAAATTTTATAAATGGTGTTTGAGTAATAGACTAACCGTCAATTTAAACAAAAACGTATTATATGCTCTTTACAACAAGGCGACTAAATTCTTCCTACTCTGTTATACAACAACAATGTCATCAACAGAGCTAACCAACACAAACTACTAGGTATAATTTTGATGATAACATATCCTTTAAACCACACATTAATGAATTATGTCTTAAATTGTCTAGAATCGTATCTCTATTATATCAAATTAGAGACCTTATGCCTAATAATATACTTAAAATTCTCTATAATGCCCATGTATTGCCACACTTTCAATATTGTACTCCAGTCTGGTGCAACACATATCCCACTCATTTACTTCCCCTGTTCCGGCTACAAAAGAAAATAATTAGGATCATTACAAATTCGGGCTACTTTGATCATACTCACCCTTTATTTAAGAATATGAACATCTTGAAATTATTTGCATAAACAAAATTACAGATTGGAATATATATGCACAAATTAGTTACTGGTGGTCATTATATTAACTTGCTCCCTCAACATAACTACCCCACCCGCAACTGTGAACACCTCCGTGTACCATAATATAACCTGACAGTTTTTCAACACTCACTAGCCTACTCTGGTCCCAAGATATGGAATAATATACCCGACTCTGTTAAGACCTTACCAACATTATGTTCATTTAAAAGGCAATGCAAAAAGTATTTATTGTCCCAATACTGACAAGATATTTGTTCTAATACATGTATTTGTTCTAATTTGTCTAATATTGTCCAATGATGGTCATGTAGATTTATTATATGCACACAATACGTTTTATTAGCATTCTACACAATGAATTTTTGACAATGTCTAAGTATTTCTCCTGTTTTTTGTTTTTTGTTTATTTTGTTTTACTCTTGTTTTTTCTTTCTTTTCTTTCTTTTTTTCTTCTTTTAAGTATTGCTACTGACGTCCTAAGAAACTTGTTGTAAACTACAGAGATGCTGCCCGAATAGCCGTACGGCTTCGTATGGGCTGCTTACCAATTATTTTATATAATTTATTAAGTATGTATTATGGTAACATATTAAAGTTTCAAAGTGTTTCAAGTTTCAAGTGGTTAAGATTCCCCTCTTCTGATCTTGCATTAGGACATCTCTTGAGGAGGCTCAGTGAACGGACAGACTAGGCCGTGCTGACACTGCAGTATAGTGAGTACAACACCTTAGCTGACATTACAGTAGAAGATCATATTCAAGTACGCCACTTGTTTTACAACAGTAGATATCGGTAAAGAAATGGAGTTACTTTTGTGTAATATTTTGTCATTATTTGTTGTAGTTGTATTTTTTTCTTTGCACTGTTAAATATTACAGTACTTCACTATACATGTTCGCTTCTATATCACTCATATATGTACATGCATTTTTTATTGCCTTAAAAGCGAAGAGATGGTAATAGCACTTTATCTGGTTGAAGGATTCACTTATAATTAATGGACAAAACAAATCAAAGACAAAAAAGAAAAGAGGGGTGAATAACCGAGACTCGAAATCCAGCCTGACCCGCAGATGAAGATTAGTACATTTGATCTAAATTGTAAACAATGAG
>JACEEZ010014049.1:15000-30000 GCA_016584305.1 Chionoecetes opilio
ATTTTGACAAGCGTTTGCCAGACGCAGCAGTACTGTCTTAGAAAACAGTGTGAACATCGCCCAAATTTTACATGCCACAATATACATGTTAAAAATATATTAAGCTTTGCTACTCGAGGCGAGTAATTTGCATTAAATTGCTATTATAGAACGTTCAATCGTAATGCATGTCATGCATACACTTACTAGAACAACAGAAGAACGTTCTTTTTTAGTATTCAGATGCGGTGCATCAATATTCATCGCGAAATTGATTTATGAAAAATATTAGTCGCGGAGGGAAAACACAGTAGACCAACCTTTGAGTTAAAACTGCCAGCGACCACTGGCATTTCTCGAGTTTCAGTTCTCTCTAATTGACTCGTGGCCTAGACGGTTTGAGGCCTAGACGGTTTGAGGCCTAATTAACCTGTGTCCCATATGGCGCGTGGACGAAGTGAACTGATGATCATTTGACCTCAGTACCAATCGCTTCAGTACCAAATGACCTGCACCCCTGACGAAGGACAGTGATACGCCATGTATTGACATGAATTCAATTCATGAGAGATATATGTCACTCCGTACTGAGTATATGATATCAACAATCCACCAGACAAAGGTTCTGTCTTATATAAAACTATAAACCACATATCAAAAGATCCTTAATGGCATCTCTAACATACACTTCGTGAAGCGTGGACCAAAGCCAGAGATTATTGTATCAAATATAAAAAAGGACAAGATCATTTGGGGGTTCTTCGAGGATGCAGATGTTCCGAGTGAAGTGAACACCTTGTACAAAGCAGCTATGATTGTTCGGAAATAACTGGAAACTACAGAGGACTGGCATTTCAAGGGATCGTTCGATGATTACAAAACTCCGCAGAAGCTGCAGCAATTGATGTTATGGATCATTTGTGGTCGTAGACAACCACCACAACCAAAACAGAAGCACAAAATATGAAAAGCACCAGGAATCTAGCTCAACATGTTGTAAGTCAAAACCAAAGTCCTCATTGTTGATGCAATGTGTGTCGTAAACATGGTAACAAATACATCAGAGATGTGTACAGTGAAACACTTTGCCACTAAATTCCTGCACATTTTCACCGCCATGAGTGCTGCTTATGACGAGATCAGAATAGTTTTTGATCAGTATCTTGAAGAATCGCTGAAGGAAACAACTCGTGAGAAGAATGCGATGAGAATCACACCTGTTCACTATCATGTGAATGATGACACCGAGATCAAGTCTGTGAAAGCATTTCTATCTCATACACGTACAAAGCATGAGTTGACATAATAACTCGCACACAAACTTTTGAATCATTACCAGGATCATACGCAGAAGGTGATAGTGACATACCATGACAAGATGGAGGCCAACTGTCCTTTGTCAGAAATTGCCGGTATGCCTGAGATGATTGCAGGTCAACACAGCTTAGAAGAAGGAGACCAGCTTCTGTTATTGAATGATATAGATGTGATGCATAAAGATCCAGATACCTGTGTTTTCGCTTGACACTGATGTCTTCGTCCTCCTGACTGGTCACTTTCAGTTGATCCCGCCATCCACTACAGTGGTCCGAAAAGGGGGAGAGCGCATCAGTATCAAGGAAAGCTACACTAAACTTGGTCCAAAGAGATCCTCGACCCTCACTAGATGGTATATATTTAAGGGTTCTGACAACACAGGTTCATTTGCTGGCAAAGGAGTGGCTTGTCATTTCAGAGCACTGCTTCAAGCAAATGATGATATCCTGGATAGATTCATCAAGTTTGCTACTACGCCTGAAATACCCGACTGGATTTACCGGCAAATGGATAGATACATTTGCTTATTGTACAAGATCGGGAGTATCACTACAGACGATGTCGCAGAGCTACGTTGGATACTCTTTGCACAGAAGAACAAATAAGGTCAGCAATTGCCTCCCACAACAGGGACCCTCATTCCGCACACTTTTAGGGCATACTAAATGGCACTCGTCTGGAAACTGTCATCAGTACCCAAACCAGAAATTCCTCCAGCAACGAACTACTACTGGAAGTCAGTTGAAGGGAAACTTAGGCCAGTGTACTACAACAGTGTGCGGAATGAGGGTCCCTGTTGTGGGTGGCAATTTGCTGACCTTATTTGTTATTATGTGCAAATCTGCCCGCGCCAGAGGCCCTGTTGGATCTTCATGAGATAACTGTAAAACCGGCTGCAACATCAAATCTTGCGGGAGCAGCAAAAACAATCTGAAGTGTACAGACATGTGCGGCTGTGGTGACACATGTCAAAATGTCTTGCATTACCATCCTGTTGACATAGATCTTAATGATTAGTACAGTTACATACCATATGCAAATGTTCCATGGCTGGATAACATAATGCACATGACTTTAAATAAAGGATATGATACCTCCAGACAAAGGTGTATTATAAATAAAGACGTCTTTGTAAATGATGTGTCTAATATTTTAACAATATGAACATTGATAACAAGAAATATTGCATTTCTTTGATTAAACAATGTAACGCTACCATGTATAGTGTACCGGGCAATCAAAAATATAATATTTGATATGATAGACAACAGTTTTGCACCCAAACTCATGATATCATGATATTTTGGATCATATTGGGTCATATTGGACTTTTCTCGTTCATGCTGCATGATATGTCAATTATAAGTACACAAGCCGATTATATGGTTTTTGAAACATAGGAATAAACATAATGTTCATCTTATATCCCACATATTGGCGAATCTACAGCAATTTCAAATTTTCTGAGCGAACACGGCGGCCATCTTGGAGTTTTTCCTGTAATAACCAAATAAGGCTTCTGCTACTAGTAGTCGGGTCACTTAGGGCGGAAAAAAGGCTTTCGCTTCACCTTAGGTGAAGGAAGTATTTTGAGGGTCTTATCCTAAGCATTTTGTGCCGCTGAATCCGAAAATCGTAGTTGGGTCACTCGTTAGCGGTAAGTTTTCGCGCAATTTGCAATTTGGCAATTTGGCAATAAAATTGGCAATTACAAATTGCAGAATGAGAACCAGACGTCGTAGAGACCTCGTTTTGGACTCAAATTGAAGCTTATTAAGAGTGCATAAAATGTTATTGAGTACTCCGTGGTTGTATCTGTTCGGATTACTGATCTATAATGGAAATTAGAGATAAGTGGAAAAAAATTGGGAAAAATATAAAAGGAATAATTTTGGCCTTAAAGCCTGAGTTCTTAATAATTAAAAACTAAATTTTAATTAGTAAAAAAAGTAAAATAACAAACAATTGTTCTTAGGAACACATTTAATTAACGAATTTGTGCAAGGGTGGGGTACAATTATTGCGTAGAAACAGGGTATTTCAACTGAAAAATGCTTAGGATAAGACCCTCAAAATACTTCCTTCACCTAAGGTGAAGCGAAAGCCTTTTTTTTCCGCCCGAAGTGACCCGAGTATTAATCCAGACACAAAATTTCAAACAACGAAACCGAGTCTCCTCCGCGTATTTTTGTGAAAATAACAATTAGAACACAAAAAAATCCCTTACTTGCGATAGCGAGCGTTCACAAGTTGAAAAAAATCGAAATATCTAGCGTCTACGCCATCGACAGTCCTCATGCCCATCTTCTCGTCGTTGATGCACATCTCGGGGGAGCAATCGCAAAGCTCCGAACAAGGAGTCTGCAGGCGTTGACAGCGGCAGCGATTGGTCGAGCAGTTCGTCTTGCATCCGCACTGCATCCCATCCATGATACTTTGCGGGGCGGGAGGCAGGGTGGAAGGGATAGGCGCCAGGTTTGGAGCTGGAGAGTCGAGAATGGGCAAGGTGCAGATTGTCGTCGGTGGGACAGGCGGAACATCCTCGAGTCGGCTGTTGAAGGCTGACCAGCTGGGCATGCTCCGCGGGAGGTCTTTCAGGGCAGCGATGCCGAAGGAGAGTAGGACGAGAGTGTCCTTGTCCTTGGAGTTCTCAGCGCTCTCGAGGCGAGGTTTCTCGAAAGAGAGCGGGGGAAGCTTCGGCTTAAGCGAGCGGTTCATGGGACAGGGGCTGACCTCGTAAATGGAAGCAGGGAGGGGTTCAGCAGCGTCAGAATGAAACTTGAGGGGCTCCAGCTCTGACGGAGAAGATGGGCCGGGCTGAAAGGCAACGCTAACCGTGCCGTGGAAGGTGCCCTTCCCGTCTACTGTGTCTTCCTGGAAATCGATGTTGTCGATGGCAAAGTGAACGAGAAGGCCCTTCTCGAGGCGGCGCGGGATGAACACTCCATCTCGCCGTCCAGCGCTGAGCACCGTTCGGGCCAGCGATGCCTCGAGGCGGAGAAGGGAGGAGTATGAGATAGCCAGCCCGGCACCGTGGAACATCTTAATCATTGCTTTGCTCCGCGTCTCCTGATGAATGGCCAGCGCCGTCGCCACCTGGAGAGGGTCTCTCGGGTTCGGAAGCTTGGGTGCTCGTCGCAGCTTGCTTTGCACTCAAGATGTTTGTCATGAGGACTTGTCCGACGATCGAGGCTCCCTTCTCCGTTCGCGGATTGTTTCTTCCAGCTCCACCGACGACCCAGGTCGCGAAACTCTTGACGAGGGGAGGAAGGTTAAAGTTGGCCATGTCTCCTTCGAATTTCCAGTTCGGTTCTTTGAGGGTTTCTTCACGCAGGATTTTGGCAGCTTTCAGGAGTGTAGCAAGCTTGAGTCCTCGATTGTCCGATGGTTTGTCAGGGCCTCTTTCCTTGCCTCCGCCAGATGAACCAGTTCGGGTTCGCGAGGGTTCTGGCTTGGTGAACTCCACGCCATGGACCATGGTGGAGAGGAGTTCCTTTATCCGCCAGCGTGAGCGGCCAACACCATGCTGCTCCTTGATGCTGTCTATTTCTCCCATCGAGAGAACCACTCCACTCTCCAGCTTCTCGCGTAACCTCTTCCACGAACTCGATCACGGAGCGATCTTCTGGCTCTTGTTGAGTGGGGCCACTGTCCGCAACTTGTTGACGACATGAATGCTCCAGCAGCCCTTATGGTACATTCACGTCGGCAGCCAGGACGTCGAGGTCGGGAGGAAGCTGGATTTTCCACTCAGAATTCGTTCCATTGTGGACCGCCTCAATGATTCGATTGGCCACCCAGGTCGTGCTCACCCGGTGCAGGACTTCATTTGGCTTGTCTCCATCACCGCAGAAGAAGCATTCCTTCCGGGGAATAGGAGCGCTGGCGCGCGGGGGGCTCGAGGCGGCGGGGTGGCAGGCCTAGAAGTAGAGATGGATAAAAGCTTTTATTCTTTAGTCGGGAATGTAATGGAAAACTACCAATGGGAATTACTTTCAGGAATCCTATGCATGAAAATAATTATAGCAATAAGATATTTCTCGAAACATCAATTTAAAAGTATTCAAAGAATGTTTATTAGCTTAAAAGCCCTCGCGCCAAGCGGCCCCGGCTTTCCACTCCTCGCACTGCGAGTTAGATTTTATCATCATCTGCGACGTTTTATCCGGAAATCAGTGCCACGCACTTAGCGCTCCCTATCCTTGAATCACTAGACCATAATCAAGCAATATTTTTCATGTCGAAAGATTTTTTCGAAAATAAAAAAAAAAAATTCTTCTTTACCTTGAAGGTCCGGGGTGGGCGGCCTCTGCCGCAAGATCCTGTTGCTCATCTCCGTACTGCCTCGCGAATTTGTGGGGCTGGATTTTAGCAATGCACTGTCGGTGCCACGACCAATCGTCCCTTCTAGAGGACCTCCTGTGGGCCTCTACGAATTCCGCCTTTCGAAGCCCCTTGGCCAGCATACTCGAACATCCTCCTTGGGCGTCCGAGGTCGAAGGACCACATCTCCGTTAGTTGCACCGCAATGACACACGATTTCATTGCGAGACCTGGGAAGGAAAATGTGCGATATAATAAATGAATTTATTTTATTTACGGGTTTATAGCTAATTTCTAAAATTATAGCCAATGAAATTTTACATTTATTTGCGAAATTTCATTACCGTCTATAATAATATAAGCGAAAGTGTGTCTGTCTGTCTGTCTGTCTGTCTGTCTGTCTGTCTGTCTGTCTGTCTGTCTGTCTGTCTGTCTGTCGTGTCTGTGTGTGTGTGTGGTATAGGTTCCCGCCCCCCCGTGGCGCAAACACCTCATATGGCACATTTTTTGGAATCGGGTCGACCAGGGGAAGGTCATAAGCCCACTTATGAGATGATCCGATCACTTTTTTTTTTTCTTTTTTTTTTTTAGCAGCCTATTAGCGAGAATTGTGAAAACAAAAAATGGGTTTGCGAGAATTGAGGAAGCCTTGATGTAGGGTGATGGGTAATGGGTGAGTGAATGGGTGGGTTGATGGGTAATGGGTGTGGGGTGATGGGTGATGGAATGGGTGGGGGGTGATGGGTTGGGGGTGATGGGTGATGGGTGAGGGAATAGGTGGGGGTGATGGGTAATGGTAAAATATAAGCGAAAGTGTGTCTGGTCTGTCTGTCTGTCTGTGTGTGTGTGTGGAGTGTGTGTCTGGTTATAGGTTCCGCCCCCCGTGGCGCAATCACCTCATATGGCACATTTTTGGAACCGGGTTGACCAGGGGAAGGTTTTAAGCCTAATTATTGAAATGATCCGATCTTTTTTTTTTCTTTTTTTTTTAGCAGCCTATTAGCGATAATTGTGAAAACAAAAGTGGGTTGCGAGAATTGAGGAAGCCTTGATGTAGGGTGATGGGTAATGGGTGAGTGAATGGTGGGGTGATGGTAATGGTGTGGGGTGATGGGTGAGTGAATGGTGGGGGGTGATGGGTTGGGGTGATCGGTGATGGGTGAGGGAATAGGTGGGGGTGATGGGTAATGGTAAATATAAGCGAAGTGTGTCTGTCTGTCTGTCTGTCTGTGTGTGGTGTGTGTGTGTGTGAGTGTTGTGTGTCTGGTATAGGTTCCGCCCCCCGTGGCGCAATCACCTCATATGGCACATTTTGGAGACCGGGTTGACCAGGGGAAGGTTTTAAGCCCAATTATGAAATGATCCGATCCCTTTTTTTTTTTTTTTTTTAGCAGCCTATTAGCGATAATTGTGAAAAAAAGTGGGTTGCGAGAATTGAGGAAACCTTGATGTAGGGTGATGGGTAATGGTGAGTGAATGGGTGGGTGATGGGTAATGGTGTGGGGTGATGGGTGAGTGAATGGGTGGGGGGTGATGGGTTGGGGGTGATGGGTGATGGGTGAGGGAATAGGTGGGGGGTGATGGGTAATGGTAAATATAAGCAAAAGTGTGTGTCTGTCTGTCTGTCTGTGTGTGTGTGTGTGTGTGTGTGTGTGTGGTCTGTATAGGTTCCGCCCCCCGTGGCGCAATCACCTCATATGGCACATTTTGGAACCGGGTTGACCAGGGGAAGGTTTTAAGCCCAATTATGAAATGATCCGATCACTTTTTTTTTTTTTTTAGCAGCCTATTGGCGATAATTGTGACAAAAAAGTGGGTTGCGAGAATTGAGGAAACCTTGATGTAGGGTGATGGTAATGGGTGAGTGAATGGGTGGGGTGATGGGTAATGGGTGTGGGGTGATGGGTGAGTGAATGGGTGGGGGGTGATCGGTTGGGGGTGATGGGTGATGGGTGAGGGAATAGGTGGGGGGTGATGGGTAATGGGTGAGTGAATGGGTGTGGTGATGGGTAATGGGTGAGTGAATGGGTGGGGGTAGATGGGTAATGGGTGAGTGAATGGGTGGGGGGTGATGGGTAATGGGTGAGTGAATGGGTGGGGGGAATACATACATTTCTACATCCATGATTTCAGGAAAGTTAGAAGGGGCTATCTGGAGAGTCCGTGTTTGGTGGGCCGAAGGCCCACCAAACACAGGTGGTGGGCCGAAGGCCCACCACCAATAGCCCTCCGCAGGAGCTAGCCAAAAAGTCCGCCCGGAGGGCGGCTTTGCGGCTAGTATGTCATAAAATACGACCATGAGGGGACAGTCAGAGAAAAGTTACCATTTTCTATTAATCAGACGGTAGTGCCTTTATGAGAACAGATACAGCCAGAAACATTTCATGACTTTTGATGTGAAATTAAGGCCAAAATTATTCCTTTTATATTTTTTTCCATTTTTTTCCACTTATCTCTAATTTCCATTATAGTTCAGTAATGCGAACAGATACAACCACGGAGTACTAAATAACATTTTATGCACTCTTAATAAGCTTCAATTTGAGTCTAAAACGAGGTCTCTACAACGTCTGGTTCTCATTCTGCAATTTGTAATTGCCAATTTTATTGCCAAATTGCCAAATTGCAAATTGCGCGAAAACTTACCGCTAACGAGTGACCCAACTACGATTTTCGGATTCAGCAGCACAAAATGCTTAGGATAAGACCCTCAAAATACTTCCTTCACCTAATGTGAAGCGAATCGCCCTAAGTGACCCTACTATAGGACAACAAGCAGGAATCACATCAATAATATGCATTTGATAAAAAATATAAAATAATTGCTTTTGGCCCGCGACTTAAAATAGTGAACAAATTCTGCCTGACTATGACAGCATTGTGACGCATGATGAAGCAGACATATCTCTCATAAGCTATATGCTGAATGCTGCGTCAGGGGGAGCTCGGACTGTGCGCATTCTTAGTGACGACACAGATGTGTTTGTTCTGCTTGTGTTCTGGTGCTGGAAAGGTGGGTTGACATGCCGAGTTCAGATGGAGAAATGGGACAGATCGGTGTTCGACATCAACGCCATTATCGCCAAGCTGGGGGAGAAATGCAAAGGCATCTTCGGTATGCATGCTCTATCTGGATGTGACAGTGTCGTTCCCAAATGGAAAGGGAAAGGCCTCTGCTCTCAAAGTGCTCCTTCAGAATAACATCCCTGGATTGAACACAGTTCTAGGGGAAGAGGATGCCACCCAGTATGACCTAATGGAAACTGGTACAGCATTCTTTCTGGCCCTCTATGGACAGAATAAATGCGCTTCCATGAATGGTGCTCGGCATAAAATATTTTTCAAGCGTAAAAATCCACCACCATTGAAGTCCCTCCCCCCAACAAACAATAACCTGGCCATCCACATCCGGCGAACACATTTGCAGATCATTCTGTGGAAGGCTGCAGCTAAGGCTAGCCTTCCTGCTGTCGAAATTACCGACTACGGTTGGGAAGTTGATGCTAACAACGAAGTGATGCCAGTGCTGTCCAGGGATCCCATAGCACCTGAACAGTAATGGACATTATCAGCTGCAACTGCCAAGCCAAGGGGAAGGCATGCAGCGGGAGGTGCAGTTGTGTGGGAAATGGACTATCATGCACCAACTACTGCTTGTGTGAAGGAGGGGGGGAATGCTTCAACCCACTAACACAAAGGGTTGATGACGAGGGAGACGAGGAGGGATATGAAGAAGACGAGGATATGGAGAGGAAGGACATTGACCATGAAGAAGAAAACACGTATTGATTCTCTCCAGTCAGACCATTTCCACGACAACTCCATTGTGCGCAGTGCTAATTGTTGATTTAAAGAACAATAATATGTTGATTTTGAATATAAGATTCAAAACAGATTTTTGCTTTGATTGAAAACATATGTCATGTCAAGTAGGTAATATATTCGTAATTTCGTGACATACCTAATTAATTTGCTAATTAGAAAGTGTATGGAAAAAATCTAAAAAATAAATTATACACAGTAGCATCTTGCAGTTTTACATAATTGAGAATTTAAAACTTAGGTCTAGACACCCATTGGAATTATATAGGCGGTTTAATAAGGAAGATAATACGACTATGCTAATTAGGTCAATTATACAAATTGCTCAACATATGCAAATTAGGATGCTGCAGTTTCTGCATCCTTAGTATGTGTACATTGAAATTTGAAGCATAAAACCTTACTGTACTCAACATTTCTAGGTTCACCAGCTTGCTAGTAGACTATATATAAATATAAGGTAGATATATGTATTCAGCACAAGCCTAGTACTCAGGAAATTCTGGCTCGGCGTCTACAACACCTGGGAATATATTAACTCATGAGGTATTGTAAGTCGCCTGTCAGGGGCAGCAACACTCGATGCATACACAATGCTTCGCTCCATTCAGGTCACGGTAAAAAAAACATCAGATATATTTGTTGTTTTAGTGTGTGGTGTGTGGGTGTGGGGTGTGTGTGTGTTGTGTGTGTGTGTGTGTGTGGTGTGTGTGTGTTGTGTGGTGTGTGTGGTGGGGTGTGTGTGTGTGTGTGTGGTGTGTGTGTGTGTGTGTGTGGTGTGTTGTGTGTGTTGTGTGTGTGTGTGTGTGTGTGTGTGTGTGTGTGTGTGTGTGTGGTGTGTGTGTGTGTGTGTGTGTGTGTGTGTGTGTGTGTGTGTGTGTGTGTGGTGTGTGTGTGGTGTGTGTGTGTGGTGTTGTGTGTGTGTGTGTGGTGTGTGTGTGGTGTGTGTGTGTGGTGTGTGTGTGTGTGTGTGTGTGTGTGTGTGTGTGTGTGTGTGTGTGTGTGGTGTGTGTGTGTGTGTGTGTGTGTGTGTGTGTGTGTGTGTGTGTGTGTGTGTGTGTGTGTGTGTGTGTGGTGTGTGTGTGTGTGGTGTGTGTGTGTGTGTGTGTGTGTGTGTGTGTGTGGTGTGTGTGTGTGTGTGTGGTGTGTGCGTGCGTGCGTGCGTGCGTGCGTGCGTGCGTGCGTGCGTGCGTGCGTGCGTGCGTGCGTGCGTGCGTGCGTGCGTGCGTGCGTGCGTGCGTGCGTGCGTGCGTGCGTGCGTGCGTGCGTGCGTGCGTGCGTGCGTGCGTGCGTGCGTGCGTGCGTGGACGTGCGTGCGTGCGTGCGTGCGTGCGTGCGTGCGTGCGTCAGCAGCAGGAGCAACATCGTATTTATGATTATAGTGGTTGCTGTCTTGGTAGTAGAAGTAGTAGTAGTGGTGGTGATAGTAGTAGTGGTGATGATAGTAGTAGTGGTGATGATAGTAGGTTATCAGTCGTAATTGTAGTGGCGGTCGTAATAGCAGTAGCAGGGCCGCGACAACTGTACTGAAACAGGTAAGTTTAAACATAATAAAACAACAAATATATCTGATGGGTTTTTTTTTCGTGGAGCGAAAGAATCCGTGTGCATCGAGTGTTGCTTTAGGGGAGGCGGTAGCAGAGTGGTTAGCGTCACCGAGTGGCGTTCTCGAAGACCAGAGTTCGATCCCGTGTGAGAACCATAGATCCACTTAAAATATTTATGCACTGTCGAGTGGCCTAAGAACACCCACATGTTCTGTCCATTAACTCTACCTTCGACTGCGAGTGCATCGGAGGACACAGGGGGCCGGCATGAGCCTCTAATTACAGGCGTCACTATAAAAATCCTGCCTGCGCCATCACGGGCGAGGGCCAACCATCACAGCCCTCAAGTGAGCCTCCAGAGTCTACCATCTGAACCCTGCCTACAGGCGCTATAGGCATATTTAGAAGAAAAAAAGTCATGTTATTGATTATGTAATAGGAAATTTATCGTCGCAAACTTTACGGTATGGGCCTATTGCTGTCTTTACGTTAACATAGGGATGTATATAAGTATTAACGGAGGCAAAATGTTGTAATGGACAATAAATAATCATGGATTATATGTCCACCTTTCTTGAACAACTTTTCTGTATAGTATTACACAATTACTGAATCTAACTGAAATTTTTGATGTTGCCCTTTACATATCAAAAGCTTTTGATAGAGTCTAGCACAAATATTTTATTTCTAAACTACCCACATTCGGTTTATATCCTTCTCTCTGTACCTTCATCTTAAGTTTCCTTTCTAACCGGTATATTGCAACTACTGTAGACGGTCATTGTTCTTATCCTAAGTCTATCTATAGTGGTGCTCCCCAGGGTTCTGTCCTATCACCCACTCTTTCTATTATTCATAAATTATCTTCTAAGTCTACCTAACTGCTATCCACTCTTACGCTGATGATTCTACCCTGCATTTTTCAAAGTCATTCATTAGACGTCCAACTCAACAGGGACTAAGTGATTCACAACGAGATGCCACAGAGCTCTTAACTTCTGATCTTCCTATAATTTATGATTGGGCAAAGCAAACCTTGTCTTGTTCAATGCCTCAAAAATCCAATTTCTTCACCTATCAACTCGACATAACCTTCCAGACAACTATCCCCTCTTCTTCAACGACACTCAACTGTCTCCCTCTTCTACAATAAACATACTAGGAGTATCCTTTACTAAAAATCTGAACTGGAAATCTCACATCTCAACTCTTGCTAAAAACAGCTTCTATGAAGTTAGGTGTCCTGTGGCGTCTGCGTCCATTTTTTTCTCCTTCCCAGTTGCTTGCTATCTACAGGGGCCTTATCCACCCATGTATGGAGTACGGCTCTCATATATGAGGACGATCCACTCATACAGCCCTCCTAAACAGGGTTGAGTCAAAAGCTGTTCGTCTCATCAACTTCCTTCCTCTGACTGAGTGTCTTCAATCTTTAAATCACCGCCGCAATGTTGCTTCGCTTGCTATCTTCTACCGTTATTTTCATGCTCACTGCTCTTCTGAACTTGCTAACTGCATGGCTTCCCTTTTCCCGCAGCCTCGCTGCACTAGACTTTCTACTCATTCTCATACTAATTCTGTCCATCTCCCTAATCCAAGAATTATCCAGTATCTTCACTCTTCCCCTTCACTGGTAAACTCTGGAATTTTCTTTTTGTTTATATATTCCTCCCTTTCTACGACTTAATTTTGTTAGTGAAAGTTAGTGACAAGACACCCCCCAAAACTAATGAACCCTTCCCCCTTTCTTTTTTCTCTTACTGTCATAGTTATAGGGACTGGTACCTAAGCGGGTGTTTTGTTACCTCTTGTTTTGGCCTTTGGCCAGTCCTATGTGATGTAGAAAGCACACACACAAAAAAAAAATAAGGGCTATGCACGGCTATATTTTACAACCCTGAGTCAAAACTACTTTTCTTTCACATCCTGTATGGATATGCATGTTTTTTCATGTTCCTTCCATTATTAACCTTCTGAAGGCTCGACTGACCTCATGAACTAGCCTTGTTGCTGCCAAACTGATTATATTTTCCCACTCCGTGCATGCCCATCCCAAAACAAGACCTTGGCAATACTTTCGGTAAGGGTTTCTCAGTTTTTATTTGGGAAACTGTGGATGAACGTGTCCAAAATTTTGCGGGAATACTTTAACAACTGTTTTATTATTGCGGCTGCTAACTGAACTGTATTAACATTAGCATTTTAAAGGCTGGACATTTATTAAACTAATGTCCCGAGACCTTTTACATAATTTTTTTTATTTTACCTTGTACAACAGTCCAATCAGTTTACTAGAGAGCCGAACAGTGCGATTGTGCTTTTAGATACACTCATCCTGTTCATTATGCTGGGTCAATTAGTTCAGTGCGAGGTCAGTTATTTTAAATTTAATCTCCTATTTATAGATGGATAAATGATACTTACATATATAGTTATATTGATAGTTTATTCAATAATTAATTTAAATTTTGCTCATTAATATATATATATATATATATATATTTTATATAAAATATATATATATATATATATATATATATGTATATATATATATATATAATTATATATATATATATACATATATAGATTAGATATATATAGATATATATGATACATAATAAAAGTATGTATATATATTATATATATATTATTTTATAATAGATATAGATATAAACAAATATATATGTATATATAGAATATACGTATACTATATAAATCTCTATATAGATATAGATATATATACACCCAGATAGATCATAATATATATATATATATTTTATATATAATATATATATATATATATTATATATATATATATATGTAATGTATATATATTTATTTAGTAGAGGGGAAGATGTAAGCGTGTAAAATAAACTAGTAATTGACACCTGCATGTCACAAGCAGGGAGCGGCGGGCATCGACGATAGGAGATAGACAGGATCAGGGTGTGTGGGACGAAATTTTGGTCAGGAATTTCCTGATATTTCGTCACGAAGTGTATATGATATAATGTGTAGATTTACACAATTATACTATCTCAATTACCGTGGCATATCTATCCAATCCCCACGAA
This sequence comes from Chionoecetes opilio, assembly GCA_016584305.1. NCBI lineage: Eukaryota > Metazoa > Arthropoda > Malacostraca > Decapoda > Majidae > Chionoecetes > Chionoecetes opilio. The sequence goes on from JACEEZ010014049.1 coordinate 29,063, forward strand.
ACCCACACATTAACTTTCCGGCGTAAATAGTGAAGTGTGTTCCTGAAATGTGTCTTTCCTCACCATAGCTACCAAGGTAAGTTTGTGAGCAATAACTCACGCCAAAGAGATAACTTACCAGGACAGAGATACCAATGGTAGTATTGCCGTTTAGGGACTATCCTGTCGTACCACTATATACACGTGTCATGGTTGTCAACATAGCTCATCTGTTTGTATATTCCGTGAACCGCCAAGGGTTCGATCCCCGGCTACTACAGTTGTATGCATTAATCAAGACACATTTGGCCTTGATTGGACCACCGATGTAAAAGCGGCAGTGATAGGAGGCAGGTATGGTGCGAACAGGTCGACGGCTTGCAGTAATAGTAGTAGTAGTAGTAATAGTAGTAGAATTGTAGTAGTAGTAGTAATAATAGTGGTTGTGCTGATAATGCAATAACAATAATTCTAATAATAGTAATTGTTGGTACAGGGGGTGAGGGAGACATGAGCTGAGAAGCGAGTACCATTATTCCCGACTAGTTTCGCCCACCAGGCAGGCAACTTCAGAGGAATGTGGCTCCATGGGCGAAAGCAGCCAGGGGTAAAAGGTACACACGCCTCAGTCTGTCTCCTTCACTACCTTTTACTAATACTTATACTCGTCAGAATGTCCTCACAATAATAATGATAACAATGTAATAATAACATTAATAAAAAAAGTCCTGGCTAATGAAGTAGATGGGTTGGTCACTCAGCACACGCGGTAATCAGAGGGTAAAGGGGGGGAAAAAAAAAAATCAGCAAGCGATGGCCGAGCCTGTGTTTCCGTCAATCCAACTTCGGTAAAATATAACGTTGGTGAAGATCCGGCTGGGAACACCCAGACTCCCCGTAGCTGGCAATGCCCACCTGTGCCCAGCGACCATCACACAGCTGCCTCACCAGTGGTCCGC
>JACEEZ010014050.1:0-46767 GCA_016584305.1 Chionoecetes opilio
CTATTTCTTAGCGTTTATATTTTGCTATTAAATAAAGAGTAAGAGGTTATTATTGGAATACGGTATATGCAGGCGTTTTTCATAGTTTCTTCTAAACTGTAGCGTTATTGTATATATACAAGTAGTTTTACTTATTATATTGCTATAAAACCATAAAATGTAATAATTTCAATGATTTTAGCTAGTTATCAGTGATATATAGCTGTTTTCCTACAAATTGAAGTATAAAATCCTCTTTTTAGAATAATTTGCACCTATAAGTAGCTTACATTACATTAAGCTATTAAATAGAAGAGTAAGAGGTTATTTATTGTGATATAACGGTATATTGCACGCGTTTTTCATAGTTTCTTGTAAACTGTAGCGTTTTTGTATATATACAAGTAGTTTTACTTATCATATTGCTATAAACCCATAAAATGTAGTGTTTTCAATGATATTAGCTATTTATCGGTGATATATAGCTGTTTTCCTACAAATTGAAGTATAAAATCCTCTTTTTAGAATAATTTGCACCTATAAGTAGCTTACATTACATTAAGCTATTAAATAGAAGAGTAAGAGGTTATTTATTGTGATATAACGGTATATTGCAAGCGTTTTTCATAGTTTCTTCTAAACTGTAGCGTTATTGTATATATACAGGTAGTTTTACTTATTATATTGCTATAAACCCATAAAATGTAGTGTTTTCAATGATTTTAGCTAGTTATCAGTGATATATAGCTGTTTTCCTACAAATTGAAGTACAAAATCCTCTTTTTAAAATAATATGCACCTATAAGTAGCTTACATTACATTAAGCTATTAAATAGAAGAGTAAGAGGTTATTTATTGTGATATAACGGTATATTGCAAGCGTTTTTCATAGTTTCTTGTAAACTGTAGCGTTATTGTATATATACAAGTAGTTTTACTTATCATATTGCTATAAACCCATAAAATGTAGTGTTTTCAATGATTTTAGCTAATTATCAGTGAAGAGTGGGTTTTTTCTACAAATTGAAGTATATTTCTTTATATCTTTAGCTAAGTAGCTTTTTATATTTGCTACAACTATATTTTACAAAATTAATAGCAAAAAATATGTATTGTTCAGAAATTTAGATAGATATCAATTTTTTTTTTAATCTTAAAAACAATGTTTTTTTCAAAGAATTTTACATGTATTTTGAAAATGCTAAATAATGTCGAAATCTTACATTGATTCAGCACTTTTACACAACTATATTTTACAATGTTTATGAGCTAACAAATATGAATTTTTCATGAAATTAGAGTATCAATTTTAATCTTAAAAACAACGTTTGTCAAGTGTTTTAATGTATTTTGAAAGCCTAAAAAATGTCGAAATGTGACTTATTCAGGAACTTTTACAAAAATATATTTTACAATATTATGAGCTTAAAAAAAAAAAATATGTACTGTCATATGTAATTTATGTATCAATTTTATTCTGAAAAAACTAACGTTTTTTAAGTGTTTTACAATGTATTTTGAAGGGCTTAAAAAATGTCGAAAATATTGACAGTTATTCAGCTCTTTTTGATAGAGAAATTCAAAAAGTAGAATTAGATATAGTTGCTTTCATTAGAAATTGCTATTTTAAAAAATACGGTAAGCCTTATAATAGGAGTTGAGACTTCTATATGTGTACCCTGTATATTATACGTGTTTTTCATAGTTTCTTTTTCTTTTTAAATTGTAGTGTTAATATCATAATAGAAGGAATTTAACTTATGAAATGCTTTGTACGCACAAAATGTGTTTTTTTTTTTTCTTTTCAATGTTTTAGCTAGTTATCGGTGATATATAGCATGTTTACCTACAAATTGAAGTAAACAATCCTTTTTTTAGAATAATTTGCACTTATAAGTAGCTTTCATTACATTAAACTAATAAATAGAAGAGTAAGAGGTTATTTATTGTGATATAACGGTATATTGCAACCGTTTTTCTTAGTTTCTTGTAAACTGTAGCGTTATTGTATATATACAAGTAGTGATACTTATTATATTGCTATAAACTCATAAAATGTAGTGTTTTCAATGATTGTAGCTAGTTATCAGTGATATATAGCTGTTTTCCTACAAATTGAAGTATACAATCCTTTTTTTTAGAATAATTTGGACCTATAAGTAGCTTACATTACATTAAGCTATTAAATAGAAGAGTCAGAGGTTATTTATTGTGATATAACGTTAAATTGCAATCGTTTTTCATAGTTTCTTCTAAACTGTAGCGTTATTGTATATATACAGGTAGTTTTACTTATTATATTGCTATAAACCCATAAAATGTAGTGTTTTCAATGGTTTTAGCTAGTTATCAGTGATATATAGCTGTTTTCCTACAAATTGAAGTATAAAATCCTCTTTTTAGAATAGTTTGCACCTATAAATAGCTTACATTACATTAAGCTAATAAATAGAAGAGTAAGAGGTTATTTATTGTGATATAACGGTATATTGCAAGCGTTTTTCATAGTTTCTTGTAAACTGTAGCGTTATTGTGTATATACAAGTAGTTTTACTTATCATATTGCTATAAACCCTTAAAATGTAGTGTTTTCAGTGATATTAGCTATTTATCGGTGATATAAAGCTGTTTTCCTACAAATTGAAGTATAAAAGGCTCTTTTTAGAATAATTTGCACCTATAAGTAGCTTACATTACATTAAGCTAATAAATAGAAGAGTAAGAGGTTATTTATTGTGATATAACGGTATATTGCAAGCGTTTTTCATAGTTTCTTCTAAACTGTAGCGTTATTGTATATATACAAGTAGTTTTACTTATTATATTGCTATAAACCCATAAAATGTAGTGTTTTCAATTATTTTAGCTAGTTATCAGTGATATATAGCTGTTTTCCTACAAATTTAAGTATACAATCCTTTTTTTAGAATAATTTGGACCTATAAGTAGCTTACATTACATTAAGCTAATAAATAGAAGAAAAAGAGGGTATTTATTGTGATATAACGGTATATTGCAAGCGTTTTTCATAGTTTCTTGTAAACTGTAGCGTTATTGTATATATACAAGTAGTTTTACTAATCATATTGCTATAAACCCATAAAATGTAGTGTTTTCAATGATATTAGCTATTTATCGGTGATATATAGCTATTTTCCTACAAATTGAAGTATAAAATCCTCTTTTTAGAACAATTTGCACCTATTAGTAGCTTACATTACATTAAGCTATTAAATAGAAGAGTAAGAGGTTATTTATTGTGATATAACGGTATATTGCAGGCGTTTTTCATAGTTTCTTCTAAACTGTAGCGTTATTGTATATATACAAGTAGTTTTACTTATCATATTGCTATAAACCCATAAAATGTAGTGTTTTCAATGATCTTAGCTATTTATCGGTGATATACAGCTGTTTCCTACAAATTGAAGTGTAAAATCCTCTTTTTAGAATAATTTGCACCTATAAGTAGCTTACATTACATTAAGCTAATAAATAGAAGAGTAAGAGGTTATTTATTGTGATATAACGGTATATTGCAAGCGTTTTTTATAGTTTCTTCTAAACTGTAGCGTTATTGTATATATACAGGTAGTTTTACTTATTATATTGCTATAAACCCATAAAATGTAGTGTTTTCAATGATTTTAGCTAGTTATCAGTGATATATAGCTGTTTTCCTACAAATTGAAGTACAAAATCCTCTTTTTAGAATAATATGCACCTATAAGTAGCTTACATTACATTAAGCTATTAAATAGAAGAGTAAGAGGTTATTTATTGTGATACAACGGTATATTGCAAGCGTTTTTCATAGTTTCTTGTAAACTGTAGCGTTATTGTATATATACAAGTAGTTTTACTTATCATATTGCTATAAACACATAAAATGTAGTGTTTTCAATGATTTTAGCTAGTTATCAGTGAAGAGTGGTTTTTTTCTAAAAATTTGGGAAGTATATTTCTTTATATCTGTAGCTAAATAGCTTTTTATATTTGCTACAACTATATTTTACAAAATTAATAGCTAAAAATATGTATTTTTCATGAAATTTAGATATCAATTTTAATCTTAAAAACAATGTTTTTTCAAGAATTTTAATGTATTTTTGAAATGCTAAATAATGTCGAAATTTAACATTATTCAGCACTTTTACACAACTATATTTTACAATATTATGAGCTTAAAATATGTATTTTTCATGTAATTTATGTGTCAATTTTATTCTTAAAAACAACGTTTTTTCAAGTGTTTTAATGTATTTTTGAAGGGCTAACAAATGTCGAAAATTGACATTATTCAGCTCTTTTTTTGATAGAGAAATTCAAAATGTGGAATTATAGTTGTTTTCGTTAAAAATTGCTATTTTAAACTACTGTAAGCTTATAATAGGAGTTTGAGACTCTATATTGTGATACAATTGTATATTATACGTGTTTTTCATAGTTTCTTATTAATTGTAGTGTTATATCATTAATATAAGGAATTTACCTAATGATAATGCTTTATACCCACAAAATGTGTTCTTTTCAATGATTTTAGCTAGTTATCGGTGATATATAGCTGTTTTCCTACAAATTGAAGTAAACAATCCTTTTTTTAGAATAATTTGCACTTATAAGTAGCTTACATTTCATTAAGCTAACAAATAGAAGAGTAAGAGGTTATTTATTGTGATATAACGGTATATTGCAACCGTTTTTCATAGTTTCTTGTAAACTGTAGCGTTATTGTATATATACAAGTAGTGATACTTATTATATTGCTATAAACCCATAAAATGTAGTGTTTTCAATGATTGTAGCTAGTTATCAGTGATATATAGCTGTTTTCCTACAAATTGAAGTATGAAATCCTCTTTTTTGAATAATTTGCACCTATAGCTTACATTACATTAAGCTATTAAATAGAAGAGTCAGAGGTTATTTATTGTGATATAACGATATATTGCACGCGTTATTCATAGTTTCTTCTAAACTGTAGCGTTATTGTATATATACAGGTAGTTTTACTTATTATATTGCTATAAACCCATAAAATGTAGTGTTTTCAATGGATTTAGCTAGTTATCAGTGATATATAGCTGTTTTCCTACAAATTGAAGTATAAAATCCTCTTTTTAGAATAATGTGCACCTATAAGTAGCTTACATTACATTAAGCTAATAAATAGAAGAGTAAGAGGTTATTTATTGTGATATAACGGTATATTGCAGGCGTTTTTCATAGTTTCTTCTAAACTGTAGCGTTATTGTATATATACAAGTAGTTTTACTTATTATATTGCTATAAACCCATAAAATGTAGTGTTTGCAATGATCTTAGCTATTTATCGGTGATATACAGCTGTTTCCTACAAATTGAAGTGTAAAATCCTCTTTTTAGAATAATTTGCACCTATAAGTAGCTTTCATTACATTAAGCTAATAAATAGAAGAGTAAGAGGTTATTTATTGTGATATAACGGCATATTGCAAGCGTTTTTCATAGTTTCTTGTAAACTGTAGCGTTATTGTGTATATACAAGTAGTTTTACTTATCATATTGCTATAAACCCTTAAAATGTAGTGTTTTCAATGATATTAGCTATTTATCGGTGATATAAAGCTGTTTTCCTACAAATTGAAGTATAAAAGGCTCTTTTTAGAATAATTTGCACCTATAAGTAGCTTACATTACATTAAGCTAATAAATAGAAGAGTAAGAGGTTATTTATTGTGAAATAACGGTATATTGCAAGCGTTTTTCATAGTTTCTTCTAAACTGTAGCGTTATTGTATATATACAAGTAGTTTTACTTATTATATTGCTATAAACCCATAAAATGTAGTGTTTTCAATTATTTTAGCTAGTTATCGGTGATATATAGCTGTTTTCCTACAAATTGAAGTATACAATCCTTTTTTTAGAATAATTTGGACCTATAAGTAGCTTACATTACATTAAGCTAATAAATAGAAGAGTAAGAGGGTATTTATTGTGATATAACGGTATATTGCAAGCGTTTTTCATAGTTTCTTGTAAACTGTAGCGTTATTGTATATATACAAGTAGTTTTACTAATCATATTGCTATAAACCCATAAAATGTAGTGTTTTCAATGATATTAGCTATTTATCGGTGATATATAGCTATTTTCCTACAAATTGAAGTATAAAATCCTCTTTTTAGAACAATTTGCACCTATTAGTAGCTTACATTACATTAAGCTATTAAATAGAAGAGTAACAGGTTATTTATTGTGATATAACGGTATATTGCAGGCGTTTTTCATAGTTTCTTCTAAACTGTAGCGTTATTGTATATATACAAGTAGTTTTACTTATCATATTGCTATAAACCCATAAAATGTAGTGTTTTCAATGATCTTAGCTATTTATCGGTGATATACAGCTGTTTTCCTACAAATTGAAGTGTAAAATCCTCTTTTTAGAATAATTTGCACCTATAAGTAGCTTACATTACATTAAGCTAATAAATAGAAGAGTAAGAGGTTATTTATTGTGATATAACGGTATATTGCAAGCGTTTTTCATAGTTTTTTCTAAACTGTAGTGTTATTGTATCATATACAGGTAGTGTACTTATTATATGCTTATAAAACCCATAAAATGTAGTGTTTCAATGATTTTAGCTAGTTATCAAGTGATATATAGCTGTTTTCCTACAAATTGAAGTACAAAATCCTCTTTTTAGAATAATATGACCGTATAAGTAGCTTACCATTACATTAAGCTATTAAATAGAAGAGTAATGAGGTTATGTATTGTGTGATACAAACGGTATATTGCAAGCGTTTTTCATAGTTTTTGTAAACTGTTAGCGTTATTGTATACTATACAAGTAGTTTTACTTATAGATTGTAATAAACCCATAAAATGTAGTGTTTCAGCTATTTTGTTAGCAGTTATCAGTGAAAGAGTGGGTTTTTTATACAAATTGAAGTATATTTCTTAATCTGTAGCTAAATAGCTTTGTATAATATGACTGACAACTTATATTTTACAAAATTAATAGCTAAAAATATGTATTTTAATGAAATTTAGATATCAATTTTAATCTTAAAAACAATGTTTTTTCAAGAATTTAATGTAGTTTTGAAATGCTAAATAATGTCGAAATTTTTCCATTATAGCAGCACTTTTACACAACTATATTTTACAAAGGTTATGAGCTAAAAAAATATGAATTTTTCATGAAATTTAGGTATCAATTTAATCTTAAAAACAACGTTTTTTTCAAGTGTTTTAATGAATTTTGGAAAGCTAAAAAAATTTTGAAATTGGACATTATTCAGCACTTTTACACAACTTACTTTTACAATATTATTGAGCTAAAATATGATACTTTTCATGTAATTATGTATCAATTTTATTCTAAAAATCAACGTTTTTTCAAGTGTTTTAATGTATTTTTGAAGGGCTAAAAAATGTCGAAAAAATTGAATTATTCAGCTCTTTTTTTGATAAGAGAATTTAAAAATGGGGAATTATAGTTGTTTTCGTTAGAAATTGCTATTTAAACTACTGTAAGCTGATAATAGGAGTTTGAGACTCTATATTGTGAACAATGGTATATGATACGTGTTTTCATAAGTTTCGTCTTAATGTAGTTTTATACATTAAAGAAGGAATTTACCTTATGATATGCTTTGTACGCTTAAAAAGTGTTCTTTTAAATGATTTAGTAGTATCGGTGATATATAGCTGTTTACCTACAAATTGAAGTAAACAATCCTTTTTTTAGAATTAATTTTGCACTTATAAGTAGCTACATTACATAAACTAATTAATAGACAGAGTAAGAGGTTATTTTATTGTGATATAACGTTATATTGCAAACGTTTTCTTAGTTTCTTGTAAAAACTGTAGCGTTATTGTATATATACAAGTAGTGAACTTATTATATTGCCTATAAACTCATAAAATGTAGTGTTTTCAATGATTGTAGCTAGGTTATCAGTGAATATAGCTGTTTTCGTACAAATTGAAGTATAAAATCCTCTTTTATGAATAATTTGCACCTATAAGTAGCTTATATTATAATTTAAGCTAAAATAGAAGAGTTCAGAGGGTATTTATTGTGATAGAACGGTATATTGCAATCGTTTTTTCATAGTTTTCTTCTAAAAACTGTAGCTTTATTGTATGATATGACAGGTAGTTTTACTTATTTTTATTGCCCTATAAACCCAATAAAAAGATAGTGTTTTCAATGATTTATCTAGTTATCAGTGATATATAGCTGGTTTTCCTACACATTGAGCTATAAAATCCTCTTTTTAGAATAGTTTTGCACCTTGTGTATTAAATAGCTTACATTACAATAAGCTTAATAAATAGAAGAGTAAGAGGTGATTTATTGTGATTATAACGGTAGATTGCAAGCGTTTTTCAAGTTTCTCTGTAAACTGTAGCGTATTAGTGTATATACAAGTAGTTTACTTATCATATTGCTATAAACCCTAAAATGTAGTGTTTTCCAATGATATAGCTATATTTATCGGTGATATAAGCTGTTTTCCTACAAATTGAAGTATAAAAGGCTCTTTTTTAGAATAATTGCAACCTATACGAGCTACATTAAATTAAGCTAATACATAGAAGAGTAAAGAGGTTAATTATTGTGATATAACGGTATATTGCAAGCGTTTTTCCATAGTTTCTTCTCAACTGTAGCGTTTATTGTATATATACAGGTATGTTTTACTTATGATATTGCTATAACCCATAAAATGTAGTGTTTTTCAATGATTTTAGTAGTTATCAGTGATATATAGCGGTTTTTCCACAAATTGAAGTATAAATACTCTTTTTAGAATAGTGTGCACCTATAAGTAGCTTACAATTACATTAAGCTAATTAAATAGAAGAGTAAAGAGGGTATTTATTGTGATATAACGGTATATGCAAAGCGTTTTCAATAGTTTCTTGTAAACTGTAGCGGTTATTGTATATATACCAAGTAGTTTTACCCTTAATCATATTTGCCTATAAACCCATAAAATTTTTTTTTTTTTGGGGGGTAGTGTTTTCCAATGATATAGCTATTTATCGGTGTATATAGCTATTTTCCTACAAATTGAAGTATAAAATCCCTCTTTTTCGAACAATTTGCACCTAAGTAGTAGCTTACATTACATTAAGCTATTAAATAGAAGAGTAAGAGGTTATTTTATTGTGATATAACGGTATATTGCAGGCGTTTTTCATAGTTTCTTCTAAACTGTAGCGATTGTATATATACAAGTCGTTTTACTTATCATATTGCTATTAAAACTCATAAAAAGGAGTGTTTGCAATGATCTTAAGCTATTTACGGTGAATATACAGCTGGTTTCATACCAAATTGAAGTGTAAAATGCTCTTTTTAGAATAATTGGCACCAAATAAGTAGCTTACATTACAATTTAAGGCTAATCAAATAGAAGAGTAAGATGTATTTATTGTGTAATAACCGGTATATTGCAAGCGTTTTGTTTAAGTTTCTTCTCTAGAAATGTAGCGTTATTGTATATATACAGGTAGTTTTACTTCTTATATTGCTATAAACCCAAAAATGTAGTGTTTTCAATGCTTTTAGCTAGTTATCAGTGATATATAGCTGTTTCCTACAAATTGAAGGTATAAAAATCCTCTTTTAGAATAGTTTGCACCGATAAAATAGCTTGACATTTAACATTAAGCTAATAAATAGAAGAGTATAGAGGTTATTATTGTGATATAACGGTATATGCAAGCGTTGTTCATAGTTTCTTGCTAAACTGTTAGCGTTATTGTGATATACAAGTAAGTGTTACTTATATATTGCAGGTGATAAAACCCTTAAAATGTAGTGTTTTTCAATGATATTAGCTATTTATCGGTGATATAAAAAGCTGTTTTCCTACAAATTGAAGTATAAAAAGCTATTTTTAGAAGAATTTGCCACCTATAAGTAGCGTAACATTACATTAAGCTAAGAACAAATAGAAGGTAAGAGGGTATGTATTGTGGTATAATGGTATATTGCAAGCGTTTTCATAGTTTCTTCTAAACTGTAGCGTATTTGTATATATTACAAAGTAGTTTTACCTTATTTATATTGCTACTAAACCATAAAAGTAGTGTTTTTAATATTTTAGACTAGTTATCAGTGGATATATAGCTGTTTTTCCTACAAATTGAAGTATACAATCCTTTTTTTAGAATAATTTGGACCTATAAGTAGCATTACATTAATTAAGCTAATAAATAGAAGAGTAAGAGGGTTTATTGTGATATAACGGCAATTGCCAAGCTTCGTTTTTCATAGTTTCTTTTAAAACTGTCTAGCGTTATTGTATATATACAAGTTACGTTTACTAATCCATATGCTATCTAAACCCAGTAAAATGTAGTGTTTTCAATGATATTAGCTCTTTATCGGTGATATATAGCTATTTTCATACAAATTGAAGTATAAAATCCTCTTTTTTAGAACAATTTGCACCTAATTAGTAGCTTACATTACATAAGCTATTAAATCTAGAAAGACTGTAAGAGGTTATTTATTGTGACATAACTGTATATCTGCAGGCGTTTTTTTCCATAGTTTCTTCTAAACTGTAGCGTTATTGTATATATACAAGTAGTTTTACTTCATCATATTGCTATAAACCAATAAAAATGTAGTGTTTTTCAATGATCTTAGTCTTTATCTGTGATATACAGCTGTTTTCTACACATTGAAGTGTAAAATCATCCTTTTTGGAATAATTTGCACCTATAAGTAGATTACATTACATTTAAAGCTAATAAATAGAAGAGTAAAGAGGTTATTTATGTGATAAACGGGACTTGCAAGCGTTTTTATAGTTTCTTCTAAAACTGTAGCGTTATGTAAATATACAGGTCGTTGTACTTATTATATTTGCTATAAACACATTAAATGTAGTGTTTTTCAATTATTTTAGCTAGTTACAGTGATAATATAGCTGTTTTCCTACAAATTGAAGTACAAAATCCTCTTTTTTAGAATAATATGCACCTATAAGTAGTCTTACATTACATTAAGCTATAAATAGAAGAGTAAGAGGTTATTTATTGTGAGACAACGGTAATGCAAGGTTTGTTCATTAGTTTCGTGTAAAACTGTCGCGTTATTGTATATATACCAAGTAGTTTTACTTATCATATTGCTATAAACCCATAAAATGTAGTGTTTTCAATGATTTTAGCTAGTTATTAGTGCAAGTTTGTTTTTGATTGTTTTTTTTCTTACAAATGAAGTATATTTCTTTATATCTGTAGCTAAATAGCTTTTATATTTGCTACAAACTATATTTACAAAATTAATAGCTAAAAAAATATGTATTTTTCATGAAATTTAGATATTCAAATTTTAATCTTTAAAAAACAATGTTTGTTCAAGAATTTTAATGTATTTTGGAAAGGCTCAAATAATGTCGAAATTTACATATTAATCACTTTTACAGAACTATATTTACAATTGTTAGGGCTAAAAATATGAATTTTTTATGAAATTTAGTATCAATTTTAATCGTAAAAACAACGTTTTTTTCAAGTGTTTTAATGTATTTTGAAAGCCTAAAAAGTCGACAATTTGACATTATTCAGCACTTTTACACACTATATTTTTACAATATTATGAGCTTAAAATAGTATTTTTCAGCTAATTTATGTGGACAATTTTATTCTTAAAAACAACGTTTTTTCAAGTGTTTTAATGATTTTTGAAGCGGCCTAAAAAATGTCGAAAATTGACATTTATTCAGCTCTTTTTTTTGAGAGAGAAATTCAAAATGTGGAATTATAGTTGTTTCGTTAGAAATTGCTATTTTAAAATACTGTAAGTTATAATAGGAGTTTGAGACTCTATTATTGTGTACAATTGGATATATACGTGTTTTTCAAAGTTTCTTAGTAATTGTAAGTGTTATTCATTAATAGAAGGAATTACACTAACGATAATGCTTTATACCACAAAAATGTGTTCTTTTCATGATTTTAGCTAGTTATCGGTGAGATTATAGCTGTTTTCCTACAAAATTGAAGTAAACAATCCTTTTTTTAGAAATCATGTGCACTATAAGTAGCTTACATTTAATTTTAAGCTAACAAATAGAAAGAGTGTAAGAGGGTTATTTTATTTTCGATCATAACGGTATATTGCATCCATTTTTTCATAGTTTTGTAAGCTGTAGCGTTATTGTATATATACAAGTAGTGATACTTATTATGATGCTTATAAACGATAAAATGTCGTGTTTTCAATGTTGTAGCTAGTTATCAGTGATATATAGCTGTTTTCCTACAAATTGAAGTATGAAATCCTCTTTTTGAATAATTTGCACCTATAGCTTACAATTCATTAAGCTATTAAATAGAAGAGTCAGAGGTTATTTATTGTGATATAACGGTATATTGCACGCGATTTTCATAGTTCTTTCTAAACTGTAGGTATTGTATATATACAGGTTAGTTTTACTATTATATTGCTAGTAAACCCATAAAAATGTTAGTGTTTTCAATGGATTTTAGCTAGTTCTACGTGATATATAGGCTGTTTTCCTACAAATGAAGTATAAAATCCTCTTTTAGAATAATGTGCACCTCTAATAGCTTACATTACATTAAGCTAAACAATAGAGAGTAAGAGGTTATTTATTGTGATATAACGGTATATTGCAAGCGTTTTTCATAGTTTCTTGTAAAATGTAGCGTTATTGGTATATATAAAAGTAGTTTTACTTATCCTATTGCTCATAAAACAAAAAAATGTAGTGTTTTCAATGATTTAGATAGTTATCAGTGAAGAGTTGTGTCTACAAATGAAGTATATTTCTTTAATCTGTAGCAAATAGCTTTTTATATATTGATACAACTATATTTTACAAAAATAATAAAACCTAAAAATATGATTTTTCATGAAATTTAGATATCAATGTTAATCTTATAAACAATGTTTTTTCAAGTATGTTTAATGGATTTTGAAATGCTAATAATGTAAAATTTGACAGATGCAGCACTTTTACACAACTAGGTTTACAATATATGAGCTTAAAATATGTATTTTCATGGAAATTATGTATCAATTTTATTCCTAAAAAAACAACGTTTTTTCAAGTGTTTAATGTATTTTTGAAGGGCTAAAAAAATGTCGAAAATTGACATTATTCAGCCCTTTATGATAGAGAATTCAAAATGTGGATTTATAGTTTGTTTAGTTAGAAATTGCCTATTTTGAAAATACTGTAATCTTATAATAGGAGTTGAGACTCTATATTGTGATACAATTGTATATTATACGTGTTTTTCATAGTTTCTTCTTAATTTGTAGTGTTATATCATAATAGAGGAATTTACCTTATGATAATTGCTTTATACCCTCAAAATGTGTTCTTTTCAATGATTTTAGCTAGTTATCGGTGAATATAGCTGTTTTCCTACCAAATTGAAAGTATAAATCCTTTTTTTAGAATAATTTTGAACTATAAGTAGACTTTATTACATTAAGCTAAATAAATAGAAGAGAAGAGGTTATTTATTGTAATATAAAACGGTATATTGCAAGCGTTTTTCATAAGTTTCTTGTAAAACGTTGCGTTATTGTATATATCAAGAGTTTGACTTATCCTTATTGCTATTAACCCATAAAAAAGGTAGTGTTTTCAATGATATTAGCTAGACTCACCGGTGATATCTAGCTGTTTTTCATACAAAATTGAAGTATAAAATCCTCTTTTTAGAATAATGTTGCACATAGACGTAGCTTACATTACATTAAGCTAGTAATAGAGAGTAAGAGGTTATTTTTTGTGATATAACGGTAAATTGACAAGCGTTTTCTTCCATTGTTTCTTGTAAACTGTAGCGTTATTGTATATATACAAGTAGTTTTTATTATTATATTGATATAAACCCATAAACTGTAGTGTTTTCAATGATTTAGCTAGTTATCCCAGTGATATAGAGCTGTTTTCCCTACAAATGATGTTATAAAATCCTCTTTTTAGCATTAATTTGCACCTTATAAGTAGCTACTTTATACATTAAGCTTTAAATACGAACAGTAAGAGGTTAATTATTGTGATATAACGGTATATGGCAAGGCGTTTTTCATCGTTCTTGTAAAACTTGTAGGTTATACAATAATGTTATATACCAAGTACTTTTACTTATCATATTGCTATAAACACCAAAAAAGGTAGTGGTTTCAATGATTTTAGATAGTTATTCAGGGAAGAGTTGTTTTTCTACAAATTGAAGTATATTTTCTTTATATCTGTAGCTAAATAGCGCTTTTATATTGCTTGCAACTATATTTTACAAAATTAATAGCTAAAAATAGTGTATTTTTTCATTAAAAATTTATGTATCAACTTTTAATCTTAAAAACAACGTTTTTTCAAGTGTTTTAATGTATTTTGAAGCCTGAAAAATGTCGAAATTGACAGTATTCAGCACTTTTACACCAACTATATTTTACAATATTTGAGCTTAAAATATGTATTTCAGTAACTATGTATCAATTTTATTCTTCAAAAACAACGTTTTTTTCAGTGTTTTAATGCATTTTTGAAGGCTAAAAAATGTGTAAAAATTGACATTATTCAGCCTTTTAGAAGAAATAGAGATTAGAGATTCGATAGAGAAATTTTAAAAATGTGGAATTATAGTTGTTTTCGTTAGAAATTGCTATTTTAAACTGCTGTAAGATTAATACATTAGAGTTTGAGACTATATAATTGTGATACAATTGTATTATTATACGTGTTTTTCATAGTTCTTCTTAAATGTAGTATATATCATTAATAGAAGGAAATACCTTTTGATAATGCTTTATACCACAAAATGTGTTCTTTTCAATGGTTTAGCTAGAATATTGGTGATATATAGCTGTATTCTACAATTGAAGTATAAATCCTTTTTTTTAGAATAATTTGGACCTATAAGTAGCTTACATTTACATTAAGATAATAAAAGAAGAGTAAGAGGGTTATTATCGTGATAAAACGGTATATTGCAAGCGTTTGTCATAGTTTATTGTAACGTAGCGTTATTGTATATATACAAGTAGTTTTACTTATCATATAGCTATAAACCCATGAAAATGTATTGTTTTCAATGATATAGCTAGTATCGGTGATATATAGCTATTTCCTACAAATTGACGTATAAAATCCTCTTTTTAGAAACAATTTGCACCATTAGTAGCTTACATTAAATTAAGCTATTAAAGAAGAGTAAGAGGTTATTTATTGTGCTATACGGTATATTGCGGCGTTTTTTTCATAGTTTCTTTCTTCAACTGTAGCCGTTTATTGTATATATAACAATTAGTTTTTAACTTATTATATTGCTTATAAACCCATAAAATGTATAATTTTCAATGCTTTTAGCTAGTTTCATGATATATAGCTGTTTTCCTACAAATTGAGTATAAAATCCTCTTTTTTTTGAATATTTGCACCTTATAAGTAGCTTACATTTACATTAAGCTATAAATAGAAGAGTAAGAGGTTATTTATTGTGATATATGGTATATTGCCAAGCGTTTCTCATAGATTCTTTAAAACTGTAACGTTTTTTGTATATATACAAGTAGTTTACTTATCATATTGCTACAGAACCCATAAAATGTAGTGTTTTCAATGATCTTCGTCATTTTTTTATCGTGATATACGCTGTTTCCTACAAATTGAAGAGGGGGGGGGGGGGGGGGGGGTGTCAAACTTCTTTTTAGAATATTTGCACTATAAGTACTAACATCTAACATAAGCTAATAATGAAGAGTATAGAGGTTTTTATTGTGATAAACGGTATATTGGCAAGCAGTTTTTCATAGTTTTCCTTGTAGAACTTGTAGCTTATTGTGTATATACAAGTAGTTTTACTTATCATTTGCTATACAAAACCCTTAAATGTAGTGTTTCAATATATTAGCTATTTACGGGTGATATAAAGCGTTTTCCTACAAATTGAAGTATAAAAGGGCTCTTTGTAGAATAATTTGCACCTATAAGTAGCTACATTCATTAAGCTAATAAATAGAAGAGTAAGAGGTTATTTATTGTGATATAACGGTGATATTGCAATCGTTTTCATAGTTTTTTCTAAACTGTAGTGTTATTGGTAGATATACAGGTAGTTTTACTTATTATATTGGCTTAAACCCATAAATGTAGCGTTTTCAATGATTTTAGCTAGTTTATCAGTGATATATAGCTGTTTTCCTACAACTTGAAATTACAAATCCTCTTTTTAGAATAATAAGCACCTGTAGTATCTTAATTCCATTAAGCCTATTAAATAGAAGAGTAAGAGTTTATTTATTGTGATACAACGGTATATTCTAGCGTTTTCACACATAGTTTTCTTGTAAACTGTAGCGGTTATTTTGTATATATCAAGTAGTTTTTTACTTATCATATTGCTTGTATATAAAACCCCTAAGATGTAGTGTTTTTCAAATGATATTAGTCTATTTATCGGTGATATAGAGCTGTTTTCCTACAAATTGAAGTATAAAAAGGCTCTTTTTTGAATAATTTTGCACCTATAAGTAGCTTACATTACATTAAGCTAATATAGAAGAGTAAGAGGTTTATTTATTGTGATATAACGTATATTGCAAGCGTTTTTCATAGTTTCTTCTAAACTGTAGCGTTTATTGGGGGTATATATACAAGTAATTTTACTTATTAATTGCTATAAACCCTAAAATGTAGTGTTTTCAATTTTTTAGCTAGTTATCAGTGATATTAGCTGTTTTCCTACAAATTGAAGTATACAATCCTTTTTTAGAATAATTTGGACTAAAGTAGCTTACTTACATTAAGATAATAAATAGAAGAGTAAGAGGGTATTTATTGTGAAATTAACGGTATATTGCAAGCGTTTTTATAGTTTCTTGTAAACGGTAGAGTCTTTGATTGTAAATCATATACAAGTAGTTTTACTAATCATATTTCTAATAAACCATAAATGTAGTGTTTCAATGATATTAGCTATTTATCGTGAATTAAAGCTATTTTTCCTACAAATTGCAGTATAAAATCCTCTTTTTAGAACATTTTGCACCTATTAGGAGCTTACATTACATTAATCTATTAATAGAAAGTAACAGGTTATTTATTGTGATATAACGGTATATTGCAAGCGTTTTTCCATAGTTTTCTTTAAACTGTAGCTTTATTGTTATATATACAAGTAGTTTTACTTATTATAGTGCTATAAAAAACCCATAAATGTAGTGTTTTTCAATTATATTTTAGCTAAAGTTATCAGGTGATATATAGTGTTTTCCTACAAATTGAAGTATACATCCATTTTTTTAAGAATAATTTGGACCTATAAGTAGCTTACAAAATTAACCAAAAATTTTTTTTTTTTTTTTTTAAAAGGCACCCTACCCATAAATAGAAGAGTAAGAGGTATTTATTGTGATATAATCGTTATATTGGCAGCGTTTTTCATAGTTTCTTGTAACTGTAGCGTTATTGTTATATACCAATTAGTTTTACTAATATATTGCTATAACCCTAAAATGTAGTGTTTCAATGAGATTAGCTATTTATCGTGCTATATAGCTATTTCCTACAAATTGAAGTATAAATCCTCTTTTTAGAAAAATTTTGCACCTATTAGTAGCTTACATTTACTTAGCATATTAAAATAGAAGAGTAACAGGTTATTTATTGGTGATATAACGGTATATTTGCAGGCGTTTTTCATATGTTTCTTCTAAACTGTAAGCGTTATTGTATATATACCAGGTAGTTTTACTTATTATATTTGCTATAAAAACCCATAAAATGTAATGTTTTCAATGTGATCTTTACTTATTTATCGGTGATATACAGCTGTTTTCCTACAAATTGAAGTGTAAAATCCTCTTTTTAGAAATATTTGCCACCTAATAAGTAGCTTACATACATTAATATACTAAATAGAAAGGTAAGAGGTATTTATTAGTGATATACGGTATATTTCAGCGTTTTTTCATAGTTTCGTCTAAACTGCAGTGTTATTGTATTTTTATACCGGTATTTTTACTTATCTATGCTAAAAACCCATAAATGTAAGTGTTTTCAATTATTTTAGCTCGTTATCAGTGAAGAGTTGGTTTTTTTTACAAATTGAGTATATTTCTTTAAAATTACTTCCTTTGGAGCTAAACTGTAGCGTTTATTGTATATATACCAAGTAGTTGTTACTTATCCTATTGCTATAAACCCATAAAAATGTAGTGTTTTTCAATGATCTTATCTATTTATCGTGATATACAGCTGTTTCACATCCTACAAATTGAAGTATAAAAAGGCTCTTTTTAGATAATTTGCACCTATAAGTAGCTTACATTCCATTAAGCCGAATTAATAGAAGAGTAAGAGGTTATTTATTGTGTATGAACGGTATATTGCAAGCGTTTTTCCATAAGGTTTCTTGTAAACTGTACGTTATTGTTTATATACAATAGTTTTTACTTTCATATTGCTATAAACCCTTAAAATGTAGTGTTTCAATGATACTTAGCTCTTTATCGGTGATATAGAGCTGTTTTCCTACAAATGAAGGTATCAAAGGCTCCTTTTAAAGAATAATTTGCAGCTATAAGTAGCTTACATTACATTAGCTAATAAATAGAAGAGTAAGAGGTTATTTATTGTGATATAACGGTATATTGCAAGCGTTTTTCCATAGTTTTCTTGTAAACTGTAGCGTATTGTATATATACCAGTAGTTTTTACTTGATTTATATTTGCTATAAACCCATAAATGTAGTGTTTTCAATTATTTTAGCTAATGTTATTCAGTGATATATAGCTGTTTTTCCTACAAATTGACGTATACAATCCTTTTTTTAAGAGATTGGACCGATAAGTAGCTTACATACAATTAACTAATAATAGAAGAGTAGAGGGTATTTATTGTGTATAAAACTGTATATTGCAGGCGTTTTTTCATAGTTTCTTGTAAACTGTAGCGGTATGTGTATATATACAAAGTAGTTTACTAATCATATTGCTCTATAAACCCATAAAATGTATTTGTATGTTTTTCAATGATATGAAGCTATTTATCGTGATATATAGCATTTTCCTACAAATTGAAAGTATACAATCCTCTTTTTAGAACAATTTGCACCTATTAGTAGCTTACATTACGTTAAGCTATTATAGAAGAGTAACAGGTTATTTATTGTGATATAACGGTATAAAATTGCAGCGTTTTTCATAGTTTTCTTCTAACTGTAAGCGTTATTGTATATATACAAGTAGTTTTTTACTATCATATTGCTATAAACCCATAAAATGTAGTGTTTTTCATACTTAGCTTTATCGGTGATATATAGCTGTTTTCCTACAAATTGAAGTGTAAATCCTCTTTTTAGAATAATTTGCACCTATAGTAGCCTTACATTACATTAAGCTAATAAATAAGAAGAGTAAGAGGTTATTTATTTGTGATATAACGGTATTTATTGCAAGCGTTTTTCATAAGTTTTTCTTCTAAAACCACTGTAGTGTTATTGGATGTATACAGGTAGTTTTACCTATTATATTGGCTATAAAACCCATAAAATGTAGTGTTTTCAATGATTTTAGCTAGTTTTATCAGTGATATTAGCTGTTTTCCTACAAATGGAAGTACAAAATCCTCTTTTTTAAATAATAGGCACCTATAAGTATCTTACATTACATTAAGCTATATAAATAGAAGCAGTAAGAGGGTATTTATTGTGTACAACGGTATATTCTAAGCGTTTTCATAGTTTCTTTTTTTTTTTTTTTTTTTTGGTACATAAAACTGTAGCGTTATTGTATATATACAATTAGTTTTACTATCATATTGCTATAAACCCATAAAATGTAGTGTTTTCAATGATTTTAGCTAGTTTTCATGAAGAGTTGGTTTTTTCTACAAATTGAGTATATTTCTTTATACTGTAGCTACAATACTTTTTTATATTGCTACAACTATATTTTACAAATTTATAGCTAAAAATATGTTATTTTTTCATGAAATTTAAAATTCAATTTTAATCTTAAAAACAATGTTTTTTCAAGAATTTTAATGGTATTTTTGAATGCTAAATAATGTCGAAATTTTACATTATTCAGCACTTTTTACACAACTATATTTTACATGTGTAGAGCTAAAAATATGAATTTTTTCATGAAATTTTAGGTATCAATGTTAATCTTAAAAACAACGTTTTTCAAGTGTTTTAATGTATTTTTGAAAGCCTAAAAAAGTCGAAATTTGACATTATTCAGCACTTTTACACAACTATATCTTACAATATTATGAGCTTAAACATATGTACTTTTCATGTATTTATGTATCACATGTTATTCTTAAAACAACGTTTTTTCAAGTGTTTTAATGTATTTTTGAAGGGCTAAAAATGTCAAATTGACATTATTCAGCTCTTTTTTTGATAGAGAAATTCAAACATATGGAATTACGTTGTTTTCTTAGAAATTGCTATTTTAAACTACTGTAAGCTTATATAGGAGTTTTGAGACTCTATATTGTGCTTACAATTGTTATTATACGATGTTTCTTCATAGTTTCTTCTTAATTGTAGTGTTATATCATTAATAAAGGAATTTACCTTATGATATTGCTTTGTAGCGCACAAATGTGTTTTCCTTTTCATATGATTTTAGCTGAGTTTATCGGTGATATATAGCTGTTTACCTACAAATTGATAGTAAACAATCCTTTTTTTTTTTTAATTTGCACGTATAAGTAGCTTACATTACATTAAACTAATTAACTAGAAAAAGTAAGAGGTTATTTATTTGATATAACGGTATAGTGCAACGTTTTTCTTAGTTTTCTTGTAAACTGTAGCGTTATAGTATATTAACAAGTAGTGATATCTTATTATATTGCTATAACTCATAAAATGTAGTGTTTTCAATGATTGTAGCTAGTTATCAGGATATAATAGGCTGTTTTTTCTACAAATTGAGTATAAAATCCTCTTTTTTGAAATAATTTGCACCTATAAGTAGCTTACATTACATTAGCTAATTAAATAGCAGAGTCAGAGTTATTTATGTGAATAACGGTATTTGCCAATCGTTTTCATAGTTTCCTTCTAAACTTGTAGCGTTATTGTATTATACTGTAGTTTTACTTATTATATTGCTATAAACCCATAAAATGTAGTGTTTTCAATGATTTTAAGCTATTTATCAGTGATATATAGCTGTTTTCCTACAAATTGAGTATAAAATCCCTTTTTAGAATAGTTTTGGCACCTATAAATAAGCTTACATTACATTACGCTAATAATAGAAGAGTAAGAGGTTATTATTGTGATAACGGTATATTGCAAGCGGTTTTTTCATAAGTTTTCTGTACACTGTGCATTATTGTGGTATATACAAGTAGTTTTTACTTATCATATTGCTATAAACCCTTAAAATGTAGTGTTTTCATGATATTAGCTATTTATCGGTGATATTAACAGCTGTTGTTTCCTACAAATTGAAGTATAAAAGGCTCTTTTTTAGAATGAATTTGCACCTATAAGTAGCTTACATTACATTAAGCTCATAATAAAGAGTAAGGGTTTTTATTGTGTATAGACGTATATTGCAAGCCTTTTTCATAGTTTCTTCTAAACCTGTAGCGTTATTGTATATATGAAAAACAAGTAGTTTTTACTTATTATCTTGCTATAAACCCATAAAATGTATCGTTTTCAATTATTTTAGCTAGTTTCAAGTGCTATATAGCTGTTTTTTCCTACAAATTGAAGTATACATCCTTTTTTTAGAATAATTTTGGACCTATAATTAGCTTACATTACATTAACTATAAAATAGAAGAGTAAGAGGGTATTTTATTGTGATATAACGTTATTTGCCGCGTTTTCATAGTTTCTTGTAAACTGTAGCGTTATTGTATATATACAAGTAGTTTTAACTATTCATATTGCTATAACCCCCATAAATTAGTGTTTTTTCAATGATATTAAGCTATTTATCGGTGATATATAGCTATTTTCCTACAATTGAAATATAAAATCCTCTTTTTAGAACAATTTGCACCGATTAGTAGCTTACATTACATTAAGAAGCTATTAAACAGAAGAGTAACAGGTTATTTATTGTGATATAACGGTATATTGCAGTCGGCAACATAAGGGCGTTTTTCATAGTTTTTTCTTCTAAACTGTGCGTTATTGTATATATACAGTAGTTTTACTTATCATATTGCTTATAAACCCATAAAATTAGTGTTTTCAATGATCTTAGCTATTTATCGGTGATATCAGCTGTTTCCTACACATTGAAGTGTAAAATCCTTCTTTTTAGAATAATTTGCACCTATAAGTACCATTACATTACATTAAGCTAATAATAGTAAAGAAGAGGTTTATTTATTTGTGATATAACGGTATATTGGCAGGCGTTTTTTCATAGTTTCTTTTTTTTTCCCCCTTAAAACTGTGCGTTATTGTAATATATACAAGTAGTTTTACTTATCATATTGCTATAACCCATAAAATGTAGTGTTTTTCAATGATCTTGCTATTTATCGGTGATATATAGCTGTTTAGCTACAATTGAAGTAAACAATCCTTTTTTTAGAATAATTTGCCACTTATAAGTAGCTTATCATTAAGTAACACTAATAAATAGAGAGTAAGAGTTATTTATTGTGATATAACGGTATAATTTCAACCGGGGGATTTTCTTATGTTTCTTGTAAACTGATCCCGCGTTAATTGTATATATACAGTAGTGATACTTATTATATTGGCTATAAACTCATAAAATGTGTTTTTTCAAATGATTTGTAAGCTAGTTATCAGTGATATATAGCTTGTTTTCCTACAAATTGAAGTATAAATCCTCTTTTTGATAATTTTGCACCTATAAGTGCTTACATTACATTAAGGCTATTAAATAGAAGAGTCAGAGGTTCTTTATTGTGAATATAACGTTTATTGCAATCGTTTTTCATAGTTTCTTCTAACTGTATCGTTATTGTATATATACGGTAGTTTTACTTATTAGTTGCTATAACCCATAAAATGTATGTTTTCAATGATTTTATCTAGTTATCAGTGATATAATAGCTGTTTTCCTACAAATTGAAGTATAAAATCCTCTTTTTAGATAGTTTTGCACCTATAAATAGCTTACATTCATTAAGCTAATAATAGAAGAGTAAGCGGTTATTTATTGTGATATAACGGTATATTGCATTGCGTTTTTTCATAGTTTCTTGTAAAAACTGTAGCGTTATTGTGTATATACAAGAGTTTTACTTATCATATTGCTATAAACCCTTAAAATGTAGTGTTTTTCATGATATTAGCTATTTCTCGGTGAATATAAAGCTTTTTTCCTACAAATTGAAGTATAAAAGGCTCCTTTTTAGAAAATTTGGCACCTATAAGTAGCTTACATTACATTAAGCTAATAAAAGAAGAGTAAGAGGGTTTTTATTGGATATACCGGTATATGCGCGTTTTTTCATAGTTTTCTTCTAACGTAGCGTTATTGTATTATACATTAGTTTTACTTATTATAATTGCTATACAACCCATAATGTAGTGTTGTCAATATTTAGCTAGTTATCAGTTGCGATATAGCTGTTTTCCTACAAATTGAAGTATACAATCCTTTTTTTAGATAATTTGGACCTATATAGTAACTTACATTACATTAAGCAATAATAGAAGAGTAGAGGGGTATTATTTGTGATATAACGGTATATTGCAAACGTTTTCATAGTTTCTTGTAAACTGTAGCGTTAATTGTATATATCAAAGTAGTTTTACTAATCAATATGGCTATAAACCCCATAAAATTATGTTTTCAATGATATTAGCTATTTTACGGGTGATATATACTATTTTCCTACAAATTGCAGTAATAAAAATCCTCTTTTTTAGACACTAATTTGCCCCTATTAGTAAGCATTACATTACATTTTAGATATTAATTAGAAGAGTAAGAGGTTATTTATTGGATATAACGGTATATTGCAGGGCGTTTTTTCATAGTTTCGTTCTACTGTAGCGTTATTGTATATATAACAAGTAGTTTTACTTATCATATTGCATCCACCCATAAATGTAGTGTTTTCAATGATCTTAGCTATTTTAATCGGTGATATACAGCTGTTTTTCACTACAAATTGAAGTGGTAAATCCTTCTTTTAGAATAAATTGCACATATAAGTAGCTTACATTACTAAAGCTATAAATGAAGGTAAGAAGTTATTTATTGTGATATAACGGTAATATTTTGCAAGCATTTTTTCATAGTTTCTTGTAAACTGTAGCGTATTGTATATATACAAGTAGTTTTTTACTTATCATATTGCTATAAACCCATAAAATGTATGTTTCATGATATTAGCTATTTATCGGTGATATATAGCATTTTTCCTAAAAAACTATATAAGTTAAAATCCTCTTTTTTCGAATAATTTGCACCTATAGTACTTACCATTACATTAAGCTATTAAATAGAAGAGTAAGAGTTTATTTATTGTGATATAACGGTTATTGCAAGCTTTTTTCATAGTTTTCTTCCTAACTGTAGTGTTATGTGTATCTATACAGGTAGTTTACTTATTATATGCTATAAACCCAATAAAAGTAGTGTTTTCAATGATTTTTAGCTAGTTTCAGTGATATAGAGCTGTTTTCCTACAAATTAATACAAAATCCTCTTTTAGACATAATATGCTCCTAATATAGCTTACATTACTAAGCTATTAATAGAATAGTAAAGGGTTATTTATTTGATACAACGTATATTGCAAGCGTTTTTTTCATGTTTCTGTAACTGTAGCGTTTATATGTTATATACAAGTATTTTACTTATCATACTGCTATAAACCCATAAATGTAGTGTTTTTAAATGATTTTAGCTAGTTATATCAGTGAAGAGTGGTTTTTTTCTGACAAATTGAAGTTATTTCTTTATGATCTGTTAGCTAAATATCTTTTTATATTTTGCTACAACTATATTTTACAAAATTAATAGCTAAAACTATGTATTTTTAATGACATTAAGATCTCAATTTTAATCTTAAAAGCAATGTTTTTTCAAGATTTTAATGTATTTTTGAAATGCTAAATATGGTCGAAATTTTACATTATTGCAGCAACTTTTTACACACCTATTTTTCAATGTTATGAGCTAAAAAATATGAATTTTCATGAAATTTAGGTATCAATTCAATTTTAATCTTAAAAACACGTTTTTTTCAGTGTTTTTAATGTATTTTGAAAGCCTAAATAATTCGAAATTTGACCATTATCCAGCACTTTTAACACAACTATATTTTACAATATTATGAGCTTAAATATGTACTTTTCATGTAAATTTAATGTATCAATTTTATTCTTAAAAACAACGTTTGTTTCAAGTGTTTTAATGTATTTTTGAAGGGCCTAAAAAATGTCGAAAATGACATTATTCAGCTCTTTTTTTTGAATAGAGAAATTTCAAATGTGTGAATTATAGTTGTTTTCATTAGAAATTGTATTTTAAACTCTGTAAGCTTATAATAGGAGTTTGAGACTCTATAATTGTGATACAATTGTATTTATCGTATTTTTTCATAGTTTCTTCTTAATTTGTGTAGTGTTATATCATTAATAGAAGGAATTTACCTATGGTAATGCTTTTGTCGCACAAAATGTGTTCTTTTCAATGATTTTAGCTTTGTTTATCGGTGTATTAGCTGTTTACCTACAAATTGAAGTAAACAATCCTTTTTTAGAATAATTGCACTTATATAAGTAGCTTACATTACATTAAACTATAATAGAAGAGTAAGAGGTTATTATTGTGATATAACGGTTATATTGCAACCGTTTTTTTCTTAGTTTCTTGTAAACGGTCGCGTTATTGTATATATACAAGTAGTGATACTTATTATATTGCTATAAACTGAATAAATGTGTGTTTTTCAATGATTGTAGCTAGTTTCAGTGATATATAAGCGTTTTCCGACAAATTGAAGTAAAATCCTCTTTTATTGATAATTTGGCACCTATAAGTTAGCTTCATTCCTTAAGCTATTAAATAGAAGAAGTCATAGGTTATTTATTGTGATATAACGGTATATTGCAATCGTTTTTCATAGTTTCTTCTACTGTAGCGTTTGATATAGCTACAGGTATTTTTACTTAATTTATTTGCTATAAACCCCTAAACTGTAGTGTTTTTCACAATGATTTTAGCTAGTTATCATGATAATAGCTGTTTTCCTACAAATTTGATGTAGAAAACCTCTTTTAATAAGTTTGCACTATAATTAGCTACTTTACATTAAGCTTTAAATAGAACAGTAAGAGGTTAATTATTGTGATATACGGTATTTGCAAGCGTTTTTTCATATTTCTTTGTAAAACTGTAGCGTTATACATAATGTAATATATACAAGTACTTTTACCTTATCCTATTGCTATAGACCCAAAAAATTTAGTGTTTTCAATGATTTTACTAGTTATCATGAGAGGGGGTTTTTTTCAAAAAATTGAAGTATATTTCTTTATATCTGTAGCTAAATAGCTTTTTATATTTGCTAAAAACTATTTTTTAAAAAAATTAATACTAAAAATATGTATTTTTTTAATGAAATTAAGATATAAATTTTTAATCTTAAAAAATGTTTTTTCAAGTTTTTTAATGTATTTTTAAAATGCTAAATAATGTCGAAATTTTACATTTTCAGCACTTTTACCAACTATATTTTACAATTTATGACAAAAAATAAAATTTTTCATAAAATTTAGGTATAAATTTATTTTAAAAAACAACTTTTTTTTTCAAGTTTTTTTAAATGTATTTTAAAGCCTAAAAATGTCGAAATTTGACATTATTCAGCACTTTTACACAACTATATTTACAATTATGAGCTTAAAATATGTATTTTTTAAATGTAATTTATTATCAATTTTATTCTTAAAAAAAAACTTTTTTTTTCAAGTGTTTTAAAGTATTTTTTTAAGGGCTAAAAATGTCGAAAAAAGACTTATTTAGCTCTTTTTTTGAAGAGAAATTCAAAAATTTGGGAAATTATAGTTGTTTTCATTAGAAATTGCTATTTTAAACTACTGTAACTTATAATGGGGTTTTTAAATCATATTGTGATACAATTGTTATTATACTATTTTTCATAGTTTTTCTTCTTAATTGTAGTGTTATATCATTAAAGAAGGGAAATTTTCCTTAGTAAGCTTTGTACGCCAAAATGTGTTCTTTTTTAAAAGATTTTAGCTTTTTATGGTGTAAATAGCTTTTACCCCCACAAAATTTAAGTAAAAAATCCTTTTTTTTTAAAAAATTTGCACTTATAAAGCTTACATTCATTTAAAATAAAAAATTTAAAGAGTAAGAGGGTTTTTTTATTTTTGATATCGGTATATTCCACCGTTTTTTTTTTTAGTTTCTTGTAAAAGTTGCGTTTTTGTATTATACATAGTGATACTTATTATATTGCTATAAACTCATAAAATGTAGTGTTTTTAATGATTTGTAGCTAGTTATCATGATATATAGCTGTTTTTCCTACAAATTGGAAGTATAACATCCTCTTTTTTTTGAATAATTTTCACCTATAAGTAGCTTACATTACATTAAGCTATTAAATAGAAGAGTCAAGTTATTTATTGTGATATAACGGTATATTGGCAATCGGTTTTTTCATATTTCTTCTAACTGTAGCGTTATTGTATATATACGTAGTTTTACTTCTTATAATTGCTATAACCCATAAACTGTAGTGTTTTTCAATGATTTTAGCTAGTTATCCAGTGATATATAGCTGTTTTTCCCTACAAATTGAATGTATAAAATCCCTTTTTTAAACATATTTGGGAACCTATAAGTAGCTTACTTTTACATTAACTTTAATAGAACAGTAAAGAGGTTATTATTGTGATATAAGGTATATTGCAAGCGTTTATTTCATATTCTTGTAAACTGTACGTTATACAATAATGTATCATATACAAGTACTTTTACTTATCATATTGCTATAAACCCAAAAAATGTAGTGTTTTCAATGTTCTATTGATTCAGTTATTCATGTTATCAGTGGAAGAAATGTTTTTTCTACAATTGAGTATTTTCTTTTATATCTGTAGCCTAAATAGGCGTTTTATATTTGCGCAATATATTTTCAAAATTAATAGCTAAAAATATGTATTTTCATAAAATTTATGTATCAATTTTAATCTTAAAAACAACGTTTTTTCAAGTGTTTTAGTATTTTTAAAAGCCTGAAAAATGTCGAAATTTGACATTATTCAGCACTTTTACACAACTATATTTTTACAATATTTTGAGCTTAAAATATGTATTTTACATGTAATTTATGTATCAATTTATTCTTAAAAACAACGTTTTTTCAAAGTGTTTTTATGTATTTTTGAAGGGCTAAAAAATGTCGAAAATTGACATTATTCAGCCCTTTTAGAAGAAATAGAGATAGAGATTAGATAGAGAAATTAAAAATGTGGAATTATAGTTGTTTTCGTTAGAAATTGCTATTTTAAACTGCTGAAAAGCTTATAATAGGAGTTTGAGACTCTAATTGTGATACAATTGTATATTTACGTGTTTTTCATAGTTTCTTCTTAATTGTAGTGTTAAAATCATTAATAGAAGGAATATACCTTATGAAAAAGCTTTATACCCACAAAATGTTTTTCTTTCAATGGTTTTAGCTAGATATTGGTGATATATAGCTGATTCCTACAAATTGAAGTATACAATCCTTTTTTTTTAGAATAATTTGGACCTATAGTAGCTTTTCATTACATTAAGCTAATAAATAGAAGAGTAAGAGGGTATTTATTGTGATATAACGGTATATTGCAAAAAGTTTTTTCATGTTTCTTGTAAAAATGTAGCGTTTTTTGTATATATACAAGTAGTTTTACTTATCATATAGCTATAAACCCATGAAATGTAGTGTTTTCAATGATATTAGCTATTTATCGGTGATATATAGCTATTTTCCTACAAATTGACGTATAAAATCCTCTTTTTAGAACAATTTGCACCTATTAGTAGCTTACATTACATTTAAAAGCTATTAAAAAGAAGAGTAAGAGGCTATTTATTGTGATATAACGGTATATTGCAGGCGTTTTTTCATAGTTTCTTTTAAACTGTAGCGTTATTGTATATATACAAGTAGTTTTACTTATTATATTGCTATAAACCCATAAAATGTAAAATTTCAATGATTTTAGCTAGTTATCAGTGATATATAGCTGTTTTCCTACAAATTGAAGTATAAAATCCTCTTTTAGAATAATTTGCACCTATAAGTAGCTTTCATTACATTAAGCTATTAAATAGAAGAGTAAGCGGTTTTATTGTGATATAATGGTAAAATTGCAAGCGTTTTTCATAGTTTTTGTAAACTGTAACGTTTTGTATATATACAAGTAGTTTTACTTATCATATTGTATAAACCCATAAAATGTAGTGTTTCAATGATCTTAGTATTTATCGGTGATATACAGCAGTTTCCTACAAATTGAAGTGTAAAAACTTCTTTTTTGAAAATTTGCACCTATAAGAGCTTACA
This sequence comes from Chionoecetes opilio, assembly GCA_016584305.1. Taxonomy (NCBI): domain Eukaryota; kingdom Metazoa; phylum Arthropoda; class Malacostraca; order Decapoda; family Majidae; genus Chionoecetes; species Chionoecetes opilio. The sequence continues at coordinate 29,559 of JACEEZ010014050.1, forward strand.
TTACATTAAGCTAATAAATAGAAGAAGTAAGAGGTATTTATTGTATATAACGGTTATATTGCAAGCGTTTTCATAGTTTCTGTAAACTGTTAGCGTTATTGTATATATACAAGTAGTTGTACTTATCATATTGCTTATAAACCCATAAAAATGTAGTGTTTTCAATGAATTTTCGTAGTTAATCAGTGAAGAGTGTTTTTTTTCTACAAATTGAAGTATACTTCTTTATATCTGTAGCTAAATAGCTGGTTTTATATTTGCTACAAAACTCATATTTTACAAAATTAAATAGCTTAAAAAATATGTATTTTCATGAAAATTTAGATAATCAATTTTAATCTTAAAAGCAATGTTTTTCCAAGAATTTTAATGTATTTTGAAATGCGAATATAATGTCGAAATTTTACATTATTCAGCCTTTTACACAACTATATTTTACAATATTATGAGCTTAAAAATAGTGTATTTTTCTGTAATTTATGTGTCATTTTATTCTTAAAAACAACGTTTTTTAAAGGGTTTTAATGTATTTGAAGGGCTAAAAAATGTCGAAAATTGCATATTCAGCGCTTTTGATAGAGAAATTCAAAAATGTGGGGAATATAGTTGTTTCGTTAGAAATTGCTATTTTAAACTACTGTAAGCTTATTAATAGGAGTTTGAGACTCTATATTGTGATACAATTGTATATTATACGTGGTTTTCATTAGTTTCTTATTAATTGTAGTGTATATCATTAACTATGAAGGAATTAACTAATGATAATGCTTTATACCCACAAAATGTGTTATTCAATGATTTACGCTAGTTATCGGTAATATATAGCTGTTTCCTACAAATTGAAGTAAACAAATCCTTTTTTTAGAATAATTTGAACTTATAAGTAGCTTAACATTTCATTAAGTAACAAATAGAAGAGTAGAGGTTGATTTATTGTGATATAACGGTATATTGCAACCGTTTTCATAGTTTCTTGTAAACTGTCGCGTTATTGTATGTATATACAAGTAGTGATACCTTATTATATTGCTATAAACACATAAAAGTAGTGTTTCAATGATTGTAGCTAGTTATCATGATATATAGTGTTTTCCTTACAAAATTGACGTATGAAATCCTCTTTTTGAATAATTTGCCACCTATAGCTACATTACATTCAGCTATTAAATAGGAAGAGTCAAGAGGTTATTATTGTGATATAACGGTATATTGCAAGCGTTTTTCATAGTTTATTCTAAACTGTAGCGTTATTGTATATATACAGGTAGTTTACTTATTATATTGCTGTAAACCCATAAAATGTAGTGTTTTCAATGGATTTAGCTAGTTATCAGTGATATATAGCTGTTTTCCTACAAATTGAAGTATAAAATCCTCTTTTTAGAATAATGTGCACCTATAAGTAGCTTACATTACATTAAGCTAATAAATAGAAGAGTAAGAGGTTTATTTATTGTGATATAACGGTATATTGCAAGCGTTTTTCATAGTTTCTTGTAAACTGTAGCGTTATTGTATATATACAAGTAGTTTTACTTATCATATTGCTATAAACCCAAAAAATGTAGTGTTTTCAATGATTTTAGCTAGTTATCAGTAAAGAGTTGTTTTTTCTACAAATTGAAGTATATTTCTTTATATCTGTAGCTAAATAGCTTTTTATATATGATACAAAATATATTTTTCAAAATTTAAAAGCTAAAAATAGTATTTTTTCATGAAAATTTTGATATCAAAATTTTTTTCTTATAAACAATGTTTTTTTTTTAAATATTTTAATGGATTTTTGAAATCTAAATAATGTCAAAAATTTTCATATTTAGCCTTTTACACAACTTGTTTTTCAATATTATGACTTAAAATATGTATTTTTTCATAAATTTTGTAAACAATTTTTTTCTAAAAAAAAACTTTTTTTTAAGTGTTTTAAAGGGTTTTTGAAGGGCTAAAAAAGTCGAAAAATTTACATTATTCAGCCCTTTTTTTTGATAGAGAAATTTAAATGTGGATTTATAGTTTTTTTTCGTTGAAATTCTATTTTGAATACTTAATCTTATAAAGGGGGTTTGAGACTCTATTTGGATCAATTTTATATTACGTGTTTTTTATAATTTCTTTTTAATTGTTTTATATCATTAATAGAAAAGGAATTTTCCTTAGATAAAGCTTTTACCTCAAAATGTGTTTTTTTAAAGATTTTTGCTAGTTACGGTGATATTAGCTGTTTTTCCCACAATTAAGTATAAAAAACCTTTTTTGAATAATTTTGACCTATAAATAGCTTACATTTTCATTAAGCTAATAAATAGAAAAAGTAGAGGTATTTATTGTAAATTAACGGTATATTGCAACGTTTTCATGTTTCTTGTAAAATGTTTTGGTTTTTGTATATATACAAAGAGTTTACTTATCTTATTGCTATAAACCCAAAAAGTAGTGTTTTCCCAAAGTATTAGCTATTTATCGGGGTTTTATGCGTTTTCCTACAAATTGAAATATAAAAACCCCTTTTTTTGAATAGTTTGCACCTATAAAACTTACTTACTTAATAAAAAATAAAGGTAAGAGGTTTTTATTTTATATAAAGGGATATTGCAAGCGTTTTTCATATTTTTTTGTAAAATGTAGCATTATTGTGTATATACAAAAAGTTTTTTCTATCAAAATTTCTATAAAAACCCCTTTAAAAAGTAGGGTTTTCAAAGATATTTTCTATTTATCGGGATATAAAGCTGTTTTCCTACAATTTAAGTATAAAGGGGTCTTTTTTGAATATTTGCACCATAATAGCTTACATTACTTTAACTAATAAATGAAAAGTAAGAGGTTATTTTTTTGTGATATAAAAGGTATATTGCAAGCCTTTTTTTATAGTTTCTTCTAACTGTAGCGTTATTGTATATTAAATATTTTCTTATTTTATTGCATAAAAACCCAAAATGAGTGTTTTCAAATTTTTTTGCAGTTTTTAGTGATATATAGCTGTTTTCCTACAAATTTAGTTATACAATCCTTTTTTAGAATAAATTTTGGGCCTATAAGTCTTACATTAATTAAGCTAAAAATAGAAGAGTAAAGGGTATTTATTGTGTATAACGATATTGCACGCGTTTTTTTATAGTTTCTTGAAACTGTAGCTTATTGTATATATACAATAGTTTTACTATTATATTGCTATAAACCCAAAAATGTAGTGTTTTCAAAGATATTGCTATTTATCGGTGAATATAGCATTTTCCTACAAATTTAAGTATAAAATCCTCTTTTTAGAACAAAATTTTCACCTATTTTAAACTTACATTTTCATTTATTAAAAAAGAAAGTAACGTTATTTATTTTGATATAAAGGGAATGCAGGGGTTTTCAAAAGTTTCTTCTAAAAGTAGCGTTTTTGTATATAACAAAAAGTTTTTCTTTCATATTGCTATAAACCCATAAAAGTGTTTTTCAAAGATCTTAGCTATTTATCGGTGATATCAGCTGTTTTTCCTACAAATTGAAGTGTAAAATCCCCTTTTTAGAATAATTTGCACCTATAATACCTTACTTACATTTCTAATAAAAAAAAGAGTAAAAGGTTTTTTATTGTGTATAACGGTATATTTCAAGCTTTTCTAGTTTTTCTAAAAGAGTGTTATTGTATATATAAGTAGTTTTACTTTATATTTCTATAAACCCATAAAAAGTATGTTTTTTAAAGATTTTTTGCTAGTTTTTCAGTGATATATAGCTGTTTTCCTACAAATTGAATACAAATCCTCTTTTTGGAAAAATATGCCCTATAATACTTTCATTACATTAAACTATTAAAAAAGAAATAAAGGGGTTTTTTTGTGATACAACGGGATTTTAAGGTTTTTTTAAATTTCTTTAAAATGTAGCTTTTTATTATACAAGTATTTTTACTTATATATTTCTATAAACCCATAAAATTAGTGTTTTTAAAGATTTTACTAGTTACAGTGAGAGTGGGGTTTTTTTTACAAATTGGAAAATTTCTTTATATCTGCTAAATAGCTTTTTATATTTGCTACAAAAATTTTTATAAAATTTAAAACTAAAAAAATGTATTTTTTTATGAAATTTGATACAATTTTTTCTTTAAAAAAAATGTTTTTTCAAAAATTTTAATGTATTTTTTTAAATGCAATAATGTCGAAAATTTCATTATTCACCTTTTACCAAATATATTTTACAATGTTATGACTAAAAAATGAAATTTTTTATGAAAAATTTGTATCAATTTTAAACTAAAAAAAATTTTTTTAATTTTTAATTATTTTTTAAAACCAAAATTCGAAATTTACATTTTTCAGCACTTTTACACAACTTTTTTACAATATTTTTGAGCTTAAAAAATGTCTATTCATGTAATTTAGTATCAATTTTTTCTTAAAAAAACCTTTTTTCAAGTGTTTTAATGTTTTTTGAAGGGGAAAAAATGTCAAAAATTTACATTATTCAGCCTTTTTTTTTTTAGAGAAATTCAAAAAGTGGGAAATTTTATTTTTTCGTTAGAAACTGCTATTTTTAAAAAATACTGTAAGCTTATAATAGGAGTTTGAGACCATATTTTGGGTCAATTTAATTTTTTACGTGTTTTTCATAGTTTCTTCTTTTGTAGTGTTAATCATTAAAGAAGGGAATTTTCCTTATGAAATGCTTTACGCACAAAATGTGTTCCCTTTTCAATGATTTTTTGCTAGTTTTATCGTGATATTGCTGTTTACCTCAATTAAGTAAACATCCTTTTTTTAGAATAATTTGCAATTATAAATAGCTTACATTCATTAAAAATAATAATAGAAAGATAAGAGGTTTTTTTATTTTATAACGGGATATTTCAACGTTTTCTTAGTTTCTTCTAAATGTGCGTTTTTTTTATATATAAGGTAGTTTTTTTTATTATATTTCTATAAACCCCTAAAAAAGTGTGTTTTTAATGATTTTAGCTGTTATCAGTGATTTAAAAAAGCTGTTTTCCTACAAATTGAAATATAAAAAAACCCTTTTTAAATATTTGCACCCAAAATACTTTCTTTCATTAAGCTAAAAAATAGAAGAGTAAAGGTTATTTATTGTGTATAAAGGTATATTTCACGTTTTTCATAGTTTTTTGTAACTGTAGCATTATTGGTATATACAAGATTTTTTCTTATCTATTGTATAAAAACCCCTTTAAAAAGTAGTGTTTCAATGATATTACTATTTATCGGTTTTTAAAGTGTTTTCCCCACAAATTGAAGTATAAAAGGGTCTTTTTAGAATAATTTGCACCTATAAGTACTTACATTCATTAAGCTAATAAAAAGAAGGTAAGAGGTTATTTTTTGTATTAACGGGATATTTCCGCCCCTTTTTTATAATTTCTTCTAAACTGTAGCGTTTTTTATATTACAAATAGTTTTTTTCTTTTTATATTGCTATAAAACCCCTAAAGTAGTGTTTTCAATTAATTTTTGTAGTTATCATGATATAACTGTTTTCCTACAAATTGAAATAACATCCTTTTTTTTTAAAAAATTTGGCCCCTTTGTGCTTACATTCATTAAGCTAATAAAAAAAAGTAAGAGGGGTTTTTTTGTGATTCGGTTTTTTGCCGGTTTTTCAAGTTTTTTTTAAAAAGTAGCGTTATTGTATATATACAAGTAGTTTTACTATTCTATTGCTATAAACCCATAAATGTGTGTTTTTTTAAAGATATTAGCTATTTACGGGGGTTAAGCTTTTTTCCCACAAAATTTAAATAAAATCCTCTTTTTAAACAATTTTTCACCATTAGTAGCTTACATTATTTAACTATTAAACAGAAAGTAACGGTTATTTTATTGTGTTAACGTTTTGCAGGCGTTTTTTATGTTTTTTCTAAAATGTAGCGTTTTTTATATATCAAGAGTTTTACTTACATATTGCTATAAACCCTAAAAGTAGTGTTTTTTAATGATCTTTGCTATTTATCGGATTACCTGTTTTCCCCCACAAATTGAATGTAAAATCCTTTTTTAGAATATTTTTCACCTATAAGTACCTTACTTACATTAAACTAATAAATAGAGAGTAAGAGGTTATTTATTGTGATATAACGGATATTCAAACGTTTTTTTATATTTCTTTAATGTAGTGTTATTGTTATTTACAGGGATTTTATTATTATATTCTATAAACCCATAAAATGTAGTGTTTTTAATGATTTTGCTAGTTTTTCTGATATTAGCTGTTTTCCTACAAATTGAAAACAAAATCCTCTTTTTAGAAATATGCCCTATAGTATCTTACATTACTTAACTATTAAATAAAATAAGAGGTTTTTTTGTGATACAACGGTATTTGCAACGTTTTTTCATAGTTTCTTTTAACTGTAGCGTTATTGTATATATACAAGTATTTTATTATAAATTTCTATAAACCATAAAATGTAGTGTTTTCAATGATTTTAAATAGTTACGTGGGAGTGGGTTTTTTTACAATTTAAGGATATTTCTTTTTTATCTGTAGCAAATAGCTTTTTTTTTATTTGCTACAAATATTTTTACAAATTTAAAAGCTAAAAATATTATTTTTCAAAGAATTTAGATATCAATTTTAATTTAAAAACAATTTTTTTTAAGAAATTTTTAAATTTTTTTTGAAATGCTAATAATGTCGAAAATTTACATTATTCAGCACTTTTACACAAATTATTTTTACAATGTTAGAGCTATAATATGAATTTTTTTATGAAATTTAGGGTTTTAATTTTAAACTTAAAAAAAACGTTTTTCAAGTGTTTTAAGTATTTTTGAAAGCCCAAAAATTTCGAAATTTTACATTATTCAGTTTTTACAAACTATATTTTACAATATTATGAGCTTAAAATATGTACTATTCATGTAATTTATGTATCAATTTTATTCTTAAAAACAACATTTTTTCAAGTGTTTTAATGTATTTTTGAAGGGCTAAAAAATGTCGAAAATTGACATTATTCAGCTCTTTTTTTTATAGAGAAATTCAAAATGTGGAATTATAGTTGTTTTCGTTAGAAATTGCTATTTTAAACTACTGTAAGCTTATAATAGGAGTTTGAGACTCTATATTGTGATACAATTGTATATTATACGTGTTTTTCATAGTTTCTTCTTAATTGTAGTGTTATATCATTAATAGAAGGAATTTACCTTATGATAATGCTTTGTACGCACAAAATGTGTTCTTTTCAATGATTTTAGCTAGTTATCGGTGATATATAGCTGTTTACCTACAAATTGAAGTAAACAATCCTTTTTTTAGAATAGTTTGCACTTATAAGTAGCTTACATTACATTAAACTAATAAATAGAAGAGTAAGAGGTTATTTATTGTGATATAACGGTATATTGCAACCGTTTTTCTTAGTTTCTTGTAAACTGTAGCGTTATTGTATATATACAAGTAGTGATACTTATTATATTGCTATAAACTCATAAAATGTAGTTTTTTCAATGATTGTAGCTAGTTATCAGTGATATATAGCTGTTTTCCTACAAATTGAAGTATAAAATCCTCTTTTTTGAATAATTTGCACCTATAAGTAGCTTACATTACATTAAGCTATTAAATAGAAGAGTCAGAGGTTATTTATTGTGATATAACGTTATATTGCAATCGTTTTTCATAGTTTCTTCTAAACTGTAGCGTTATTGTATATATACAGGTAGTTTTACTTATTATATTGCTATAAACCCATAAAATGTAGTGTTTTCAATGATTTTAGCTAGTTATCAGTGATATATAGCTGTTTTCCTACAAATTGAAGTATAAAATCCTCTTTTTAGAATAGTTTGCACCTATAAATAGCTTACATTACATTAAGCTAATAAATAGAAGAGTAAGAGGTTATTTATTGTGATATAACGGTATATTGCAAGCGTTTTTCATAGTTTCTTGTAAACTGTAGCGTTATTGTGTATATACAAGTAGTTTTACTTATCATATTGCTATAAACCCTTAAAATGTAGTGTTTTCAATGATATTAGCTATTTATCAGTGATATAAAGCTGTTTTCCTACAAATTGAAGTATAAAAGGCTCTTTTTAGAATAATTTGCACCTATAAGTAGCTTACATTACATTAAGCTAATAAATAGAAGAGTAAGAGGTTATTTATTGTGATATAACGGTATATGCAAGCGTTTTTCATAGTTTCTTCTAAACTGTAGCGTTATTGTATATATACAAGTAGTTTTACTTATTATATTGCTATAAACCCATAAAATGTAGTGTTTTCAATTATTTTAGCTAGTTATCAGTGATATATAGCTGTTTTCCTACAAATTGAAGTATACAATCCTTTTTTTAGAATAATTTGGACCTATAAGTAGCTTACATTACATTAAGCTAATAAANAAAAAAAAAATTTTTTTTTTTAAATAAAAAAAGGAAAAAAGTTGGGGGGGTTTTTTTTTGTGATATACGGTAATTGAAAGCTTTTTTCTATTTTTCAAAAAAGTATGGTTTTGTATATATCAATTTTAATTAATTTGCTAAAAACCCAAAATTTTGGTTTTTCAATGTTTTTGCATTTCGTGATAACTTTTTTTCCTACAAATTAAGTAAAAACCCCTTTTTTAGAATATTGCACCTATAAGTTCTACATTACTTAAAAGCTTTAATAAAAGAAAAGGGTTTATTTATTGTAAAAAAGGGAAAATTTTGCAGCTTTTTTTCTATTTTTTTTTAAAACTGAGGTTTTTGTATATATACGTGTTTTATTTATATATTGCTATCCCAAAAAATTGTTTTTCAATTTTTAGCTATTTCAGTGAAATGGGTTTTTTCTACAATTGAAGAATTTTTTTTTTAGAAATAGCTTTTATATTCTAAAAACTTATTTTAAAAATTAATGTAAAAATATTATTTTTTTTCTGAAATTTTAGATATCAATTTTAATCTTAAAAAATGTTTTTTCAAAAATTTTAAGTTTTTTAAAATGCTAAATTTGAAATTTTCTTTTTCAGCATTTTTTACACAACTATATTTTACATTTATAGCTAAAATTGAATTTTTCATGAATTAGTATCTTTTTTATCTTAAAAAAACTTTTTTTTTTTCAAGTTTTTAAGTATTTTTGAAAGCCAAAAAAATTTAAAATTTTGCTTTTTCCCCTTTTTTTCACAGCTTTTTTTTACAATTTTATGATTTAAAAAATTGTATTTTTCATGAAATTTATTTAAATTTTTTCAAAAAACAACTTTTTTTAAATTTTTATGTATTTTTAAGGGCTAAAAATGTCGAAAATTTACATTTTCAGCTCTTTTTTTTGATAGGAAATTCAAAAAGTGGAAATTTTAGTTGTTTTTCTTTTGAAAATTTCTTTTTTAAAAATCTTAAGCTTATAAAAGGAGTTTGAGACTCTATATTGTGAACAAATTTTATATTATACGTGTTTTTCAAATTTTTTCTTATTTAGTGTTATATCATTAAAGAAGGAATTTACCTTTTGATAATGCTTTGTACCACAAAAAGTGTTCTTTTCAATGATTTTAGCTAGTTATCGGTGATATTGCTGTTTTCCTACAAATTGAAGTAACAATCCTTTTTTTAGATAATTTGCCACTTATAGTAGCTTACATTTCATTAAGCCTAACAAAATAGGAAGAGTAAGAGGTTATTTTATTGTGATATAACTGTAATTGCCAACCGTTTTTCATAGTTTCTTGTAAACTGTAGCGTTTATTGTATTATACAAGTAGTGATACTTATTATAGTTGCTATAAACCCATAAAATGTAGTGTTTTCAATGAATTGTAGCTAGTTATCAGTGATATATAGCTGTTTTCCCTACAAATTGGAAGTATGAAATCCTCTTTTTTGAATAATTTGCACCTATAGTTACTTACCATTAAGCTATTAAATAGAAGAGTCAAGGTTATTTTATTGTGATATAACGGTATATTGCCGCGGTTTTTATCCATAGTTTCTTCTAAACTTGTAGCGTTTATTGTATATAATACAGGTAGTTTTACTTATTATAATTCTATAAACACCATAAAAAATGTAGTGTTTTCAATGGATTTTAGCTAGTTATCAGTGCTATATAGCTGTTTTCCTACAATTGAAGTATAAAATCCCGCTTTTTAGAATAATGTGCACCTTAAGTAGTCTTACATTACATTAGGCTAATAAATAGGAAGAGTGAGAGGTTATTTATTGTGATAAACGGTATTTTGCAAGCTTTTTCATAGTTTCTTGTAAACTGGTAGCGATAATTGTAGATTACAAGTAAGTTTTACTTATCATATTCTATAAACCCAAATAAATGTAGTGTTTTCATATTTTTGCTAGTTATCGTGAAGAGTTGTTTTTTCTACAAATTGAAGTATATTTCTATTAATATCTGTAGCTAAATAGCTTTTTATATTTTGATACAACTATATTTTACTAAAATAGTAGCTTAAATATGTATTTTTCATGAAATTTGATATTATTTAATCTTATAAACAATGTTTTTTTTTTTCAGTATTTAATGAATTTTTTGGAAATGCTAAAATAATGTCAAAATTTTGACATGATTCGCACTTTTACACAACTATGTTTTACAATATTATGAGCTTATAAAATATGTATTTTTCATGAAATTTATTATCAATTTATTCTTAGAAACACGTTTTTTCAAGTGTTTTTAATGAATTTTTGAAGTACTAACAAATGTCGAAAATTGACATTATTCAGCCCCTTTTTTATGATAGAGAAATTCAAAATGTGGATTTATATTGTTTTTTTCCGTTGAAATTGCTATTTGAACTACTCTAAACTTATAATAGGAGTTTGAGACTCTATATTGTGATACAATTGCATATTATACGTGTTTTTCATAATTTCTTCTTAATTGTAGTGTTATATCATTAATAGAAGGAATTTACCTTATGATAATGCTTGATACCCTCAAAATGTTTTCTTTTCAATGATTTTAGCTAGTTATCGGTGATATATAGCTGTTTTCCTACAAATTGAAGTATACAATCCTTTTTTTAGAATAATTTTGACCTATAAGTAGCTTACATTACATTAAGCTAATAAATAGAAGAGTAAGAGGTTATTTATTGTAATATAACGGTATATTGCAAGCGTTTTTCATAGTTTCTTGTAAACTGTTGCGTTATTGTATATATACAAAGAGTTTTACTTATCTTATTGCTATAAACCCATAAAATGTAGTGTTTTCAATGATATTAGCTATTTATCGGTGATATATAGCTGTTTTCCTACAAATTGAAGTATAAAATCCTCTTTTTAGAATAATTTGCACCTATAAGTAGCTTACATTACATTAAGCTAGTAAATAGAAGAGTAAGAGGTTATTTATTGTGATATAACGGTATATTGCAAGCGTTTTTCATAGTTTCTTGTAAACTGTAGCGTTATTGTATATATACAAGTAGTTTTACTTATTATATTGCTATAAACCCATAAAATGTAGTGTTTTCAATGATTTTAGCTAGTTATCAGTGATTTATAGCTGTTTTCCTACAAATTGATGTATAAAATCCTCTTTTTAGCATAATTTGCACCTATAAGTAGCTTACTTTACATTAAGCTTTAAATAGAACAGTAAGAGGTTAATTATTGTGATATAACGGTATATTGCAAGCGTTATTCATAGTTTCTTGTAAACTGTAGCGTTATTGTATATATACAAGTACTTTTACTTATCATATTGCTATAAACCCAAAAAATGTAGTGTTTTCAATGATTTTAGCTAGTTATCAGTGAAGAGTTGTTTTTTCTACAAATTGAAGTATATTTCTTTATATATGTAGCTAAATAGCGTTTATATTTGCTGCAACTATATTTTACAAAATTAATAGCTAAAAATATGTATTTTTCATAAAATTTATGTATCAATTTTAATCTTAAAAACAACGTTTTTTCAAGTGTTTTAATGTATTTTTGAAAGCCTGAAAAATGTCGAAATTTGACATTTTCAGCCTTTTACCAATTATATTTTACAATATTATATTTAAAAATAGTATTTTTCATGTAATTTTTGTATAAATTTTTTATCCTTAAAAAAATTTTTTTTAAAAGTGTTTTAATGTTTTTTTTGAAGGGCTAAAAAATGTGAAAATTGACATTATTCGCTCTTTTTTCGAAAAGAAAATTAAAAATGTGGAATTAAGTTGTTTTCATTAAAAATTTGTTATTTTAAACACGTAAGCTTATAATAGGAGTTTGAGCTCTATATTGTATAAAATTTTGTATATTATACTGTTTTTCATATTTTCTTAATTGTATGTTATATCATTAATAAAATTTTTACCTTATGATAATGCTTGTACGCAAAAAATGTGTTCTTTTAAATGATTTTAGTTAGTTATCGGTGATATATAGCTGTTTACTTACAAATTGAAGTAAACAATCCTTTTTTTAGAATAATTTGCACTTATAAGTAGCTTACATTACATTAAACTAATAAATAGAAGAGTAAGAGGTTATTTATTGTGATATAACGGTATATTGCAACCGTTTTTCTTAGTTTCTTGTAAACTGTAGCGTTATTGTATATATACAAGTAGTGATACTTATTATATTGCTATAAACTCATAAAATGTAGTGTTTTCAATGATTGTAGCTAGTTATCAGTGATATATAGCTGTTTTCCTACAAATTGAAGTATAAAATCCTCTTTTTTGAATAATTTGCACCTATAAGTAGCTTACATTACATTAAGCTATTAAATAGAAGAGTCAGAGGTTATTTATTGTGATATAACGGTATATTGCAATCGTTTTTCATAGTTTCTTCTAAACTGTAGCGTTATTGTATATATACAGGTAGTTTTACTTATTATATTGCTATAAACCCATAAAAAGTAGTGTTTTCAATGATTTTAGCTAGTTATCAGTGATATATAGCTGTTTTCCTACAAATTGAAGTATACAATCCTTTTTTTAGAATAATTTGGACCTATAAGTAGCTTACATTACATTAAGCTAATAAATAGAAGAGTAAGAGGGTATTTATTGTGATATAACGGTATATTGCAAGCGTTTTTCATAGTTTCTTGTAAACTGTAGCGTTATTGTATATATACAAGTAGTTTTACTAATCATATTGCTATAAACCCATAAAATGTAGTGTTTTCAATGATATTAGCTATTTATCGGTGATATATAGCTATTTTCCTACAAATTGAAGTATAAAATCCTCTTTTTAGAACAATTTGCACCTATTAGTAGCTTACATTACATTAAGCTATTAAATAGAAGAGTAAGAGGTTATTTATTGTGATATAACGGTATATTGCAGGCGTTTTTCATAGTTTCTTCTAAACTGTAGCGTTATTGTATATATACAAGTAGTTTTACTTATCATATTGCTATAAACCCATAAAATGTAGTGTTTTCAATGATCTTAGCTATTTATCGGTGATATACAGCTGTTTTCCTACAAATTGAAGTGTAAAATCCTCTTTTTAGAATAATTTGCACCTATAAGTAGCTTACATTACATTAAGCTATTAAATAGAAGAGTAAGAGGTTATTTATTGTGATACAACGGTATATTGCAAGCATTTTTCATAGTTTCTTGTAAACTGTAGCGTTATTGTATATATACAAGTAGTTTTACTTATCATATTGCTATAAACCCATAAAATGTAGTGTTTTCAATGATTTTAGCTAGTTATCAGTGAAGAGTGGTTTTTTTCTACAAATTGAAGTATATTTCTTTATATCTGTAGCTAAATAGCTTTTTATATTTGCTACAACTATATTTTACAAAATTAATAGCTAAAAATATGTATTTTTCATGAAATTTAGATATCAATTTTAATCTTAAAAACAATGTTTTTTCAAGAATTTTAATGTATTTTTGAAATGCAAAAATAATGTCGAAATTTTACATTATTCAGTACTCTTACACAAACTATATTTTACAATATTATGAGCTTAAAATTTTATTTTCATGTAATTTATGTGTCAATTTTATTCTTAAAAACAACGTTTTTTCAAGTGTTTTAATGTATTTTTGAAGGGCTAAAAAATGTCGAAAATTGACATTATTCAGCTCTTTTTTTGATAGAGAAATTCAAAATGTGGAATTATAGTTGTTTTCGTTAGAAATTGCTATTTTAAACTACTGTAAGCTTATAATAGGAGTTTTTTGACTCTATATTGTGATACAATTGTATATTATACGTGTTTTCATAGTTTCTTATTAATTGTAGTGTTATATCATTAATAGAAGGAATTTACCTAATGATAATGCTTTATACCCACAAAATGTGTTCTTTTCAATGATTTTAGCTAGTTATCGGTGATATATAGCTGTTTTCCTACAAATTGAAGTAAACAATCCTTTTTTTAGAATAATTTGCACTTATAAGTAGCTTACATTTCATTAAGCTAACAAATAGAAGAGTAAGAGGTTATTTATTGTGATATAACGGTATATTGCAACCGTTTTTCATAGTTTCTTGTAAACTGTAGCGTTATTGTATATATACAAGTAGTGATACTTATTATATTGCTATAAACCCATAAAATGTAGGATTTTCAATGATTGTAGCTAGTTATCAGTGATATATAGCTGTTTTCCTACAAATTGAAGTATGAAATCCTCTTTTTTGAATAATTTGCACCTATAGCTTACATTACATTAAGCTATTAAATAGAAGAGTCAGAGGTTATTTATTGTGATATAACGGTATATTGCACGCGTTTTTCATAGTTTCTTCTAAACTGTAGCGTTATTGTATATATACAGGTAGTTTTACTTATTATATTGCTATAAACCCATAAAATTTAGTGTTTTCAATGGATTTAGCTAGTTATCAGTGATATATAGCTGTTTTCCTACAAATTGAAGTATAAAATCCTCTTTTTAGAATAATGTGCACCTATAAGTAGCTTACATTACATTAAGCTAATAAATAGAAGAGTAAGAGGGTATTTATTGTGATATAACGGTATATTGCAAGCGTTTTTCATAGTTTCTTGTAAACTGTAGCGTTATTGTAAATATACAAGTAGTTTTACTTATCATATTGCTATAAACCCATGAAATGTAGTGTTTTCAATGATATTAGCTATTTATCTGTGATATATAGCTATTTTCCTACAAATTGAAGTATAAAATCCTCTTTTTAGAACAATTTGCACCTATTAGTAGCTTACATTACATTAAGCTATTAAATAGAAGAGTAAGAGGTTATTTATTGTGATATAACGGTATATTGCAGGCGTTTTTCATAGTTTCTTCTAAACTGTAGCGTTATTGTATATATACAAGTAGTTTTACTTATTATATTGCTATAAAACCATAAAATGTAATAATTTCAATGATTTTAGCTAGTTATCAGTGATATATAGCTGTTTTCCTACAAATTGAAGTATAAAATCCTCTTTTTAGAATAATTTGCACCTATAAGTAGCTTACATTACATTAAGCTATTAAATAGAAGAGTAAGAGGTTATTTATTGTGATATAACGGTATATTGCAAGCGTTTTTCATAGTTTCTTGTAAACTGTAGCGTTTTTGTATATATACAAGTAGTTTTACTTATCATATTGCTATAAACCCATAAAATGTAGTGTTTTCAATGATCTTAGCTATTTATCGGTGATATACAGCTGTTTTCCTACAAATTGAAGTATAAAAGGCTCTTTTTAGAATAATTTGCACCTATAAGTAGCTTACATTACATTAAGCTAATAAATAGAAGAGTAAGAGGTTATTTATTGTGATATAACGGTATATTGCAAGCGTTTTTCATAGTTTCTTCTAAACTGTAGCGTTATTGTATATATACAGGTAATTTTACTTATTATATTGCTATAAACCCATAAAATATAGTGTTTTCAATGATTTTAGCTAGTTATCAGTGATATATAGCTGTTTTCCTACAAATTGAAGTATACAATCCTTTTTTTAGAATAATTTGGACCTATAAGTAGCTTACATTACATTAAGCTAATAAATAGAAGAGTAAGAGGGTATTTATTGTGATATAACGGTATATTGCAAGCGTTTTTCATAGTTTCTTGTAAACTGTAGCGTTATTGTATATATACAAGTAGTTTTACTTATCATATTGCTATAAACCCATAAAATGTAGTGTTTTCAATGATTTTAGCTAGTTATCAGTGAAGAGTGTTTTTTTTTCTACAAATTGAAGTATATTTCTTTTTATCTTTAGCTAAGTAGCTTTTTATATTTGCTACAACTATATTTTACAAAATTAATAGCAAAAAATATGTATTTTTCATGAAATTTAGATATCATTTTAATCTTGAAAACAATGTTTTTTCAAGAATTTTAATGTATTTTTAAAATACTAAATAATGTCGAAATTTTACATTATTCAGCACTTTTACACAACTATATTTTACAATATTATGAGCTTAAAATATGTATTTTTCATGTAATTTATGTATCAATTTTATTCTTAAAAACAACGTTTTTTCAAGTGTTTTAATGTATTTTTGAAGGGCTAAAAAATGTCGAAAATTGACACTATTCAGCTCTTTTTTTGATAGAGAAATTCAAAATGTGGAATTATAGTTGTTTTCGTTAGAAATTGCTATTTTAAACTACTGTAAGCTTATAATAGGAGTTTGAGACTCTATATTGTGATACAATTGTATATTATACGTGTTTTTCATAGTTTCTTCTTAATTGTAGTGTTATATCATTAATAGATAGAATTTACCTTATGATAATGCTTTATAACCACAAAATGTGTTCTTTTCAATGATTTTAGCTAGTTATCGGTGATATATAGCTGTTTTCCTACAAATTGAAGTAAACAATCCTTTTTTTAGATTAATTTGCACTTATAAGTAGCTTACATTACATTAAGCTAATAAATAGAAGAGTACGAGGTTATTTATTGTGAAATAACGGTATATTGCAACCGTTTTTCTTAGTTTCTTGTAAACTGTAGCGTTATTGTATATATACAAGTAGTGATACTTATTATATTGCTATAAACTCATAAAATGTAGTGTTTTCAATGATTATCACTAGTTATCAGTGATATATAGCTGTTTTCCTACAAATTGAAGTATAAAATCCTCTTTTTTGAATAATTTGCACCTCAAAGTAGCTTACATTACATTAAGCTATTAAATAGAAGAGTCAGAGGTTATTTATTGTGAATAACGGTATATTGCAAGCGTTTTTCAGAGTTTCTCTAAACTGTAGCGTATTGTATATATACATTGTTTTACTTATTAATTGCTATAAACCC
>JACEEZ010014051.1:0-10000 GCA_016584305.1 Chionoecetes opilio
AGGAAGACTTCAAAAGAGGCTTCTGAATGAAACAATGAAACTGTCTTTTTTGGGTTTTCCTTATAAGTTTCTTTCTAAAATGTGGATGTTTTGAGTTTTTTCTTTTGTTTTTGAAGGTTATTAAAAAATTGTTCAGTTTGTCGCGACCCCTAAATATTCTCCAAATTTTCATCTAATTTCACAGGAACTCTTCTTATGCATGTGTGAACAGAAGTAAAAACGAGAAAGTGAAAAAAACTGTTTCATTTTTTCCCTCTATGATCTTGGGACACCTAGTGGACGGTCCACCAAAAGGTGGACGAAACTGAGTGAGGGGTGGACGGGTGTCCTGGGGTGGACAGGGGGGTGGACAGATCATGCCCAGTGTCGGTATAGAAAAGGGAAAATAAATAAATGGTAGAAAACTAGGTAAAGGTGGGAATTTTTTTACAAGTATAGGGAAAATAAATTAATTCAAAACTGGGGGTAAAAAAATGTCAAGCAATTGTAGAAAAGAGGTTTTTGTTTTGATTTTGAAGTCTTTGATAGCTATATGGGTGGCTGGCAGTGGCGGGCACATGGCATGCAAAACAGCAGAGCAGACACGGGAGGTAGGAATGTCCCCTGGATTACCAGACACCTGACTTTGATCAGAAAAACCTTGACTTCTATTTCCCTAGACACCTTAAAACCTCCAACTTTTGGAAGCTTCATCCATTCTCAGATGATGGACTGATAATTCTGATGCCCTATTGGAGCTACCAGTGGATGATTCTTAAAAACCAGCTTTCAAAACATTTGGCCATCCTATGATTGCATTGCTGGGTTGTCCTGCTTGTATTCTTAAAGGGAGTAAGCTGAGAAGACAACACCATATTTGTGCAGATGCCAACATCATGTCTGTGTCACAAAGTTTTAAAGCTTTTTTTAATCAAGGAAAAGATGTCAATAAAGGAATAATAAAGGGAAATAGAAAAAGAATGCCATTCTGAATTTGGATCCTCTTATGCAGGTTTGCACTTTAAATTGGTCTGATGAAATCGATTTAAGCGGACTGATAAAGACAAATTGCAACAGCAGCCAAACCCAGATTTTGTTTTCTGGAAGGAAAAGGTTTTGTTTTCTGGATTACCAAATATAACGCATATTAGGTGCAATTTTATTTTAGTTTCATGAAGAAAAATGAAATTTGCTGTGGAATTTCGAAAAGTACGTTTAACTTCCCCTTTGTATATTTATAGTTTTATACTGCATTTGTTATTATACAGAAAAATATGTAAACTATAAAATTTAAAAATAAAAGTGAAGCTGCCTTTTCCTACTTATATATTTTGTAGAATGATAGTTAGATTTTAAAATGTCAGAGCCCTGAGATTATAAAGAGAGAAAAAAAATTGTGGTGGACAGCTCTTACCAATCACTACTAGGGTGGACGACATTTAAAAAAAAATTTAAGAGCACTGATCTAACCAACCTTATCCTAACCAAAATTTAACCTCACTTCCAGCGTGGGGGGGGGGTTCTCTTACTTCGAGCCCCCTGGTACCTAACCAAAATTTTACCCCACCTCTCAGCGGGGGGGGGGGTTCCGACACTCCGGTGTTTTTTGAGGATCATCAGGTTCACACGTTCAGGACTTAGAAGAAATACAATCCATTTTCCCTAGATCTAGGCAATTTTATTACCCCATAACTCAAACTATGTGGTTGCGGCGCCTATTTTGTAGCCCACCAAATATCCTGCATTTCCCCCCGTCCCCCCAAAATTGTTTAGGGAGAGAGCAGGGAGTATGGGCAAACATTGAATAATACCTAAATTGTAACTGCCGCTACTGTTCTCACAGATGACATGACTTATTTTCTGATATGATTAACCCCTTCCGCCCAAGATGCTTTTCCTTTGCATAAAAAAAAAATTGGTATGTTGTCGAGCCATAAAATACGAAAATAACTGAATATACCAAACTGAGTTAGTGACGCAGGATACTCAACCGTCTAGCTATAAAACGTTGCTTTAGTCACTAAAAATTATCTAATGGCCCCAAATTACAATGGAATTACGTTCTGGGCCTCAAGGGGTTAACGTGTTTGGGGGGGATGAATCTCGTGTTTTCGGGGGGGGGGAAAAAGGCTCTCGTGTTTGGCGGAATCAATATATTTACTTGATACTACATACCATAAACACTTCATGCTCGCGGGGGTTAGGGACAGAGACCCCGCTAGTATCGTAATCCCGAGCATGACATTTAGTCCCCATTCATTTACCATTATTAATTTATTTATTTATTTATTTTTTTTCTTTTTTATTTTTTTTTTTGTTTTTTTTTTTTTTTTTACATCACAAGGAACGGCCAAGGCACAACAAAATGGGTAACACAAGGCCCGCTTCGTCGCCAGTCCTAGAAAGACGAACAGTAATCGAATAAAATAAAAACAGAGGGGTAGGCCATTTAAGTTCGGAGGTGTCTTGTTACTCTTCTTTTGAAAAATATTTTAAGTATCATAGGAAAGTGGAAAAATAGAACAGGAGAAGTTCCAGAGTTTACCAGTGAAAGGGATGAAAGATTAAAGATACTGATTACCTCTTGCATTGGAAATGGACAGAATGGGATGAAATGAGTAGAAAGTCATTGCAGCGAGGCCGCGGGAGTGGGGAGGCATGCAGTTAGCATTTTTCAGAAGAGCAGTGACATGAAAGTAAACGGTAGAAGAGAGCAAGAGAGTACATTGCGACGGTTGATTTAAAGATTGAGACAGTCATTCAGAAGGAGAAGAGTGATGAGTACGAAAGCTTTTGACTCAACCCTGTTGTAGGAGAGCTGTATGAGTTGATCCTCCCCAACATTTGAGACCATACTCCATACATGGGAGGAAGCCCTGTAGAGAGCAAGCAATTCCAATGACTGCAACTCGAGAAATGCCAGTGGTCTGGCAGTTTTTAAAACTCAAATGTGGTCTACTGTGTTTTGGCTCCGCGACTAATATTTTTATAAAATTAATTTCGCGATAAACATTTGATGCACCGCATCTGATACCAAAAGTATAGTTCTCTGTGTTTCTAATCTATTTATATGGATTACATGCATTACGATGGAACGTTCTAAATAGCAATTTAAATGCAAATTACCGCCTCGAGTAGCGAAAGCTTAATATATTTTTACATGTATTGGTGGCTGTAATTTGGCGATGTTCAACACTGTTTTTCCAAGACAGTACTGCTGCGTCTGGCCAAGCGCTTGTCAAAATACATAGCAATTGCTTGGAAAATCGAAGAATAAAGAATGCCGAAATCGCATTGTTGCTGCGGCCCAATGTAGGTTATAATTGTGGAGGTGACGTGCCGCGGCGGGGAGTGGTGGGCGGGAATTTGTGGCGGGGAGATTGAATCAAAACATTACGACTTCACGCGTCGACTCATTGCACTTCCAGGCTTTCTATCTGATTGATACACAATTAATAACAGGAAAATATGACTGCCTAGGTATAGATAACTTCTCAAGACATTCGTTTTGACTATATAATATCATAGAGTAGCATTTACCGCCTCCTCAACTATAACCTCCTGGTTATTTGTTATATTACAATGGTTTACAGAATCAGGCTTCATAGCAATATACATTATATAAGAAAATCGTTCTTAATTATACTTTTGGTGTTTTAAAGTGCAGTGGAATAAGCCATATTTTTTGAGGGGAAAGTTGACCAACTTTCACCAATTGTGAGTTACCTGCCAGCGACCACTGCATTTCGGGTGCAGTTCTCTCTAATTGGAAGGAAGGTAGTTAAAAAAAAAAAAAAAAAAAAAAAAAAAAAGGGGGGGGGGGGGTTACAACCCGCGAGTAAGCAATCCGCGAGCCTGACACCCGAGCAGAAGGGTTTTTGTATTTATTAGTTAAGGTATTATTCCAGATGAACAGCCGAATTCACTTTGGTGGGACGAAACATTATTTTTCTGGTGAGTTTTGATGTGTTTTTATTAATCTGCTAACGTTTCTGTCGACAAATCATTATTTATTTTGTGAGTGTGTGTATTCATCTAGTTGTATTTTAAAAGGGCCTGAACACGCTCGTATGGCCCCGTCTCCATAGCACATTTATTTTTCGCATCATCTTTTTTAGTGTTTGGGGGAAGCCACCACCTCGTTATGCGGGGTCACAACCCCCCCTTAACACCCGTACCCATTCACTGCTGGGTGGACAGGGGCGTCGGGTTTTAAGAAGACGTCCCTGACACCCTGTCGCAAATTTAATGATGAGCGTTGTACTCCGGTGTCAGACAGTGAAAATCTGTCCGCTGGACAGATTTTGAGTACGATGCTCAATCTGACACCGAAAAGAATGACGCTGGTTCGCGTAACTATGCGGAAAACGAACTCAGATTGTCATGGGATCCTATATGTTTGGCCGAGTAACGAGGTGGATGACAGTGTTAGCAAGCCTGGGGTTAGCAGGAGGACCCGGGCACTTCTCCAAACATGATTGGTAAATACGGTTAACCAGTGTGTGTGGGATCACAATGAAGGTAACTTTCGAGAAAATCCTATGGTTAGTTTTTGGAGCTACAGTCAAACGTCCATTACTCGAAACCACATACTAGCATTAACTAAGCATAGAGTTGAAATATGCGGGCGGAAGGCAGAAAGTGTGACCAGCACACACCACAGGGCACGCCCACGCCACTCCACAACTGTTTACTTGGTTTACTTGAGTCTTGTTAAAAGGCAAGCCTCCAGTCGTGTGGTCCCATCGCTACCCTCCTACCACCGTTTTTCTCAACACAAAGTGTTCGCCCCAACCCACTAGGGCGTGAATCACCACCCGCCACTCCGCACTCCTACTCCTACACACGCCACTCCTTTCCGTGGCAAACTTTTCTCGAAAACAGCGGTCTTGCTGCACCCATAAAGGATGCATGCATGTGCATATCGCAAAACAAAAAAAAAAAAAAATCTATCAGAACACCCAAATTCTTCAAGTACTATATTTATTCTGTGTTTACGTGCTCTCTGATCAAGTGGGGGACCGCGGAAGATGAGCCTCCCTGATGCCGTCACCACAAGCCTGAGCGTCTGCAATACCTTGAGTGTGTTTTTGAAACTCGGGAATTTGCAGATTTTTTGATTGCGGATTATTTAAAACAAACGGCTTGACTGGATACAAAAAGTGATGAACGTATTGTTGATAACGCGTTAAATGCTATGATTTGATTGCATTAAATCAGGAATGATGAAATGTCTGTACTATTACTTAACCTAACCTACACCTTTACCTAACTAACCTATACTTAACCTAACCTAACCTTTACCTACTAAAAAAAAATATTAAATATATAAATTTGCAACTAAACGGTAGCAGATTAATTCAACACATCAAACTCACCAGAAAAATAGTTTCGTCCACCAAGGGAATTCGTGTTCATCTGATTATACCATTATTTTATACTAGTTAATATTCTACGGGGTCCAGTCAGTTCGTACACAATTAGTTTCGTACACCAGTAGATTCATACACCAAAATTTTTCGTATTTTTATGAAACCATAGTCGTTTCGTAAACTCGGCTCAGAGTTTGAACTTGACTACTAGTTACGAAACGACACCAGGTATGTACGAAAAACGCAAAATCAAGTGTACGAAACGCTAACAAAACTGATACGAAACAATTTTGTTGTACGAAAACTCACTGTAACTATATCTACTACCCCTCCCAAAAAATTCAGAAATACATTTTTTTTTTTGTGATTTCAGCCAAAACGGTTAGGTTAGGTTATAGGTGGGCTTTGGCTTTAGTAAACAGATTCAAAACACATGATGTAACACCATTAGGAAAAAACGGCGGTGAGATGGCGGGCGGCGGGCCGGGAGGGGTCGGGGCACAGCAAGAACAGGCCCACAATGCAACACAAAACTATAATTCCGCCCAAAAACAAGTGCCAGATTAATTATCCCCAAAACAACGGCGTCACGAGCGAGTCCTGCGTGCGTGGACAAGACCATGGTGAATGACACACACACACACACACCACGGAACTATCAGTAGCATGTGTTCGTAAGTATAACAAATAAGGAGGAAATATAGGAAAGAGGAGGAAGAGGAGGAGGTTCAGGGATTTTCGTTACCCAATTTTTTTTCTTACCCTGATTTTGAGTTTTTTCGTACATACCTGTGTCATTTTCGTAACTCTAGTAGTCAGTTTCAACTCTGGCTGAGTACGAAACGACTATGGTTTCATATAGACTACGAACTACTTTTTGGTGTAGCGAATCTACTGGTGTAAGAAACAACTTGTGTACGAACTGAACTGCCACCCCTCGGCGACAGTTTCACCTCGGGGTGCATTCATTCGTACACAAGTTTGTTTTCGTACACCAAAAGTTGTTTGTAGTCATATGAACCATAGTCGTTTCGTACACGTCGGCTCAGAGTTGAACTTGACTACTATTCTATCAACACCAGGTATGTACGAAAAACTCGAAATCCGTGTACGAAACAGCAAACGAAACCTGGTACGGAACAACTTCTGTACGAAACCTCCCTGTAACTATATCTACTCCCCCCCCACAAAAAAAAAATAAAATTTAGTGATTCACCACAAACGGTTAGGTTAGGTTAGAGGTGGCTTTGCCACGTAACTATTGATATCAGAAACAATCAAACTAACACTGGTATTTTCTAGATGACACGAACTCCTTTGTGGACGAACTATTTTTTCTGTTGGGGGGAAGGGGTTTTTATTTGTTTTAATTAATGCTACTAACCGTTTTCTGTCACAATTTTATTTTTTCTTCAAAAATTAAATAAAAATAATTGAACCTAAACCTAACCTAACTTTACCCCTAACTAACTTAACCTTTACCTACTATAAAAAATAAAATCAAAAAATTTGCTTATATGCTATCGTACTTTACTTAAAAAAATATAATAATTTGCGACAGAAACGGTCATCAGATTCAATTCAAACATAAAGAAACACCATCAGAAACTAATAGTTCGTCCCACCAAAGTAGTTTCGGTGTTCATCTGGAATTAACCGGGGCAAGTCGCCCCAAGAACAACTCCCCCTGAGAAAAGGTCGACCCAAGCAGGTTAGTCGACCCAGGTCGACCCAATCGTGAGACTACTCGCCCCAGACAACGGTTAGTTAGGTTAGGTTAGGTTAGGTTAGGTTAGTTAGTTAGTACTACTTTGTGGTTTAAGGTTAGTTGGTTAGGTTAGGTATACTTTGGGTTAAGGTTAGGTTAGGTTAGTTTTAGGTAACTTTGTGGTTAAGTTAGGTTGGCTTCATTAAAACCTATAGCTTTAGTTAAGTGTTAGGTTAGGTGTACTTTTTGGTTCAGTTTCGGTAGGTTTCATTTAAAACCTATAAGGTTAGGTACAGTGTTAGTTAGGTGTACTTTTGTGGTTAAGTTTAGGTTAGGTTTCATTAAAACCTATAAGCTTAGGTTAGGTTTCATTAAGCTTATAAGACCGAGCAAAGATTCCCGCAATTTTTTTTTTTTTCTGATAGATGTTTTTCTTTTCTTTTCTTTTTCTTTCGATAATGAAGTTTTTTGCGCTATATAAAAACTATCTCGATTAGAAAAAGCACCTTTTTAAGTAAGATTTTTTTTTTTTTTCTCTCGAAAACTATGGTTTTGCGCACAAAAACCTACTCTATTAGAAAAAGCGGTATTATTCTAGTGTTTGCCCATACTTCCACCCTCTCCCCCAAACAAGCTTGGGACTTGGGAGAATGCAGATATGTGTCGGGGGTACAAATATGCATCAGCAATCACCTCGTTTTTGAGTTATGGAAGTTATAAAAATTGCCTAATCTAAGAAAATTGATTGGATTTTCTTCTGAGGTCCAGAGACGTGGGAACCTGACGATCCTCACAGAATGATGACACCAAGTGCCGAGGAACCCCCCCAAACCCCCGGCTAGGAGGTTAGGTTAGATTTGGTTGTTAGGTTAGATTTTGGTTAGGTTAGGTTAGGTGTAGATTTGGTAGGTTAAGTTAGATTGTGGTTAGGTTAGGTTAGATTTGGTTCGGTTAGGTTAACGGTGGTCAAGCCCCCGCTATGTTAGGTTGTATTTTGGTTAGGCAATTTCTCTAGATTAATGAAAATTTTTTTTTTACCCTAGATCCTAGGAATTTTACCCCCTCCCCCTACACAACTCTTAAATACTTGTTTCCGCACGCATTATTTGTTGCCCACCCGACACCCCGCGTTCCCAGTCTTGCCTTTGGGAAGTGGGACAGTCTGGGCAACACTAGAACTTAGGTATTTATTTTACGATGCAACCAACTTGCCTCCACAATTGGCAGCATGTTTTTTGTTTACCTTATTGTATTCTAAGAGACATTTTTCTCCTTAGCTTTCCGTCACAAATCAATAGTTTCGTCGATATAGAACATTTTATGTGGGGGATGATAATGTCTCCTGTTTTTTACAAAATCCCTCCCTCTTCCTCTCTGTGACCTGCATCGCTTTTTGTTTGGTATTTTATATACTTTTTTTATTATTGGATCCCCGTTAGGATGTTAACGGTTAGGTAATGTTAGGTTTAGGTTAGGTTAGTTAGTTAGGTTAGGTTAGGTTAGGTTAGTATGGTAGGATAGGTAAGTAAGGATTTCAGGATTAGTTTGTAAGGTAAGTTAGGTAAGGTAGGCCCCGGGTGCGCCTCCCGAAACAAAGCGATGCTTCACAGAAGAGGAAGAGGGAGGCTTTTGTATCAAGGAGAACGTATTCCTCCCATCTAAATGGTTCATATCTCCGAAACTATTTGATTCGCGACGGAAGCTCAGAGAAAATGTCTCTTAGCTACAACAAGGTAAACAAAACCCTGCTGCCAATTGTGTAGGTAAGTTTGGTGCCATCGGGGAAAAATTTCCCGGTTGCCTGTATACCTGTAGGCTGCCTAAGATGTCTACACTTACCTTGTGCCTGTCCTGTAGCTCGACAATCCAACGGGAAATGGGTCAAAACAGCTAAAATCCAAAACTGGTTTCGGCAAAAGTTTCAAAATATTACCCGATTCTATACGCCATGTGGAAAAAATGTTCTTATTTTCCTAGTTTAGGGTTATTTAAGGGTTTATTTAGTAGCCTGTATACTGTAAGCTGCCTAAGTGGTCTCCAGTTACCTTGTGCACTGTCCTTTAGCCGTTAGTCCCTGTAGAATTTGGTCAAAACAGCTAAAATAACGACTGTTTCTGCTTTTCGCCGTCCGGTTTTCTTCTGGTCCAAACCAAACAGCTGGATTACAAAGTCCTGCCAGCCACCTTGCTCTCTCCCTTCCTCCTCTCTTTATTCTCTCTCTCCCTTCCTCTCTCCTTCCTCTCTCTTTATTCTCTCTTCTCTCTCCCTTCTCTCTCTTTACTCTCTCTCTCTCTCTCTCTCTCTCCTTGTCTCTCTCCGCTTCCCTCCCTTGTCCTCTCTTTTTCTCTCTCTCCTTCCTCTCTTTTATCCTCTCTCCCTTCCTCTCTTTTATTCTCTCTCTCTCCTCCCTTTTCTCTCTTTCTTCCTCTCTCTCTTTCTTTCTCTCGTTTTCAATCATTCCTTTCTCTCTACTCTCATCTCTCCATTCCTTCTGTAGTGACATATACCTGCAACTACGAAACATAAAACAACGCTGAAACGGGTACATTATACAGTCATGATCTAAACCACTGTGTAATCATCTTCAGTGGCACAGACACGCAGTATTAATGCTATAATTCGTATATAGGCGCCTTGCGACATTAGTGCAGGTAGCGACTTTACTGTTATCTAATCTACGGTAGTGATTTCAACAAAATGGCAAAAAAACCCACCACGGACTCTACCTTTAACTGCATTAACCCACGTTCAAGTTACATACATTCAGAGAACGTTACAAACTGTGAGTTAATTACAACTCTGGGCAGTTGGTTTTCATGTATATTT
Source organism: Chionoecetes opilio (assembly GCA_016584305.1). Taxonomy (NCBI): domain Eukaryota; kingdom Metazoa; phylum Arthropoda; class Malacostraca; order Decapoda; family Majidae; genus Chionoecetes; species Chionoecetes opilio. The sequence continues at coordinate 9,886 of JACEEZ010014051.1, forward strand.
CATCCCTCCACATGTCCTCAGAAGCATTAGAGTTGTCGCCAGTCCAGTCAGTCCGTCAGTCAGTCCAGTCAGTCCAGTGGTGATGGTAATAGTAAGAAACCCATTGATGTGTTGA
>JACEEZ010014051.1:15000-172500 GCA_016584305.1 Chionoecetes opilio
TCATACTATTGTGTTGACAGAATTTTGAAAAAACTTTAACGATATAAAAATTATATAATAAACTGTATAATTAACGATAAAAAAAATCCCACCGCAAAACTACAAGAAAGTTATCTATTTGAAAAGAAATTATATTTACTCCTACTTAAGTAGTAGGTCACTTGGTTAATTCCCTGGGCACGTTAGATTAATATTAATATTAGATTGGTCTTGGTAGTCGTGGTCGGTACGAGGGGTTATACCGAAACAAGGCTTGGACTCTCTTGGAAGTGTGGGGAATTATTGCCCTAACTCAGAATAATCACCTGGGTTTTCATAATAACACAAGAACTATATTTGTAAATGATATCCTATTTATTTTTGGAAACATGGTAAGTCTCTCACTTGAGATCATCTTCAGCATATAAGGGTTAACACTATACCGAGAAAACTCTACTCGGAAATACGAAGCTTGACTTCACACCCTGACGTAGGAATTTTCCTAAGTTATGAGATAAAGCTCTAATGAGCATAAATCTCCTTCACTGGAATTACCCTTCAGGGAATTGCCCTACACTAGGTAACATACCCCTTAATATTTATAAATCACACATGGAAGATAGGTATCTGGTAGAGAAAGAAAATGGCGAGACAGTGTTGTCTGTGTTCCAGTAAGACCATGTGGCCGTTTGGAGGTTTCGCGTCAAGACCTTGAGGAGCGCGGAGAGAACACTCCGTTAATATCACTTATAAGGATGGGCGGAATATCTATGACTTAGTGACACTGAACTGTACCTATATATTTATATAGAAATATATAGATGGAATATACTAGGGGAGAAAAACCACCGGAGCCCGGGGCAGATGTCTTACCTTGAGGAGCGCGGAGAGAACACTAACTCGTGCCCTGCGGGCCTTCCGCACCAAGAAAAAAGGGAACTTGTTTGGAAAGTCTCACCGTGACCTTAAATAAACAACTTATAATCCCGAACCAACTATTTAAGTAATGGAACCTCGCGTATCCCCCGAAGAGGCCGTCCCTAATACAAACTGGCTACTTTGATATAAGAGAATTTAATGTGTGGTCTAAGGTTCACGAAGGTTGGTTTTATATGTAATATCGACAATCCGAACACCTGTTTCAGAGTGGAGTGGTATGGAAATCGTGTTTAGAACTTTAGTAGGCTTTTATTTTAGCGTGTATCATTATTACACCGCCCATATATGACCATAACCGATAACGATAGGGATTGTTTTGAAAGACGTTAAGACTCTGGGAGATTTTCTTGGTCTGCCCAGATAACTGGGGAAAGATAAAAAGATCTGGCATCATTAGTTATCACTGATCGCAGAATAATTATCCCACGAATTTTGACTCGCATACGGCATGTGAGGGAGAGAGAGGGTGTGAAAGAATGAAGGAGAAAATGGCGACAAAAGGAAAGAAGAATGAAACAAAATGGTGGTTTCGGAAGAGGTGATGACTCACCCGTGAAACAAAGAGAAAAAATTAACTACTGACAAGACATAGCTCGGGAATTTCATAATAATAATTGTTCCTACTATTTCCCGAATAATGGGCATTACACTATTGCTGTGAAGACCATTTTGATGTATTATTAATATATGTACTTGTGCATGGATTAGTAACTTGCAAATGATATGTAGCTGTGGGGCTTTAGCTGAGCTGTGATAAGTTGCGGGAGTGGTATGCAGTATGCAAGGCTTTTGAGGTAGGTATGAGACAGGCTAGGTTTTTCATGTTATGTATACAACACGCAGTGAGTTAGGTAAAATTCTAGAGTCCTTTCCCGCCCTTATTAGAGTGTTTTTTCCTCCAGACCTTCACAGATCCCTTCAGATACCTCTAAACTGTAATTATAAAGGGGGGGAGATGCCCCCTTCACCCCCCTCCCCTCCTTAACGACACCCCTGGGCCCCTCAAAAATATAATATATTTAATATTACTAATCTAACCTCACTATAACCTAACCTAACCTAACCTAATCTCACTAATAACCTCATAGCGAGACCCCCCAAAAAAAAATAATTACTAAGCTAACCTATCCTTGTAAAATTATAGTTATATTTTACTAACCTAACTAACCTTACTAACTTGCATTACCCCTACTACCGCAAGATGACCAGTAATCCTCCTTCAAGTGATGTAGTAGGTCTTCACTGTGTTTGTGAATATGTAAGTTGTAGTTTATAAGGAAAAAGTGGATAGACAGAGATAAGTGGCCCGTGACACTAGGCAAGTGATGACTTCTGGGATCGGCATTCCTTATAGGGAGCTTAAATGAACCTGCAATGTCTTGTATAGCTAGACAGATAGACGAACTCATAGAGGAACAGGTAGAAATGTATGGTTAGTAAAGGTTGTAGTGGTGAGTAGAGTGACGAAGGGTGTATGTTTTGCTTATGTGGGGAAAGAAAACCATACATTTCTACCTGTTCCTCTATGAGTTCGTCTATCTGTCTAGCTGTACATCTCATTGCAGGCTCATTTAAGCTCCCTATAAGGAATGCTATATAGTATTCAAGGAAGTAGTAGCGAGTAGTGAGTAGTATAGTAGCAAGGAAAGTATGGTAAACTCTGGAACTCTCTTCCTGTTTCTATTTTTCCCTCTTCCAATGACTTAATTTTTTCGAGAGGAGTGACAAGACACCTCCCGAACTAAATTGGCCCACCCCTCTTTATTTTTATTCGCTTACTGTCTTCTTTATAGGGACTGGCAACTAAACGGCCTTTGTGTTACCTATTTTTGTTGTGCCCTTGGCCAGTCCTTTGTGATATAAAAAAAAAAAAAAAGTATGGGAGCTCCTGTATTTGCCTCAATGATTACTTTTGTTCAGGTGTAACAACTCCAACTGTTATTAATTCTACTCATGGTGCTTTATCTATAACTATTTCCATCGTGTTTGAGTTCCTTTTTACCCATTGCCATAATGACACTAGCTACCCCATTTTTATTCCAATTTCTGCCTTATTGTGTTAATTCCTTCATATTTAGGGGAATGTTCACACTAGTATACCATGTTTCATCTTTCCAGGATACTTTGATCATTCTATGGAAAAACCTGCATGAAATAGACACAGGTGGAAATATTTATAGCCTCGTTTTTTCTATCTTCGTCGCATCGTCTTGTATATTTGTAGACAATTTGGACTTGTCTTTTAATACAGTTGTCATCACTTATCCTGCGGCTGTCCAATGATGACGAGACAGAGTAAGGTTTATGCGATATAAATATATGTGACCTGCAGAAAATAGGAGTGTAACTTATGCGTGGAAAGACTATTTTTTAAGGCAATCAACAGAGAAACCTATAAAATTCAGGATACATTTATTAAAAGTCACACGTGCACTGCCAACCCAACAACTGCTGGGGCCATTACTCCCTCACAAAACACAAGGGCACGGCTGCCACCACACATGTAACACACTGCCCACCACCACCACCACCCACTGTCACACAGGACACACTCCCACAGGCACGGGTACAATAACACTTGACCACACAACACACCACCTCAAAAGTGGATCTTCATGTGCTTGGCAATATCACTCTTTGTCTTGAAACACTTGCTACAAATATCACACTTGAACTCCCTCAAGCCAGTGTGTCTAAAGGTGTGTTGGTTGAGTTCAGAACTGGTATAAAACCTTTTCCCACACTCTAAACATTCATAATTCTTAACACCACTGTGTGTCAGGGTGTGTGTGGTGAGGGAACTCTTTTGAGTGAACATTTTCCCACACTCTAAACATTCATAATTCTTAAAACCACTGTGTGTCAGGGTGTGTTTGGTGAGGTCACCTTTTGTATTAAATCTTTTACCACACACTAGACATTCATAATTTTTAACACCACTGTGTGTCAGGGTGTGTGTGGTGAGGTGACTCTTTGTAGTAAATCTTTTACCACACACTAGACATTCATAATTTTTAACACCACTGTGTGTCAGGGTATGTGTGGTGAGGTGACTCTTTGTAGTAAATCTTTTACCACACACTAGACATTCATAATTTTTAACACCAATGTGTGTCAGGGTGTGTGTGGTGAGGGAACTCTTTCGAGTAAATTTTTTCCCACACTCCAGACATTCATAATTCTTAACACCACTGTGTGTTACGGAATGTCTCTCAAGCTCACTCTTGCATTTGAATGTTTTGTCACACTGCTGGCACTTCAGCTCACTGTGTGCCTTGTGGCCTGAGCTGCCTGCCTCCAGGTGATTCTTGCCATCACACCTGTGCCTCCCCACACCTGAGGCAGACTGATCCTGCTGCTCCCGGCCACTCATGCTGCTGCCCGGCCCCACAGCCTCCACCGCAGCAATACTCTCGCCAGGACGCGACGGCCGGTCCTGCGGGAACCCTCGGGGATGCCGGAGCGAGCCAGATCAGTGCCGGGCGGAGCAGCCGGCTTGGACTGTGACCTCAGCACCTGCAACAGTGGTGACAGTCAGCACACAGAGAGCCACGCGCTGCCCTGACACTCTGCTCCTGCCTGCGGGGCCCACACCCTGCTTCCTGCCTCACTCACACCACACTTGGCAAGGCCTCCTCTCACTCCTCCTCCTCCTGAAAGGGGAGCTGAATAACTGGATTAATAGGGTGAAAAAAGGACGTGTTGAAGAAAATGAATGATGAGGAGGAAGAGACAAGACTTGAAGATGAAGTGGAAGAAGTAGTAAGATTGGGACCTTATGCAGAAGGAAGAGATAGACCAATAAAACTAATATTGAAATGGCAGACTGCAACCGAGGAGATCCTGGCGAGAGCTTTTGGGCCGAGGTCAACGGATGATGACAGGGAGGTGGATGCAAAACAAGCAGTGAAGGAAGAGCAAAGGAAAAAGTTCAGGAAATGAAAGAGGAAGTAAGGCAGAAAAATGAAGAAAGAATGGAGGCAGAGAAAGCAACATTTTTTAAGGTAGTATTAGATGAATGGCTGAGAAAATTATATATAAAGAAAAAAGACTAAAGGAAAATGTTATAGGTAAGGAAACATGTTGTATAAAAGGACTGGCAGTGATGTACACAAACACAGATGGGATAATACCAAGCAGGCGGGAACTAAGAGATTATTTATTAACTAAAGATCCCGACGTGGTGTCTAACAAACGCAATGATTAGCACTACTTGTGTTAATAAACATACTAAAGTATCCACAAAAGTATCACGTATCATATGTATCATAAAACACACTTAAGTATCCACAGAATAATACCAAAGAGTATTTTTAACCTTGTACTCACTTACCGGCTGAAAGTACCAATTTACCGAGAAATAATGGTATTATTCTAGTGTTTGCCCATACTCCCCCTCTCCCACAAAACAAGCTTGGGGACCTGGAGAATGTGGGATATTTGGCTGGGGTACAAAATATGCGTCGCAACCATATAGTTTTTGAGTAAGGAGTGTTGAAAAAATTCCCTGGATCTAGGGAAAAATTAATTGGATTTCTTCTGAGTCCAGAGACGTGTGAACCTGACGATCCTCACAGAATGATGACCGAAGTGTCGAGAACCCCCCCCAACCCCCCGCTAGGAGGTTAGGTTAGGGTAGGTTAGGTTAGGTTAGGTTAGCTTAGGTTAGCTTAGGTTATCGGTGGGTCAAGCTTCCCGTTAGGTTAGGTTAATTTTGGTTAGGCAAATTTCTCTAGATATAAGGAAACTACCCTAGATCTAGGAAATTTGGTAAATTTCTAGTGTTTGCCCATACTCTCCCACTTCCCCCAAACACGTTTTGGGACCTGTGGGAATGCGGGGGTTTTGGGTGGGGAACAAATAAAGCGTCGGAAACACGTAATTTAAGAGTTGTGTAGGGGGGTAAAATTTCCCTAGATCTAGGGTAACTTCCTTATATCTAGAGAAATTTGCCTAACCAAAATTAACCTAACCTAGCGGGGGGCTTGACCCACCGATAACCTAACCTAACCAAATATAACCTAACCTAACAAAATATAACCTACCCTAACCTAACAAAATATAACCTAACCTCCTAGCGGGGGGTTGGGGGGGTTCTCGACACTTCGGTCATCATTCTGTGAGGATCGTCAGGCTCACACGTCTCTGGACTCAGAAGAAATCCAATGAATTTTCCCTAGATCTAGGAAATTTTTTCAACACCCCTAACTCAAAAACTATGTGGTTGCGACGCATATTTTGTACCCCAGCCAAATATCCCGCATTCCCCCAGGTCCTCAAGCTTGTTTTGTGGGAGAGGGGGAGTGTGGGCAAACACTAGAATAATACCGAAAAAGCACCTATATTGTAGGCCAGGAAAAATTAGTCGGTTCTGAAAACGACCGCGAAATTTGCCAATAACCAAAAAACTAATAAGGGCCAAAAAGCAGCAGTGTNACCAACCTAAGTTATGAAACCTAACCTAACCTTATAGGTTTTAATGAAACCTAACCACAAAGTATACCTAACCTAACCTAACCATAAAGTACCTAACCTAACCTAACCTAACCACAAAGTATACCTAACCTAACCTAACCACAAAGTATACCTAACCTAACCACAAAGTATACCTAACCTAACCACAAAGTATACCTAACCTAACCTAACCACAAAGTATACCTAACCTAACCACAAAGTATACCTAACCTAACCACAAAGTATACCTAACCTAACCTAACCACAAAGTATACCTAACCTAACCTAACCACAAAGTATACCTAACCTAACCTAACCACAAAGTATACCTAACCTAACCTAACCTAACTTAACCTTAACCACAAAGTATACCTAACCTTAACACTCTTACCTACTGAGGTGGTGGGCTTGCCGAATTTACTCTCATCAATTTCCACCACTATCCCCGGGCCACCGATTGGCTGCTGGTCGTCCAGCCACTTTTCGCACACCTCACCACAGAAGCTCTTCCAGTCCACCACTGTCTTTTCAGCGAGGCCAAAGTTTGTCTGGAAGTATTGCAGAGTATAAAACTTCCGCAAGAAGGCGTTTATAAAAAGTAAGTTCACACTTGGGGACACTTTCACTTTTTCCAGCCACGTTCCTTTCAAGCGTGAAGCAGTGGTGGAACAACCTCTACACTCCATCATTTCAACTGACTAACTGAAGGGTGATACAAATTTTAGGAGCTTTGTTTTAATTAAGAGCCTATGATTGGCCGCATGGAAATTATAATAGCCTTTGATTGGCTATTATATTAGTGTGCCTGATTGGCCGAGGAAAAAAATTGCGTGCTTGTTATTGGCTAATTGTAGCTGCTCTGATTGGCTCCCCGCTAACGAGGTGTGAAATCTGTGAGTCACGAAAAATTTTCCTATTTCGCTTCACGGGCTCACTCGCCCTGGTCTGTGTCGTAGGTCGCTAGGTCGCAGGGTCAGTGTCGAAAAAGGGTTTGATGGAGGAGGGTGTGTCTGTCTTCCCTATAGACAACAAAAGGATAATTTCAATATATACATCATTTTTTTATATTGAGCGCAAGTAGAGTAGTAGTGGACAGTATATTGAGCCAAAAAAATTACGGAAAACATGAGTAATAAGGTCTGTAGCGAACGTGAAACTCTCCTCCATTATAACCAGCTTGTTTTGAGGGAGAGGGGGAGTATGGGCAAACACAAGAATGATACCGAAAAAACACCCATTGTAGGCCAGGAAAAATTAGTCGGTGTCTCTGAAAACGACCGCGAAATTCTCGTCCATTATAACCAAAACATTAATAACGGCGGGAAAGCACTCTATAATTTTACCGAGAGCAGTAGTGCAGGCTGACCAGTGTGAGTGGAGTAGCCCAAGGCACAGTTTTGTCCTGAGTAGCGAGTGAGTGAGTGAGTTTTTAGCGTTGCGAGTGAGAGGGGAGGTGTGGGTGGTGGTGTGTGTGTCGGGGATGGTGGTGTTGTGAGGAGGAACCCTAGGAGCCCTGGTGGTGATGTCCTGCCAGGCTATCACAGGCGTGGCAGCTGACCTGTCTCCTGGAGGAAGGCACAGGTGAGGCGGAGGACAGCGTGTTGGGCTGGACGCCTAAAGGTCAAAGGTGGTGACGTTCAGGGCGAGGAGTTGAGGGCGTGGTGGTGGGCGTGGACACTGCAGCAGCAAGTGTTAGGGAGGGCAGGATCCTGCACCAGGGGCAGGACACAGACGCAGGCGGTGCAGGCCAATGGAACCCCCAGGCCAGTGTTGCGTCGCCTTGTTGATCAAGAGTCTGGCCTTACCAACGGCATCCCGTACGGACTACTTGGCTCATTTTCTGTCTGTCTGTTATGTCGCATCCTTTATTTATCTTGGATAAATTTGTCAACAAATCCCCGCAATTTGAAGCCAGAGAAACGTCACAGCGGCCAATTAGTTCTGAGGGGGCATTTTCGAAGGGGTTCTAAACTACACCTTCTTAGCGTCCTAAGAACTACTTAGTTATACCGGGCTAAGAAGACTACTAATGAAGCATTTTCGAACGTCTTCTTAGCCTCGTGTAAGGCCAACCCTTCTTAGCGCCACCACCTCTGCTGCAACCAATCAGCGCGCGCGACACAAGTTTGTCTGGGGCGGGAAATACGTCAACATCAACAACAGACTACAGGGGGAGAAGCCAGCAACGGAGGTAGTATCGCCAGCAACGACCTGCTCTCCGACTACCTAGATAGGGCTACTACTTATCCTTACTACGGAAGCTACAAAGCCTCCCTCGGTAGGTAGTAAACGCGTAGGAAGGCGCTGACTGGCTAAGGCGAGTAATGACGTCATCAAGCTCATCAGTCACCAGCCAATGACAAACTGTTTTTAAAACTTCTCGACCAATCACAAGTCAGCGAGACATATTTCCGGGCAAGAATGGCATGCCAGACTGCCTCTCCCCGCCTTCTGTCACCGTCATCTAAAACTAATTCTCGTTTTATTTGGAATGCTTGCGTTTTAAGGAGTTTTAATGTATCATATAGTAGTAAGATATATATAAGTCAGGAGCCTGTGTTGCTAGTGTTTTGGTGGTAAAATGTGGGTTAAAATAGTGAATATTTGTGTTATGGGGAAGCCCCGTGGCAAGAATTTTCTCCGTCACTCACTGCCCCGCCAGTCGCCTCATCATAACATTTTTAAATCACCCTTATTTATGATGACACACAGTGCTACATTGATTTAGATAATGACACGTGTATATAACATCTCACCATAATCACTAAGTTGTATAATAACGAGTAATAAAACGTTTAATCCTGCCAAAACCTACCGTGGCGGAGGAGGTGGCGGCTCAGCCCGCCGCCTCTCAAAAGTTTTTAGTAAAAACCCGCCGTCATCCACCTTACCTGTCCCTTCCCTGAAGAAGACAGTCAGCTCCTACGCCGTGATAGCACCATAGGGTATCACCAGTGATCATAGGATTCCTCAAAGGGTCCTCGCTCCCCTACAAGTAATTACCAAGGAGTTTTCCCGGGCTGCGGAATTGCGAATTTGGGGCGGGCGGCCGATTTCCGCCGCCCACAAAAACACTCCGTTATCAGCTGTACCTGTTCCTTCCTGAGAAGTCAGGTCAGCCCCCACGCCTGTGATAGCACCATAGGATATCACCAGGGATCATAGGATTCCTCAAGGGGTTCTCGCACCCCTACTAAATATTACCAAAGACGGGTCTATCGGGTTAGTGATTAGGATAGTATCATCAGATTTAAGGGTATTATATACCCACAAATTCAATTTGATCCCCTTTAAATTTACCCTTTAAAAATTGATGATACTATCCTAATCACTAGACCCGATAAAGGAGCGGTACAGAAATTTTTAGATAAAGCTGAGTACAATTAACAAAAACTGAATCCATCCTTGGTGTTTAAAACAAAATTAAAGTTTTCGCTGACAACACATTTTCTTTCATCACTAAATTGGAGGATAGACTTATCCCGTCACCTTAGAACATTATTTAAATTAAAAGTCATTACTAAAGATGTTTTCCATTATATATTTCCTAGTGGCTCTTCCCCTGGTGTCCTCTATGGATTCCCAAAAAAACACATAAAATAGGTAACCCCTTACGTCCTATTCTTAGTACTATAGGCACCTTTAAACTATAACCTAGCTAAATACTCCGTCCCGATAATTGCCCCACTAACTAGTAATGAACACACAATTAAAAAACTCTTTTGAATTTGCACATGAATTAAAAACAATTAACGTAAACAACGCAGTAATGGCTAGTTTTGACATCCAGTCACTATTTACAAATATCCATTAGATGGAGACTTTTTGAAATAATCACTGATAATTTATTTCATAAAGCTACCATTTTTCTTAATTACACAAAAAAAAAAAACTCTTTGTTTTATTAACTTTAGCTATAGAAGACCCCCCATTTATATTTAACAAAAAATTTTATGTCCAAACTGATGGTTTTTCCCATGGGATCGTGCCTGGGTCCTTCTTTTGTAATGCCTTTTTATGTCATATGAAGACATGTGGTTGTCAAAACTGTCCTAAGCATTTAAAACCTTTTTATTATAAACGATATGTAGACGACACTATTTTACTCTTTAAAAATACCGAGCACATTCCCTTATTTCTGAACTACCTTAACTCTCAGCACCCAAACATTAAGTTCACTTTATGAAATTGAAAAAAAAATCATCACTACCATTTCTGGATATCCTAGTTACTCGAAAAAAATAATTATCTTACCACCTCAGTCTATAAAAAACCTACTTTCACTGGTTTGGGGAAAACTCAATATGTTTCATTCATCCCTAACCTTTTTAAAATCATACTATTAAGACCTTACTACACAGATGCTATAGTTTCTCTTCTAATTGGTTTTCCTTTTGATACTGAGATCAAATTCCTTACTAATTTTTCCAAAATAATGGCTACCCCCTAAAATTTAAAATTGAAGCAACCATCTCAAAGTTCCTAGATAAAAAGTTCAACCCCAAGTCGAACAAACCCCGAACCCATATTAGCAACAACTATGTTAAACTTCCATTTTACGGCCATCTCAGTTACACCATTCGAAAAAAACTCAATGATCTACTTAAGTTAATTTCTTCCTAACTCAAAATTTTAATTTATTTTACAAATTTCATTTACCTTAAGAACTCATTTCAAATATAAAGACTCTTACCTAAAGCCCTTATTTCTAACATAATTACAAATTTCAAATGTTTTAGCTGTAACGCTAGTTTACGTCGGCGAGACGACAAGGAATCTAACCCTTAGGCTTTCTGAGCATAAAGGTGTTTCTGCACGTACTGGTCGACCCATTTCTTCACCTTCGCAATCTGCAATCCGCTCACACTCACATGTTTTAGAGCACCCTTTTCTATGAATGACTTTGTATCCTATCCAAGGCACACTACCCTAGTGACACTAAATTATTAGAATCCATACACATCAAGCATATGTCCCCTGATCTTAATAACCAAGTCATTTCACACCAACTACATATACTCAAATGACTATCACTGTTTCGATTGTCCGACTCTCGTTTCGATCGCCCACACAAGCCGAAATGTTACCACGAAACTATTGTTCATTCACTCCTCTCCCAAACTCGGGACAGCATACACCCCAAAGGCCGTTAAGTACAAATTATATTTTATTTATAGTTAGTAATTTTAGATAATATAGGATACTTTATTTTTCTTAAGAATTTTTTTTTTTTAGATTGTTCGCTTTTAGCATTGTAATATATTAAATTTTTAACTATTTTTAGCCTGATGATGCCAGGTGCCTTTGGCGAAACGTTGCGCATAAACAACCCCAAGTTGACGAGTGTCTTTGTCACCCTGAAATATAAAGATATATATATATTATATATATATATAAAATTATATATATATATATATATATATATATATATATATAATTATATATATATATAATCCAATTAGCTCTAAGGGCTAATGCCACGGAGATGAGCACCGCATGCCACGCGCAGCTTAGCGTATGCCCCCATCTTTACCTTTTACCAATACAAAGGGGAAAGGGGAAAGAGAAAATGATTTTACGTCTTACCTTTCAAGAGAGGGGAGAGGAGAATGATCACCGCGTGACTGAAACAGAGGGAAGAGTTAGCGGCTCGCGGGAAGGAGGACACGTTCGGATGTTATATGATTGACTTAATAACATGGTTATCGAACGGGTAACGCCTGGGATGGGGTGGGGGGCAAGGGAAACTACTGAAATAGATAGTGTAATAATGTCTTTCAATTTGATGAGAAAAATTTAACTGGTAAGGTCAGTTTAACTTTGATATTAATCCGAAACCCTCCAAAATATCTGATTTAGTTTCCCACGCTGACCATTTCTCGCTAAGGGAAGAAAATCGGGATATGAATGGTAATTTTAGCGATCTTACTGTCTGTGTCTGTTCTGTCTGAAACCAGACAGGGTCGTATTTGATCCCCAAGTTCCTAAGAATTAAAGGGGAAAAGACAAGATTGAATTGTTATTGGAATGGGGGGATGTATGTACGATAAAAACACTCTCGCGTATTTAAACATCGCAGAAATAAACACTGGTTCGAGTTGGTTCTATCGGGGGGGGGGGAGGGGGGGGGGGCTATGGAAGGAACGAAAGGGGAGAAGGGGGAAAGAAAGAAGGAAAGAACATGAAAGAAACTGTTATAAGAAAAAACATTCTCACCTAAAACACTTTTACCTATGCTCACTTGCCTAGAATTTAAAGAAAGAATGGTTATTAAGACCTTTCTATACACCGCATGAGACAATATATCTCGGGACACTATTCTGGCATTACATGAGAACTCTCGACGACGCAGAAAATGTTTTTACCACTTAATTTTTTCTTTCTCTTTTTTTAAAAGCATCTACCACTGCCGCAGACCAGGATGCAGCATGGTGCTTGAACACTGCAGAGTGCTGATGATTGTATGCATGGACATTTTATTCAAGGTACATTAAATTAGCTTTACTGAATTATGTATTGCAAACAATGGGTTTAGTTTCTTTTCAATAATAAATAGGGAAAAGATTTGTTTAGGGAACCCTCCTTATTTTGGAAAATATCACCGTTTTGTGAGTGTTATTTTATGCTTTTTTTTACGAAGATATTTTTAACTCTCAATCAGTCAGCACGTTATTTTCCCGATAGAGCAGTAAAGTAACTTAGCCTAGCCTACTAGCCTAGCCTAGCCTATCCTAGCCGAGTAACGGGTGAGTAATTTTTTTGCTTTAAAGTGGATTAAAGTGGATAAAATGGAAAGCATTAGAGTGTAGCCAGTCAGTCAGTCAGTGGTGATGGAAAAAAGTAAGAACCATTGACACTACGTATATATACCATTTAAGCTGATACAATATATATGTTGAGTAATATGGGCTATAAGCTGTATGTACTTTTTTCCTTTTTACAGTGCTGAGTGTACAGTCTTCAGTATTGACAAGAGTAATGCTGGGGCTAACTTTTGTGCATTGCAAGTTCAGTACAAACCCCACGAACGTACGTTTAAATATCTGTACTGGCACAAAATCTTTAATTTCCAAACTACCCTCATTCGGTTTCTATCCTTCTCTCTGTACCTTTATCTTAAGTTTCCTTTCAAACCGTTCTATTGCAGCTACTGTAGACGGACATTGTTTTCTCCTAAGTCTATCAATAGTGGTGTTTCCCCCGGGTTTTTCCCATCCCCACTCTCTTTCTATTATTTATTAAGATCTTCTAAGTCTAACTTAAAGCCTATCCACTCCTACGCTGATGATTCTACCCTGCATTTTTTAACGTGTTTTATTAGACGTCCAACTCAACAGGAAACTAAGTGATTCACGGAGAGAGCCACTGAACACCTAACTTCTGATCTTTCTATAATTTCTGATTGGGGCAAAGCAAACCTTGTTTGCTCAATGCCTGAAAAAACCCTTTTTCTTCACCTATTACTTGACAAAAACCTACCAGATAACTATCCCTCTTCTTCAATGACACTCAACTATCTCCTTCTACAATGAACATTCTAGGACATCCTTTAATAAATCTGAACTGGGAAACTCAAATCTCTCTCTTGCTAAAAACAGCTTTTGAGAAGTTAGGTGTCCTGTGGCGTCTTGCGTCCTTTTTTCTCCCTTCCAGTTGCTTGCTCACTACAGGGGCCTTATCCGCCCATGTATGGAGTATGTCTCACATGTTTGGGGAGGATCCACTCATACAGCAGTCCTAAACAGGGTTGAGTCAAAAGCTTCTCGTCTCATCAACTCCCCTCCTCTGACTGACTGTCTTCAATCTTTAAATCACCGCCGCAATGTTGCTTCTCTTGCTCTCTTCTACCGTTATTTTCATGCCCACTGCTCTTCTGAACTTGCTAACTACATGCCTCCCCCCCTCCCGCGGCCTCGCCCGCCCCAAGACTTTCTACACATTCTCATCCCACTTCTGTCCATCTTCCTGATGCAAGATTTAATCAGTATCTTTACTCTTTCATCCCCTTCACTGGTAAACTCTGGAACTCTCTTTCTGTTTCTATTGTTCCACTTTCCTACGACTTAAATCTTTTCAAGAGAAGAGTAACAAGACACCTCCCGAACTAAATTGGCACACCCCTCTTTATTTTTATTCTCTCAGTCTTCTTTATAGGGACTGACAACTAAGCGGGCTTTGTGTTACCTATTTGTGTTGTGCTCCTGGCCAGTCCTTCGTGATGTAAAAAAAAAAAAAAAAAAAAAAAAAAAAAAAAAAGGGAGCTCCTGTATTTGCCTCAATGATTACTTTTGTTCAGGTGTAACAACTCCAACTGTTATTAATTCTACTCATGGTGCTTGATCTATAACTATTTCCATCGTGTTTGAGTTACTTTTCACCCATTGCCATAATGGCACTAGCTACCCCCTTTTTAGGCAAATTTCTGCCTTATTGCATTAATTCCTTCATATTTAGGGGAATGTTCACACTAGTATACCATGTTTCATCTTTCCAGGATACTTTGATCATTCTATGGAAAAACCTGCATGAAATAGACACAGGTGTAAATATTTATAGCCTCGTCTTTTGTAACTTCGTCGTATCGTCTGTATATTTTTAGACAATTTTGGGTTTTTCTTTTAATGCAGTTGTCATCACTTTTCCTGTGGCTTCCCAAAGATGAAGAGACAGAGTAAGGTTTATGGATATACATATATGTGACCTGCAGAAAATAGGAGTGTAACTTTTGCGTGGAAAGACGTTTTTTAAGGCAATCAGCAGAGAAACCTTTAAAACCTGGATACATTTATTGAAAGTCACACCTGCACTGCCAACCCAACAACTGCTGGGGCCATTACTCCCCACAGAACACAAGGGCACGGCTGCCACCACACATGTAACACCAAATGCCCACCACCACCACCCATTGCCACACAGGACACACTCCAAAAAGGCACGGGTACAACCACACTGGGCCACACAACACACCACTCAAAAAATGGATCTTCATGTGCTGGGCAATTTCACCCTTTGTCTTGAAACACTTGCTACAAATATCACACTTGAACTCCCGCAAGCCAGTGTGTCTAAAGGTGTGTTGGTCGAGTTCAGAACTGGTATAATATCTTTTCCCACACTCTAAACATTCATAATTCTTTACACCACTGTGTGTCAGAGTGTGTCTGGTGAGTTCACGCTTTGTAATAAATCTTTTCCTACACTCCAGACATTCATATTTCTTAACACCACTGTGTGTCAGGGTGTGTTTGTTGAGGTCACCCTTTCTAGCAAATCTTTTCCCACACTCTAGACATTCATAATTTTTAACACCATTGTGTGTCAGGGTGTGTCTGGTGAGATGATATTTCAAAGTAAAAAAATTTCCACACTCTGGACATTCATAATTCTTAACACCACTGTGAGTCAGGGTGTGTTTGGCGAGGGAACCCTTTTCAGTAAATTTTTTCCCACACTCTAAACATTCATAATTCCTAACACCACTGTGTGTCAGGGTGTGTGTGGTGAGGGAACCCTTTTGAGTAAATTTTTTCCCACACTCCAGACATTCATAATTCTTAACACCACTGTGTGTTACGTAATGTCTCTCAAGCAAACTCTTGCTTTTGAATGTTTTGTCACACTGCTGGCACTTCAGCTCACTGTGTGCCTTGTGGCCTGAGCTGCCTGCCTCCAGGTGATTCTTTGCCATCAACCTGTGCCTCCCCACCCCTGAGGCAGACTGATCCTGCTGCCCGGCCATCATTTCTGCTGCCCGGCCCCACAGCCTCCACCGCAGCAATACTTCTCGCCAGCACACGCGACGGCCGGTCCTGCGGGAACCCCTCAGGGATGCCGGAGGGAGCCGGGTCAGTACTGGGCGGAGCAGCCGGCTTGGACTGTGACCTCAGCACCTGCAACATGGTGGACAGTTCAGGACACAGAGAGCCACGCGCTGCCCTGAACTCTGCTCCTGCCTGTGGGGCCCACACCGTTCCTGCCTCACTCACACCACACTTGGCAAGGCCTCCTCTCCCTCCCTCCCCCTGAAAGGGAGGTGAATAACGGACTAATATGGTGAAAAAAGGACGTTTTTGATGAAAATGAATGATGAGGAGGAAGAGACAAGACTTTAAGATGAAGTGGAAGAAGTAGTAAGATTGGGACTTATGCAGAAGGAAGAGATAGACCAATAAAACTAAGACTGAAATGGCAGACTGCAACGAGGAGATCCCGGCGAGAGCTTTTGGGCCGAGGTCAACGGATGATGACAGGGAGGTGGATGCAAAACAAGCAGTGAAGGAAGAGCAAAGGAAAAAGTTAAGGAAATGAAAGAGGAAGTAAGGCAGAAAAATGAAGAAAGAATGGAGGAAGAGAAAGCAAAAATTTTTAAGGTACAGGTTCACAATCTTTTTTCCGAAATTTTGAAAACCGAAAAGCTCCGAAAACCGAACATTTATTCCAGACTATCTGTCAGGCAATAATAGCCTACAGGCGCTATAGGCTCAAAAGTATATAAATAATAAATAAAAAAACCTGGTCACACTTTATGATTCTCTCTCTTTCTCTCCTGAAAAATGTCACGATGACCTGTGTTGGGGGGGTTCTCGACATTTCGGTCATCATTCTGTGAGGATCGTCAGGTTCACACGTTTCTGGACTCAGAAGAAATCCAATGAATTTTCCCTAGATCTAGGGAATTTTTTCAATACCTAACTCAAAAACTATGTGGTTGCGATGTATATTTTGTACCCCAGACAAATATCCCGCATTCCCCCAGGTCCCCAAGCTTGTTTTGTGGGAGAGGGGGAGTATGGGCAAACACTAGAATAATACCAGAGTATTTTTACCCTTGTACTCATTTACTGGCTGAAAGTACCAATTTACCGAGAAATAAGGGTATTATTCTAGTGTTTGGCCATACTCCCCTCTCCCACAAAACAAGCTTGGGGACCTGGGGGAATGCGGGATATTTGGCTGGGGTACAAAATATGCATCGCAACCACATGGTTTTTGAGTTAGGAGTATTGAAAAAATTCCCTAGATCTAGAGAAAATTCATTGGATTTCTTCTGAGCCCAGAGACGTATGAACCTGACGATCCTCACAGAATGATGATCGAAGTGTCGAGAACCCCCCCAACCCCCCGCTAGGAGGTTAGGTTAGATTTGTTTAGGTTAGGCTATAGATTGTTAGGTTAGGGTAGGTTATATTTAGTTAGGTTAGGTTAGCTTAGGTTAGGTTCTCGGTGGGTCAAGCCCCCCTCTAGGTTAGGTTAATTTTGGTTAGGCAAATTTCTCTAGATATAAGGAAATTACCCTAGATCTAGGGAATTTTATCCCCCCTACACAACTCTTAAACTACGTGTTTCCGACGCATTATTTGCTCCCCACCCAAACACCCCGCATTCCCCCAGGTCCCCAAGCTTGTTTTGTGGGAGAGGGGGAGTGTGGGCAAACACTAGAATAATACCGGATGACCAGTGTGAGTGGAGAAAGGTCATGAGTGGGGCAGCCCAAGGCACAGTTTTGTCCTGAGTAGCGAGTGAGTGAGTGAGTTTTTAGCGTTGCGAGTGAGAGGGGAGGTGTGGGTGGTGGTGTGTGTGTCGGGGATGGTGGTGTTGTGAGGAGGAACCCTAGGAGCCCTGGTGGTGATGTCCTGCCAGGCTATCACAGGCGTGGCAGCTGACCTGTCTCCTGGAGGAAGGCACAGGTGAGGCGGAGGACAGCGTGTTGGGCTGGACGCCTAAAGGTCAAAGGTGGTGACGTTCAGGGCGAGGAGTTGAGGGCGTGGTGGTGGGCGTGGACACTGCAGCAGCAAGTGTTGGGGAGGGCAGGATCCTGCATCAGGGGCAGGACACAGACGCAGGCGGTGCAGGCCAATGGAACCCCCAGGCCAGTGTTGTTGTTGGGGGTTTGAAAGTGCCGTGCAGGTTGTGGTGCCACAGCCTCTAGTGTCCCGAAGGTGCAGTATGCAGAGGAATCAGCAGGTTAGATCCTGTGCAGTTGGCCTGACTTCGAACTTGTTCAGCGTCGCTTGACAACTTGAGTCGGTCCTACCCCCCCAGGCCAATGTTGCGTTGCCTTGTTGATCAAGAGTCAACGGCACTACCGTACATAAGAACATAAGAAAATAAGGAAGCTACAAGAGGCCACGAGGCCTACACGTGGTAGTTCCTGCGTACGGGCTACTTGGCTCATTTTCTGTCTGTCTGTTATGTCTCATCCTTTATTTCTCTTGGATAAATCTGTCAACAAATCCCCCTGATTTGAAGCCAGAGAAACGTCACAGCGGCCAATTAGTTCTGCCAGTTAGCACACGTAACATTGCCCCAGAGTTTGATATTTCGGGAGATATAAACCTACTGTTTCCTGTGGTAGGTACACATCATTTATCTTACTGCTTCATGCTATTTACATGGGAGACAACAATACTAATATTGATAATTATAATAACAACACCACGCTTACCTGTCCTGTCCCAATATGGCGGCCGAAGGCTCCCATGGGACTCCTAAAACTGGGCTTCACTTCTCAGCCCACCGCGCTCGGCTGATGGCCTCTGCACACTTTATAGCTCCATGGTTGTAGCCTTAAGGGGGGCGTTCAGTGAAACTTGAAATATGGCTCCGATCCCCCTGGGATTTTTACACGATAAACTACATTATTATGCAGCATTTCTGGCCAAGTTTGAAGACGACAGATCAGGATTCTTACTTTGTTTACATGAATATTTTTTTATTAAATTTTGGCGTTTTTTTGCAAACTTTAATTTCTATCTCCTTCCGCATAAATTAATTATCATATGTCAATTTGCTTTATACCACAATCGATAACACAATCACTCCTCTACATTTGTAAGTATGATTTTTAGCTGTCGCAGTGAAATTGGATTTTAAACAATTTTTTTTCATGTCGTACTGAATTTTACCATAGATTTTTTCGTTATTAATGTTGCGTGCATTTTGGAGCAATGAACATACTCCAAAAACTGCCTATTGCATGCTTCTGTCAAATGCTGCAATCAGATTGGAAATAAGTCAAACCGTTTTAAGAGTTTATAGAAAATATTCACCACTAATGAGCGAAAAAAGTTATGAGCAGTTAAAGTTTATTTGTCATACTGATCTACATTCACTGAACTAAACAGCATTCCAGGCATCTATAACACTGGTCGACACCAAAAATGGTTCTGAGTTCATTGTGTGTGGGTTGGAAAGCATTTTTGCTGCTGATTTCAAAAATGGCATTGCTTTTTCTCTAGCACGTATAGTTTTTGAAATATCGGCATTTTAAATTTTAATAGCTATTATAATTATATACGTATATATAATTATATAATTAATCGAAACAATCCCCCTACGTTAATATATATTACTCGTAATTAAATTCTGGTGGTGCCTGCGGCTTTATTAGGACCTAATGTACATATCTGGCAAAAAATATACTTAAATTATGTTCCAAATATATCCGAAAATGTGCCACATCTTGGAAATATCCGAAAATATGCCAAATCACAGTAAATTTTGACTTTATTATATATATATATATATATCTGTATTTTGGAACACAACATCGAGATTTTTTTTGAGAGAAAGATGCGCTAGTTCGAAGAACAGTCAGATCTAGACTGTTCTTCAGAAGAACAGTCAAGATCTCAAATTGGTATTAAATATACATATGATCAAAACTATACCTAACACACAAAAGTACTCACCCTGCTCCATAGTACATCAGAAGAGTTTCTGTAGTTTGCTCTTTCGTTTGTAGGAGCAGCTACTTTCCCGTTGTAGCGTCCAGCAATAGTCCCCTATCATGTTGGGACTGAATCGTCCTTGGTATCGGGTTTCCATGGTGGCAATGTCCTGGTGGAAACGTTCCCCCTGCTCATCACTGACCGCGCCAAGATTCGTTGGGAAGAAATCAAGATGTGAATGGAAAAAGTGGATTTTGAGTGACATCCGAGCCCCAAGCGCATGGTAACTCTTCAACATGTCATTTACAAGTTCCTCATAATTCAATGCTCGAACATTACCTAGGTAGTTCTTTATAACAGCCAAAAAGCTCTTCCAAGCAGCTTTTTCCAGGACAGTTAGGCTCTTTACAAAGTCATCATCATTGAGTAGTTGACGAATTTGAGGGCCATTGAAAACACCTGCCTTTACTTTGGCTTCAGATACAGTGCGTTCAAACTTTGCTAACAAATACTGAAAGCCAGCACCATTTTGATCCATGGCCTTCACAAAATGTTTCATTAACCCAAGTTTCAGATGCAATGGAGGTAAGTACACCTTTTCACTGTCAACAAGAGGTTTGTACATACAGTTGAACCTGCCAGGTGAGTCTTTCGGTCGTGCTGGCCATTCCTTTTGTTTGTAATGTTTGCTGTCCGCTCTAGAGTCCCACAAACAAAGAAAACACATGTGCTTAGCGTAACCTAACTGGAGTCCTAGAAGCAAGGAGATTACCTTCAAGTCCCCACACAGATTCCACTGATGTTCTTCATATTTAACAGCAGATAACAAAGTCTTCATAGTTTCATAAGTTTCACTCATTTCATGGCCATGCGCAATGGACCCGTTTACTCACACCTAAAACACGGAATTTTGTGAAGCTTTGGATGAAATATAAGCTACTTATCACTGTACTCATATTCATATTGCTTAAAAATGCACCATGAATGAGATATATGCAGTTTTTTGGGCCAAAATATGACGTGGCCGCGGAACGCGCTGTGATTGGTTGTGACGTAGTCAGCGCAGAAACATCCCTTCCGCTTCCTTCTCTACCCCGCTTCCTCGCCTATATAGCTGGACAAAGAGAACACACTGTTTGTTATGTGCCAATCTGCTAAAACACCACGATTAAAACACCAGAGAGTGTTCATATCTGTGTCCAAAGACAAGAAAAAAAAGTAAACAGTGGTGGATGTCTACCATAGGCGTGATTCCCCTGAGGGAACACACATGTTACTCGTGTGTGTGTGTGTGTGTGACACTGCGTGTGTGTAGTATACATAGTATTACGTACGGATTGGTGATTGGTGTTTGTCTGTGTATGCAGTGATGAAGTAACAAACGCCTACACACACACATACACAACACACGCAGCGTTGTGTTATTGTGACTGCTGTGGGCACGGGAAGCATCCAAAAGAACATAATAACATAAGAAAATAAGGAAGCTACAAGAGGCCGTGAGACCTACACGAGGTAGTTAAATCCTGTAGTGATTGTGAATATCCCCTTCATCTAGGGCCCTAGGCGATTCATTATGTACTCTTGACGAACTCGTAGAAAAACAGGTATAGAGTGAGAGCGCCTTCCACCCACCCACACACACATCTGATCAAGAGCACACTGCGCCTTCCACACACACACATAATAATATTATGTATATATATTTGTGTGTGTGTGTATATTTACCTAGTTGTAACATACAGGAAAAGAGCTATGCTCGTATTGTCCCGTCTCCTAATCTACTATTATCCAGCTTGCCTTTGAAGTCCTGAATACTTTTTGCATTGTGCGTGTGTGTGCGTGGAAGACGCAGTGTGCTCTTGAAGGATGTGTATGTGTGTGTGTTGGTGTAAGGCGCTCTCATTCTACCTGTTCTTTTATGAATTTGTCTATGATGTGTATGTGTGTGTACGTGTTGGTGGAAGGCGCTCTCATTCTACCTGTTCTTTTATGAATTCGTCTATGATGTGTATGTGTGTGTGTTGGTGTAAGGCGCTCTCATTCTACTTGTTCTTTTATGAATTCGTCTATGATGTGTGTGTGTGTGTGTGTGTGTGTTGGTGGAAGGCGCTCTCATTCTACCTGTTCTTCTATGAATTCGTCTATGATGTGTGTGTGTGTGCAGGTGGAAGGCTCTCTCATGCTACCTGTTCTTCTATGAGTTCGTCTATTTGTCTAGCTGTAGGCTACATGTCATTGTAGGTTCATTTGAGCTCTTTGTAAGGAGTTGCGATGCCTAAAGTCATCACTTGCCTGTTGTCATGGGTCACTTGTCCCTGTCTATTCACTTCTTACTTATAATGTACAACTGATATATTCACAAACACACTGAAAACCTACCACAAAACTTGAAGGAGGATTATTGGCCATCTTGCGGTAGTAGAGGTAATGCAAGTTAATGTTACTATGGAGCGGCCCGCTGCGGCCGCTTGACAACTCTGCGTTATTGACGTCACAACATGGCGCCGGTCGTTTTGGGGCGCACAAATTTTCCTCCACTTAAAATGGCTGTATCATCAAAAATACTGCTCACATCGAAAATTCAGCATCACGTACTGCCCTACTATATGAGTCTTGAAGATTTCCAATCTATCGTTACCTCAAGTAGAGTAAATGGGTCCATTGGAACACTCGGAAGCTTATTTCCTTTATGCAGAAGAACGGCCTTTAGCGTGTTTTTTCCTGAATCTATGAACAGCCGCCACTCACTCTTATCATAAGTGTGAGACTCACAATGTTGTTCCATGAGTGTGTCAACATCAAAGCAGTAACAGAGCTTGTGTTCCATCTTGAAGAAGCTTGAAAGTTCTTTATGTCTACGACGAAACGTGGTGATGAGAACTCCTTGTAGCAAATTCCATTCCTTGAGACGAGATCCAAGGACTTCACTTTTCTCCTTGGGTAGATCTAGGTCCCTAGCAAGGTCATGTAGCATTTCCTGACTGATGAATTTGGGCTCTCTGTTATCTGCCATTTCTTGAAAGTCTGTATCAATGGGATTATCTTCCTCGTTCGAATCTGATTCACTTATAGCACTTGCAGTTGGAACATTTGGAACTGGGAGATCAGGACCATGTGGCACAGGCCTGATGGCAGAAGTTACGTCAGGATACCTGATTTTAGCTCGCGTTTTTACTGAATATCCTTTGATGTTAGTGAGGCAGAAGTAGCAGTCAGTCCTGTGATCCTTTTGTTCACGCCAAACCATTGGGATGCCGAATGCCATGCCTGATGGCCGTTTGCCACGCATCCATTCATTCAAGTGGTTCACACAGGGGTTGCATGCTACGTGAGGGGCCCACTTCTTATCTTGATCACCTATACGGCACTTGAAGTAATGCAGATAAGCTGCTTTAACATTCTTTGTAAGAGGTTTCTTCAGACTGTCAGGGGTAAAAGTTCCACATATGTAACAAAAACTGTCCGATGCATTCACACAGTTACGGCGCTCCATCACAGCCCGGTACAAGGTACTATATACGGTAAACCAACTAAAATTAGGACTCTACTAAATCAAACACATCATATCTGCAAAGAAAAAGAAAATGTTTAAGCATATGTCAATTACGATCAGTAGGTAAAAATGTACTACACAGCCTGCTAACCCCTCGCCAATACGCAGCGTGCACACCCTCCCCTGCTCACTGCACAAACCACACTGACTCAAAAACACTGCACTGCCCTAAATAGGCTTGAGAAAAGAAAAGATTAAGAGTTTAAAATGAAAACATTGGTGAAACCTATTTCTGCTGATTTTACCCATATTTTTTCATGAATTGCGTCTGGTTCTCAAAAACTGGACGTGATAGAGTTAATTGAACATCAGATTTGAGTTCAGCAGGGTCGATTTACCTATAATCAGCTTCATTTAGTCCAGAACCATATCTTTGATATTTTTTTGTCGACCAGTGTAATTTGTATTTAGACTAAAAACAACCAATTTAGAGCTTTTGGCACCTGGTCCCCTTTTTTTTTTTATATATATATATGTATAAAAGGATATTACGCGCCCGAAGGTGTTTAGCATTTTTAAAGTTTTATTTTGATCTCGTAAATGTATTTGCTATTATTTGCAAATTTTTACCCCCCCCAAAAAAAAAAAATCAAAGATGAGTAAATTACATCTTTATTCCTCTTTCTAATGATATATTGTTTATTAAATTCGGTACAATAGTGGCGAAGTTGTTAAAGGAAAACTGGAAAAAGGCACATTTTTCAGTAGATAGGTCTTCTCCCTCTACTCCCTCACTACTGAGGCCTTGAGACGACCCTCAGGCCCTCTTTGTCTCACAAAGAGGGACTGAGAGGTGCCAGTTTGTCTATGCCAGTGAATATCATGAAAAAAATTGTACGGATATTTTTCGGGGGGGGGGGGGGGGGGGTTGAAAATCTGCCATAACTCTTTCAATTTTTCTTCTTTCTTTATAATATTTTGTCACAAGCTTTCCCAAGTGTTCAACTAAGCATGATAATTTTTTTCGAATATTTTGATGTTTTTCGAAAATATTCGTGTAACGCCCCCCTTAAACTTGTCTTCCTCTCAGCACCAGACGCTGAACCAAGGCGGCGAAGAAGTGTGGGGGTAACACCTTGGTATCGGTGACTTTATTCTGGTTCTTGAAGTGTTGTGGTGTTTGTTGATTGATCTTTTTGTGCTTATACACAGTGGCGGGTCGTGGCATAGGGCTGCAGAGCTGCAGCACCCCCAGACACTCACTGCCAGGTGCATGCTGCCTTTAGAGACAGCAGAATTGATACACTCCCAACAAATATATCATGATAAGTCTCGTCCCTCTCGTGTTTACAGTGCGTGTAGACGGTGTGGTTAAATCGTGCTTTCTTTAATTACCATCTGACTATGGAAAATCGAGTAAAGTATTTGCAAAACATTAACTTATCCCAGCTGACATTAAATGAAAAGACTGAAATCAAGCAGTACCGACTTTATTTTCAAGTAATACTGTAATTCTACCATCACCACCTCAGCCATCCCCTCTACCGCCAACACTGCGTACCACCCCCACCATCCCTTCTACCACCACCACTACTACCATGCCCTGAAATCCGTGAACATCAACTACTTGATACATCATACTTGAGATAGGTAAAATTTGTGTATCCTACTGTTGTGTAAAGCTTGCAGTCCCTCCATTGTATTTATCACGAGCCGCCACTGCTTATACCTGTGAATGTTCTTGTGCAATGTCTTGGCTTTCCTGCTAAGCAATGGTCTTGCTGTTTCCTTGTTTTCCACATCAGTAACAAAGTCTGTTTCTTCACATCTACATTAGGGTGGAGCGAAAATGATCGTTTTTGCAATTTGTTCTGTGATTCGTTTGGAATAGTGAGAGAATTTTGCGAAATGGAGTTATATTCACGTAAAAAAAAATTGAAATCGGTGCGAAAACTTTTGTAGCTGCCCCAAAGATGTCAAGGCTTTGGTTTTATGACAATTTTTTTTAAATTATCATACTACCTATATCAAAATATATATTTTTTTAATATTTTGTTGGAATAGCATGAAAAGTGTTCACGAACACATGCTTTTGAATAAGAATTTTGTACAAACTTTCTACGCAGATTATTTGAGGGGCCCCAGAGGGGTGGAAAATCTAGATTTACTCGAATTTTTTTTTTTTTTTAATACATGGATTATTTTTGTTTGATTCGAATTTAATTTTATTCCAACAC
This sequence comes from Chionoecetes opilio, assembly GCA_016584305.1. Classification (NCBI taxonomy): domain Eukaryota; kingdom Metazoa; phylum Arthropoda; class Malacostraca; order Decapoda; family Majidae; genus Chionoecetes; species Chionoecetes opilio. Next base: position 40,776 of record JACEEZ010014051.1, read on the forward strand.
TGTATTAAGATAGATTGGAGTGCCCCATAATACACTTCAAAATATAAAGAAGGCATCCACCCACACACTTCCAGCAGAACAACGTCACAGCTGCATTTCTGCCTTCACACCGCTGTCATTCATGGGTTTGGAGCACCTCTAAATATTAATAGATTGGTTTCATAATTTTTTGTGCACATGTTATGGTCATTCTGCAACATATTTTCGGTATTCCGATCTAATAAAAGTAACTTGAAAATGTATAGTACCTACAATTTTTTAAGAGAATACTTTATTTTTTACATATTTTCGATTTTATCAGCACTTGGGGCACCTGAAGATATTGGATTAGACACGTGAATTTTGTTTTTAACTTTAATTTGGGTTACATTGGCACAATTTCCCAACTATTCCGAGTCATTTAGAAAAAAAATCATAATTTTGCTCCATCCTAATCTACATCCTGTTCTGGGAGTAAAAATGTTGCAAGTTTCTCATCATTTGTCAGTGTGTTGTCTTGTTGAAAGTTATAGTTTTTCCTGATGTCTTTATATTTCTCGCCCTGTAATAGGAAGTGTTCTAAAGTTTCATCCTGTCCAGTGTTACATGTCGTGCATGCTGTGTTCCCATGGGTGTGTCTGTTCCTGTAGTTTAGTTTCAGCGTGTTGCTTCTGCATCTTAAAATTGTAATGGATTCGTCATTATCATAGAAGTCTATTTCTTTTATGTGTGCTTTGTATGTTCTGTACAGTCTATGTGTCTCTAATTCTCTATTTTAAGTAGTTCTGCTTTCCATCTCTTGGTATCATGTTCTTTTAATTTGTCAGTTATTTCTTGTGTTTTGATACTTGGACGCCGCAGCAAGAAATGCCCCAAGTCCTCAATGGACTCTTCACATACATAGTTCACAGTTGGTATCTTCTCCTGTGAATCTTTCCTTGTCCTTCAAGTTTAGGTTGCTTGTCCTGCATTGGAAGAGTTATTGATGGTGGGCTGTTGTCATATTCATTCATGTCCTGGTGGAACGCCGACGTGAGTTTCGACAGGGGATGCTTGCAGCCTATGTTGATCTCAAGAAGGCGTTTGACTCAGTGCATCGTGAGTCACTCTGGGATCTTCTGCGACTTCGCGTGATTCCTGCAAGGACTATTGGTTTGATAACTGGTCTGTATTCTGGGACTGAGAGTGCTGTGAAGTGTGGGACAGGTTTATTCAGCTTCTTTCCTGTGAATACAGGAGTGAGGCAAGGGTGCGTCCTTGCCCCATCACTTTTCAACGCTTGTATGGACAGGGTATTGGACAAGGTTGTAGATCAAAGTGATTGTGGAGCTTCCGTCGGCAACACCAAGATCACTGATCTTGTTTTTGCCGATGATGCGGTAATCTTTGCTGAGTCGCTGGAGGTCCTGGTGATGGCTCTCGAGGCGCTGCACGAGGAGGCAAAGCCTTTGGGACTTGAGGTCTCCTGGCTCAAGACCAAGGTCCAGGTGTTTGGAGACTTCCTAGATGAAGCAGTACAGTCTGTTCATGCGTGTGGCGAGGACATTGAAATCTTGGAAAGTTTTACATACCTTGGTAGCGCAGTCCATAATGACGGCGGGTCACGTCAAGAAGTCTTACGGCGGATTGGCATAGCCCACGGTGCTATGGACTCGCTCAGCGGGAGTATTTGGCGTTGTCGGTACCTGTGCAGGAGGACAAAGATCCGGATCTTCAAGTCGCTTGTGATCCCTGTCTTACTCTATGGTTGTGAGACATGGACACTAAATAGTGACTTGAAGAGACGAATCAATGCCTTTGGTAGTAAGTGTCTTCGCAGAATCATGGGGTATTGCTGGGATGATTACGTATCAAATCAGCGATTGCACCGTGAGACTGAATCGAGGCCTATTACCTGCATAGTCCGTCAGCGCCAACTTCGGCTATATGGGCATGTGGCACGCTACCCTGAACCCGATCCTTCCCATCGGGTTGTATCTGTAAGAGACAATCCGGCGTGGAGGAGGCCAAGGGGGCGCCCACAAGGCTCGTGGCTGGGGCAAGTTGATGTTTCTTGTCGAGAGCTGCTTGGTATGGGAAAGGAGCCTGCATGGGAACTCGCGCGTGGTGACCCCCGGGAGTGGCGTCGTAGGGTGGGCGAGGCGACGCGCCCCCCGGCGTATGCCCCCAATGATTGATTGATTGATTGTTGTCATATATTTTATCCTGCCCTCCCTCCATTTCTTGTATATCCTCAGCCTGTTCCTTTCACTGATGTCTTTCAACCAGTCTCTTGTATCCCATTCCTTCACTCTGTCTTATCTCCTCGTTTGTTACTTCACACACGCTGCTTATTCCTTCCATTCTTAACTCTCCCACCTATTCATTCATCCACTCTTCTGTCTCTCTTCTGTTCTCTCAACTTCTGTCATTGTAGGTATTAAGGCAGGCATTCTCACCACTCCATATAGATATCTCAGATATTTCCATTGTCTCTAGTATTCTGGCACTCCTACTTTGGGCTGCAACTTCTCTCACAGCTGCTGTCAGTGTCTATCCCACTGCTCCTAATAGTTGTCTCTATACCCCATTTTCTACCCTCTGTAACTCGTCTATATCTTTCTTTGACATGGCAATTACGATAGCTCCACACAGCACTGCGGGTAACACCATACTCTCCCACAAGGTTTTACCAACTAACATCTTTGAACAACTTCTGCCTATCACTGCATAATGTGGTATTCGCCAATTTCCTTGCCCGCTTTATCATCTCTTCTTTTTGTATTGATAAACACTTTTTCCATCAATCAATATTTCCAAATTCTTCAACTTGTCGCTGCCTCCTGTCTCTCTGATTCTTTCTGTTCCATCTTATTGCATGTAGTACTGATGTAGTTTTGCATTTATTTATCTCTAAGCCCTACTGTTTACCTATGTTTAGTGTCATAGCTGTCACTTGCTCAGCTTCACTTAATCACGGGCCTTCCAATATCATCCAGTTATACACTAAAACTAGGGATGTTATCCTGAACATTTCCTCCTTGTAGCCTTTAATTCTTCCTAATTTCTCCTCCATCTGGTATAGCAAGGCTCTTAAACCATCCACTTATAATTTCCTCTATTCCTTATGTTGGTCTAAGCAGGCGTGTACAGGCATGTATACGTAATTACCAACGTTCAAGTTACATACATTTAGAGATACGTACAAACCTGTGAGTAATTATAACTATGTAGTGGTTTTCATGTATATTTCATCCTCCCAACATGTCTCAGAAGCATTAGAGTGTAGCCAGCCAGTCAGTCAGTGGTGATGATAATAGTAAGAACCATTGACACTACGTATATATACCATTTAAGCTGATACAATATAGGTACTGTTGAGTAATATAGGGCTATAAGCTGTACTGTACTTTTTTCCTTTTTACAGTGCTGAGTGTACAGTCTTCAGTATCGACAAGAGTAATGCTGGACTAACTTTTGTACATTGCAAGTTCAGTACAAACCCCACGAACGTACATAAGTATCTGTACTGGCACAAAATCTTTAATTTCCAAACTACCCTCATTCGGTTTCTATCCTTCTCTCTGTACCTTCATCTTAAGTTTCCTTTCAAACCGTTCTATTGCAGCTACTGTAGACGGACATTGTTCTTCTCCTAAGTCTATCAATAGTGGTGTTCCCCAGGGTTCTGTCCTATCACCCACTCTCTTTCTATTATTCATTAATGATCTTCTAAGTCTAACGCAAGCCCTATCCACTCCTACGCTGATGATTCTACCCTGCATTTTCAACGTCTTTTATTAGACGTCTAACTCAACAGGAACTAAGTGATTCACGGAGAGATGCCACCGAGCGCCTAACTTCTGATCTTTCTATAATTTCTGATTGGGGCAAAGCAAACCTTGTTTTGTTCAAAGCCTCAAAAACCCATTTCTTCACCTATTTCCTCGACAAAACCTACCAGATAACTATCCCCTCTTCTTCAATGACACTCAACTGTCTCCTTCTTCTACAATGAACATTCTAGGACTATCCTTTACTAAAAATGTGAACTGGAAATCTCACATCTCATCTCTTGCTACAAACAGCTTCTGAGAAGTTAGGTGTCCTGTGGCGTCTGCGTCCTTTTTTTTCTTCCTCCCAGTATCTTGCTCTGTACAGGGGCCTTATCCGCCCATGTGTGGAGTATGTCTCACATGTTTGGAGAGGATCCACTCATACAGCTCTCCTAAACAGGGTAGTCAAAAGCTTCTCGTCTCATCAACTCCCCTCCTCTGACTGACGGTCTTCAATCTTTATATCACCGCCGCAATGTTGCTTCTCTTGCTATCTTCTACCGTTATTTTCATGCTCACTGCTCTTCTGAACTTGCTAACTGCATGCCTCCCCCACTCCCGCGGCTCCCGCGCCACCACCTCAAAAGTGGATCTTCATGTGCTGGGCAATTTCACTCTTTGTCTTGAAACACTTGCTACAAATATCACACTTGAACTCCCGCAAGCCAGTGTGTCTAAAGGTGTGTTGGTTGAGTTTAGAACGGGTATAAAACCTTTTCCCACACTCTAAACATTCATAATTCTTTACACCACTGTGTGTCAGGGTGTGTCTGGTGAGTTCACGCTTTGTAGTAAATCTTTTCCCACACTCCAGACATTCATAGTTCTTAACACCACTGTGTGTCAGGGTGTGTTCGGTGAGCTCACTCTTTCTAGCAAATCTTTTCCCACACTCTAGACATTCATAATTTTTAACACCATTGTGTGTCAGGGTGTGTGTGGAGAGGTTACTCTTTTGAGTGAACATTTTCCCACACTCTAAACATTCATAATTCTTTACACCACTGTGTGTCAGGGTGTGTTTGGTAAGTTCACCCTTTGTAGCAAATCTTTTCCCACACTCTGGACATTCATAATTTTTAACACCACTGTGTGTCAGGGTGTGTATGGTGAGGTGACTCTTTGTAGTAAATCTTTTACCACACACTAGACATTCGTGATTCCTAACACCACTGTGTGTCAGGGTGTGTTTGGTGAGGGAACCCTTTACAGTAAATTTTTTCCCACACTCTAAACATTCGTAATTCTTAACACCACTGTGTGTTACGGAATGTCTCTCAAGCATTCTCTTGCATTTGAATGTTTTGTCACACTGCTGGCACTTCAGCTCAGTGTCTGCCTTGTGGCCTGAGCTGCCTGCTTCCAGGTGATTCTTGTCATCACCCCTGTGCCTCCCCACCCCTGAGGCAGACTGATCCTGCTGCTCCCGGCCACTCATGCTGCTGCCCGGCCCCACAGCCTCCACCGCAGCAATACTCTCGCCAGGACGCGACGGCCGGTCCTGCGGGAACCCTCGGGGATGCCGGAGCGAGCCAGATCAGTGCCGGGCGGAGCAGCCGGCTTGGACTGTGACCTCAGCACCTGCAACAGTGGTGACAGTCAGGACACAGAGAGCCACGCGCTGCCCTGACACTCTGCTCCTGCCTGCGGGGCCCACACCCTGCTTCCTGCCTCACTCACACCACACTTGGCAAGGCCTCCTCTCCCTCCTCCTCCTCCTGAAAGGGGAGCTGAATAACTGGATTAATAGGGTGAAAAAAGGACGTGTTGATGAAAATGAATGATGAGGAGGAAGAGACAAGACTTGAAGATGAAGTGGAAGAAGTAGTAAGATTGGGACCTTATGCAGAAGGAAGAGATAGACCAATAAAACTAAGACTGAAATGGCAGACTGTCAACAGAACGCACTCCCGAAAGAACAGAGGCAGAGAAAGCAACATTTTTTAAGGTAGTATTAGAAGAATGGCTGAGAAAATTATATATAAAGAAAAAAGACTAAAGGAAAATGTTATAGGTAAGGAAACATGTTGTATAAAAGGACTGGCAGTGATGTACACGCACACAGATGGGATAATACCAAGCAGGCGGGAACTAAGAGAGTATTTATTAACTAAAGATCCAGACGTGGTGTCTAACAGAAACTACATTATTAGACGAAGAGCAAGTGGTGATAAGTAATAACTACAACACGTGGAGAAGGCACAGAAGTGGTGGCACAGGCGGTGGAGTTATGATAAGGACAAAATATAAGGGTGGAAGTATAAACAAAGTGGAGTATGGAGAAGGAAGAGCTGCAATAGTGAGTGTACCAATAGAAGTCACAACTAGAGAAACACAGACTATAGTGGCGACCTTTGTACCACCCAAAACACAGACTATAGTGGCGACCTTTGTACCACCCAAAACACAGACTATAGTGGCGACCTCTGTACCACCCAAAACACAGACTATAGTGGCGACCTCTGTACCACCCAAAACACAGACTATAGTGGCGACCTCTGTACCACCCAAAACACAGACTATAGTGGCGACCTCTGTACCACCCAAAACACAGACTATAGTGGCGACCTCTGTACCACCCAAAACACAGACTATAGTGGCGACCTCTGTACCACCCAAAACACAGACTATAGTGGCGACCTCTGTACCACCCAAACACAGACTATAGTGGCGACCTTTGTACCACCCAAAACACAGACTATAGTGGCGACCTCTGTACCACCCAAAACACAGACTATAGTGGCGACCTCTGTACCACCCAAAACACAGACTATAGTGGCGACCTTTGTACCACCCAAAACACAGACTATAGTGGCGACCTTTGTACCACCCAAAACAAAGACTATAGTGGCGACCTCTGTACCACCCAAAACACAGACTATAGTGGCGACCTCTGTACCACCCAAAACACAGACTATAGTGGCGACCTCTGTACCACCCAAAACACAGACTATAGTGGCGACCTCTGTACCACCCAAAACAAAGACTATAGTGGCGACCTCTGTACCACCCAAAACACAGACTATAGTGGCGACCTCTGTACCACCCAAAACACAGACTATAGTGGCGACCTCTGTACCACCCAAAACACAGACTATAGTGGCGACCTCTGTACCACCCAAAACACAGACTATAGTGGCGACCTCTGTACCACCCAAAACACAGATTATAGTGGCGACCTCTGTACCACCCAAAACACAGACTATAGTGGCGACCTCTGTACCACCCAAAACACAGACTATAGTGGCGACCTTTGTACCACCCAAAACACAGACTATAGTGGCGACCTTTGTACCACCCAAAACACAGACTATAGTGGCGACCTCTGTACCACCCAAAACACAGACTATAGTGGCGACCTCTGTACCACCCAAAACACAGACTATAGTGGCGACCTCTGTACCACCCAAAACAAAGACTATAGTGGCGACCTCTGTACCACCCAAAACACAGACTATAGTGGCGACCTCTGTACCACCCAAAACACAGACTATAGTGGGCGACCTCTGTACCACCCAAAAACAAAGACTATAGTGGCGACCTCTGTACCACCCAAAACAAAGACTATAGTGGCGACCTCTGTACCACCCAAAACACAGACTATAGGGGCGACCTCTGTACCACCCAAAACACAGACTATAGGGGCGACCTCTGTACCACCCAAAACACAGACTATAGTGGCGACCTCTGTACCACCCAAAACACAGACTATAGTGGCGACCTCTGTACCACCCAAAACAAAGACTTGGAGTGAGGAAGAACATGAGAAAGTACTACTGTACAAGATACCTTGAAGTACTTAAGTATTATAATCAAGAGTAGTAAAAGGTACTGCTGGCTGGAGACTTTAACTGCAAGGAAGTAAAATGGGAGACCTTTGAAGGAGGAAATGAGAATGTTTTGGGGGATAGATTGTTGAGGCTGACAATGGAAAACACGATGACTCAGTGGGTGACAGAAAACACAAGATGATGAACCAGCAAGACTTGACTTAGTGTTAACAATAGGTATGGACCTAGCCAAGGAGATCAGTTATGTGTGCCCCATGGGAAGGAGTGACCATGTCGTTGTAGAAATGGAGACGGAAAAGGACGTCAAGGAGGAAGATGGATCGTACAAGAGGAGCAACTTTGGAAAAACTAACATGGAACAACTTGAGAAAATTCTTTGAAGAAATTGACCGGGGAGAAATGAAAAGAGTGAATGATGTGCAAGAGAAATATGATCATTTTCTGGGCATATATGAGAAAGGAGTTGAAAAACATGTTCCATTATATACACAAAGAGAAAAAGGGAAGCAGGAATGGTTTAATGGAAGATGTGAGAGGGCAAAGAGAATAAGGGATGAGGCATGGAAAAGAATGATGGGAAATCAATCAATCCATCATTGGGGGCATACGCCGGGGGGCGCGTCGCCTCGCCCACCCTACGACGCCACTCCCGGGGGTCACCACGCGCGATTCCCATGCAGGCTCCCTTCCCATAACAAGCAACTCTCAACAGGAAACATCAACTTGCCCCAGCCACGAGCCTTGTGGGTGCCCCCTTGGCCTCCTCCATGCCAGATTGTCTCTTACAGATACAACCCGATGGGAAGGATCGGTTTCAGGGTAGCGTGCCACATGCCCATATAGCTGAAGTTGGCGCTGACGGACTATGCACGTGCATAGTCCGTCAGCGCCAACTTCAGCTATATGGGCATGTGGCACGCTACCCTGAAACCGATCCTTCCCATCGGGTTGTATCTGTAAGAACAATCTGGCATGGAGGAGGCCAAGGGGGCGCCCACAAGGCTCGTGGCTGGGGCAAGTTGATGTTTCCTGTCGAGAGTTGCTTGTTATGGGAAGGGAGCCTGCATGGGAACTCGCCTCGAAGGAATAGGCCTCGATTCAGACTCACGGTGAAATCGCTGATTTGACACGTAATCATCCCAGCGATACCCCATGATTCTGTGAAGACACTTATTACCAAAGGCATCGATTCTTCTCTTCAAGTCACTATTTAGTGTCCATGTCTCACATCCATAGAGTTAGACAGGGATCACAAGCCAGTTGAAGATCCGGATCTTTGTCCTCCTGCACAGGTACCGACAACACCAAATACTCCTGCTGAGCGAGTCCATAACACCGTGGGCTATGCCAATCCGCCGTAAGACTTCTTGACGTGACCCGCCGTCATTATGGACTGTGCTACCAAGGTATGTAAAACTTTCCAAGATCTCAATGTCCTCGCCGCACACATGTACTGTTTCATCTAGTAAACCTCCAAACACCTGGACCTTTGTCTTGAGCCAGGAAACCTTAAGTATCAAAGGCTTTGCCTCCTCGTGCAGCGCCTCGAGAGCCATCACCGGGATCTCCAGCGACTCAGCAAAGATTACTGCATCATCGGCAAAAACAAGATCTGTTTACGTATATGCACGATTTGTTAATTTCTGCAGAAGGAGCATAAAAAATCCAAGATCGTCTACAGAGTCTACACAGTTGGTTAGCAGTAGAGTTGCATGCTAGGTCTCCACACGGGTAAAATTACAGTCATTTTCCGCCCTTATTAGTGTTTTTTTTCCCTCCAAACTTTCACAGATCCCTTCAGATACCTGTAAAACGTAATTATAAAGTGGGGGAAACATGCCCCCTTCAACCCCTCTTCCCCCTAAATGACCCCCTCCTGGCCTCCCCAAAAAAGTATTACTAACCTAACCTCACTATAACCTAACATAACTTACCTAACCTTACCAATAACATCCTAGTCAGACCCTAAGGGCGAGAAAGAACAAAAATTTTACAGGGTAGGTTAGGTTATACTGAGGTTAGGTTAGTAATATTTACCATATTATATTTTTGAGGGGTCCAGGTGGGTTGAAGGGGGCATCTCTCCCCTCTCATACCTCGTTTTAGAGGTATCTGAAGGGATCTGTGAAAGTCTGGAGAAAAAAAAGCGACTAATAGGGGCGGGAAAGGACTAGAATTTTACCGGTAATTTTGCTGAAAAAGTGATGATAACTGTGGACTGTCGATAATTGTAGACGACGCTCTATCAGTAAAAAACTTGTTTCCACTTTCCACACCAAAAAAAACCCGTTTCCGACAGGTCCCATGTTTTTTGTACATACCTGGTGTCATTTCGTAACTCTAGTAATCAAGTTCAACTCGGAGCCGAGTGTACGAAACGACTATGGTTTTATATAGACCCCGAAACACCTTTTTGGTGTATGAATCTACTGGTGTACGAAACAACTTGTGTACGAACTGACTGCACCCCTTATAATACATATGAAAAGAGTAGGTAAATTTCTAGTGTTTGCCCATACTCTCCCACTTCCCCCAAACAAGTTTGGGGACCTGTGGGAATGCGGGGTTTTCGGGTGAACAAATTATGCAACAACGAAAATTTAAGAGTTGGGTAGGGGGGTAAAAATCCCTAGATCTAGGGTAACTTCCTTATATCTAGAGAAATTTGCCTAACCAAAATTTACCTAACCTAGCGGGGGCTTGACCCACCGATAACCTAACCTAAGCTAACCTAATCAAATCTAACCTAACCAAATATAACCTACATAATTTAACCAAATCTAACCTAACCAAATATACCTACATAATTTAACCAAATTTAACCTAACCTCCTAGCGTGGGGTTGGGGGGGGTTCTCGACACTTCGGTCATCATTCTGTGAGGATCGTCAGGTTCACAAGTTTCTGGACTCAAGAAGAAATCCAATGAATTTTCCCTAGATCTAGGGAATTTTTTTCAACACCCCTAACTCAAAAACTATGTGGTTGCGATGCATATTTTGTACCCCAGCCAAATATCCCACATTCCCCAGGTCCCCAAGCTTGTCTTGTGGGAGAGGGGGAGTATGGGCAAACACTAGAATAATACCAGAGTATTTTTGACCTTGTACTCATTTACTGGCTGAAAGTACCAATTTACCGAGAAATAAGGGTAAATATCCAGATGAACACCGAACTCGCTTTGGAGGACGAAACTAGTTTTTTCTGGTGTGTTTTGAATGAATCTGCTCACCGTTTCTGTCGCAATTATTATTTTTTTTTTTTTTTTTAACAAATGAAAAAATCAAAAAAACTTATCCTAAACCATACCTAACCTAACGTTTACCCAACTTAAAAAAAAAAAAAAAAAAAAAAAAACTAACCTTTATCTACTTTTATATAAAAAAAAAAAAAAAAAAAATTGCGACAGAAACGGTTACCAGATTCATTCAAAACACACAAAAAAATTATTTTGTCCACCAAAGTGAGTTCGGTGTTCATCTGGATAAGTATCGGGTTATAATGGACGAGTTTCACGGTCGTTTTCAGAGACAACAACTATTTTTTCTTGGCCTACAATAGGTGCTTGTTCTAATGGGGCTAGTTTTATTTTGCGCAAACCAAAGAAAAGAATGAAACCTAACCTAATCTTATGTTTTAATGAAACCTAACCTAACCTTATAGGTTTTAAAGAAACCTAACCTAACTTTAACCACAAAAAAAATATATATATATATATTATTTTATTTTTTATTTTTTTTGGTTTGCGCAAAATAAAACTAGCACCATTAGAACAAGCACCTATTGTAGGCCAAGAAAAAATAGTTGTTGTCTCTGAAAACGACCGTGAAACTCTCGTCCATTATTACCAAATATCGAAATGAGAGCAGTAGTGCAGGCTGACCAGTGTGAGTGGAGAAAGGTCATGAGTGGGGTAGCCCAAGGCACAGTTTTGTCCTGAGTAGCGAGTGAGTGAGTGAGTTTTTAGCGTTGCGAGTGAGGGGAGGTGTGGGTGGTGGTGTGTGTGTGGGGTTTGGTGGTGTTGTGAGGAGGAACCCTAGGAGCCCTGGTGGTGATGTCCTGCCAGGCTATCACAGGCGTGGCAGCTGACCTGTCTCCTGGAGGAAGGCACAGGTGAGGCGGAGGACAGCGTGTTGGGGTGGACGCCTAAAGGTCAAAGGTGGTGACGTTCAGGGCGAGGAGTTGAGGGCGTGGTGGTGGGCGTGGACACTGCAGCAGCAAGTGTTGGGGAGGGCAGGATCAGGGATATTATATAACGAGGATAGGGCACTGTCTCCGAGTGTGTGCTAAAGTTTGGAGGACAGACGGTGCGCCACCTTCAGGAGATGGCTCGAAACACAGCAGCCTTTTAGGGGTGTCTTAAGTAGTGTTACGTTAGCGCGTCCTGGACCTGTGCTGACACTTGACACTATTTGTAGCCTTCAACGTCGCCGTCACTAGACACGAAGTAGCCGTGGGCAAAGAAAGGCTGGCACGAAGCTTCTTGGTATATATTTCTGCTTATGTACAACTCTTGACTGTCTGGCAGGAACTCGATCTACTCCCCTCCCGTGTCACTGGCTATATATACAACTAGCCGCAAAGTCGCCCTCCGGGCGGACTTTTTGGCTAGCTCCTGCGGAGGGCTATTGGTGGGCCTTCGGACCACCAAACAGACTCTCCAGATAGCCCCTTCTAACTTTCCTGAAATTATGGATGTAGAAATGTATGTATTAACGCCAACCCATTCACATCACCCCCAACCCATTCACTCACCCATTACCCATCACCCCCCACCCATTCACTCACCCATTACCCATCACCCCCCACCCATTCACTCACCCATTACCTATCACCACACACCCATTCACTCACCCATTACCCATCACCCCCCATCTATTCCCTCACCCATCACCCATCACCCCCCCCATTCACTCACCCATCACCCCACACCCATTACCCATCACCCCACCCATTCACTCACCCATTACCCATCACCCTACATCAAGGTTTCCTCAATTCTCACAACCCACTTTTTTTTTCTCACAATTCTCGCTAATAGGCTACTAAAAAAAAAAAAAAAAAAAGTGATCGAATCATCCCATAAGTGGGCTTAAAACCTTCCCCTGGTCAACCTGGTTCCAAAAATGTGCATATGATAGGATTCCGCCACGGGGGGCAGAACCTATACCACACACACACACCACACACACACACACACACACACACACACACACACACACACACACACACACACACACACACACTTTCGCTTTTATTAATATATATATGTATATATATATATATATATATATATATATATATATTATAAATATATTTATATATTATAAATATATTTATATATTATAATTTATTCTTTGCACAGGGGGGGGGCCCTGGCCTGGCCCCCCCGTACAACCGCCACTAGTTGTGCCTTTTCAATACCCTAAGACGCAAATATATGTAGTATTACGTTAAAATAATGAACTGAAGTGGTTACAGGGTTCCCAGAATTGGGAGTTCCCCTAAATTTGGGGGGGGCTCAAAAGTGTCACAATGCTTATATCATTACTGTGCACGGTGTTGTGCCTTTTCAATACCCCAAGACGCAAATATATGTAGTATTAAGTTAAAATAATGAACTGAAGTGGTATTGATGGATGTATTTTTTTGTTATTACACCTTTTGTTCCTTTTGTATTTCATAGCGAAGCCCCGTCACTCCAATAACTTGTCTCCAATCTCAATACCCTCTCCCCCCCACACACATTTTGTTTTGGCTGAAGTCAAAATGGGTGGGTGGTGATGGGTAATGGGTGAGTGAATGGGTGGGGGTGATGGGTGAGTGAATGGGTGTGGGGTGATGGGTAGTGGGGGAATTCCCTCCCTTCTTTGATTCCTTATTTCTTTCCTCGTCAGTTCCTCTTCTGACTCTCTTCATCCCTCCAATTTCTTCCTTACTCCTTATTCCTCCTTTCCTTCTCTCATATCTCCTTCCTTCCCTCTCTCCCACCTTCCATTATCACCCCATCATCACAAAAAGGAGGAGCGATTCCCCCTCTATCTGCACGGGCGACTGTCAGTGCGTGCCCCAACCGCTGGGATCGTTGTCCTCCATGAAATCAAAATGGTGCACCATGTTATATCGCCCGAGTGACACCTCTCGGTGAAGCTCTGATGGTACCATTGGTACGTACCAGGAAGGTTGTGGTAATGTGCTTGCTGAAGGTAGTAGTAACGTAGCAAAAACGTAATGGGATGTAGCAAATAGGTTGTGAGAAGGTGATGGTACGTGATCAGAAGGTAGTACAAAGGTTGTAGTTACGTGCAAATGGTTTGCAAAATGTTGTATAAAGGTTATCAGTTACGTAGTGAAATACGTAGTTAGGACGTACCTGGGCGTCCACACAAATACGTACTATTTACGTATCTTTGCTACGTAAAAGTTACAAAACCGCTACCTTTATACTACGTAAAAATTACGTACGTGTGTTAGCTGGGACCCCCTACCCATTCACTCACCCATTACCCATCACCCCCCACCCATTCACTCACCCATCACCCCACACCCATTACCCATCACCCCCACCCATTCACTCACCCATCCCATCACCCCCAGCCCATTCACTCACCCATTACCCATCACCCCCAACCCATTCACTCACCCATTACCTATCACCCCCCACCTATTCCCTCACCCATTACCCATCAACCCCAACCCATTCACTCACCCATTACCCATCACCCCACATCAATTCACTCACCCATCACCCTACACCCATTACCCATCACCCCCACCCATTCACTCATGATGTGCACCCATTACCCATCACCCCCCACCCATTCACTCACCCATTCATTACCCATCACCACCCACCCATTTTGACTTCAGCCAAAACAAAATGTGTGTGGGGGGGAGAGGGTATTGAGATTGGAGACAATTTATTGGAGTGACGGGGCTTCGGCATGAAATACAAAAGGAACAAAAGGTGTAATAAGAAAAATACATCCATCAATACCACTTCAGTTCATTATTTTAACGTAATACTACATATATTTGCGTCTTAAGCCCGGTTCCCACCTTCCCGCTTGTACGGCCGCCATACAACAACAAAGACGTCACAATGACGTCACAACAAAGTCTACCGCACCGCCGTACCGCTGTACGGCCGCCGTACAAAGTTAAATTCAAGTCATCTCTCCCGCTCGGCGGTGTCCGCTCGAGCGGAGTTGCCAACTGTGCCCAGTTACCACAAATACCACTCAAGCGGTGATGATGGTGACGTCATTGTTGAGCGGTGTTGTTGTAAGACGGCCGTACAAGCGGGCTGATGGGAACCGGCCTTTAGGGTATTGAAAAGGCACAACACCGTGCACAGTAATGATATAAGCATTGTGACACTTTTGACGGAATGCACCATCCGCATGGCGGCGCCACCTGTTCAAAATCCAAAATGGCGCGGCCCGAGTGACACCTCTCTGTGAAGCTCTCTGCTTTAACTATTTTCGTAGATAACAGTAAAGTCGCCAGGACAACGTTTCTTTTCGATGTACAGACGTGTGGTGGCGTTAATACTTACACTTCTACATCCATGATTTCAGGAAAGTTAGATGGGGCTATCTGGAGAGTCTGTGTCATTTTGTGTCCTCATCTGTGTCATATTAGGGCTATAAATGAACAAATTACAAAAATAAAAACCAATTGATGTGGCGACGTTGATTACGGGCTAAAATAAGGTCGCCAGCTAGTATTTATTTACTGAGTGTCCTCCCGCCGTCGTCGTCGCGCGCAAAAAAAAAACGAGTTGCGAAATTTGAAACCGTATATACTTGCAGAATACAGATGCAAAGTATTAACGCAGAAACAGGGTAGATTATACAGTCCTGATAGAAACTACTGTGTATCATCTTCAGTGGCACATACACATCAGTAGTTAATTTGTTGTTGTTGGGGGTTTGATGGGGCCGTGCACAGCCTCTAGGGCAGAGGTTCTCAAACTTCACTGGACGATGGCGCACTAGATTATATCTTGGACTTCGGCGGCGCAGCAGCTATATATACAGTATGTGTATATATATATATATATATATATATATATATATATATATATATATATATATATATATATATAATATATATATATATATATATATATATATATATATATATATATATATATATTATAGTTGGTTTTCTTAGTTGGTAGTACATCTTGATAATTCAGGGTGACAAAGACACTCATCATACTTGGGGTTGTTTATGCGCAACGTTTCGCCAAAGGCACTTGGCATCATCAGGCTAAAAATAGTTAAAAATTTAATATATTGCAATGCTAAAAAGCGAACATTAAAAAATTATTTCCTAAGTAACAATAAAATATTCCTATATTATCTAAAATTACTAACTAATAAATAAAATATAATTTGTACTTAACGGACCTTGGTGTGTATGCTGTCTGAGTTGGTAGAGGACTGAATGAACACTAGTTTCGTGGGTAACATTTCAGCTTGTGTGGAGCGATCGAACCGAGAGTCGGGCAATCGAAACGGTGATAGTCATTTGAGTATATGTAGTTGGTGTGAAGTGACTTGGTTATTAAGATCAGGGGACAGATGCTTGATGTGTATGGATTCTAATAATTTAGTGTCACCAGGGTAGTGTGCCTTGGATAGGATACTAAAGTCATTCATAGAAAAAGGTTGATCTAAATCATGTGAGTGTGAGCGGATTGCAGATTGCGAAGGTGAAGAAATGGGTCGACCAGTACGTGCAGAAACACCTTTATGCTCAGAAAGCCTAAGGGTTAGATTCCTTGTCGTCTCGCCGACGTATCTAGCGTTACAGCTAGAACATTTGAATTCGTAAATTATGTTAGAAATAAGGGCTTTAGGTATAGAGTCTTTATATTTGAAATGAGTTCTTAAGGTAAATGAATTAGTAAAAATAAATTTTAATTTTGAGTTAGGAAGATGTAACTTAAGTAGATCATTGAGTTTTTTTCGAATGGTGTAGCTGAGATGGCCGTAAAATGGAAGTTTAACATAGTGTGTGTCTAATATGGGTTCGGGTTCGTTCGACTTGGGGTTGAACTTTTTATCTAGGAACTTTGAGATGGTTGCTTCAATTAATTTGAGGGGGTAGCCATTATTTTGGAAAAAATTAGTAAGGAATTTGATCTCATTATCAAAGGAAAACCAATTAGAAGAGAAACTATAGCATCTGT
The DNA here is from genome assembly GCA_016584305.1 of Chionoecetes opilio. NCBI lineage: Eukaryota > Metazoa > Arthropoda > Malacostraca > Decapoda > Majidae > Chionoecetes > Chionoecetes opilio. The sequence continues at coordinate 57,562 of JACEEZ010014051.1, forward strand.
GTAGTAGGTTCAACCCCAAGTCGAACGAACCCGAACCCATATTAGACACACACTATGTTAAACTTCCATTTTACGGCCATCTCAGCTACACCATTCGAAAAAAACTCAATGATCTACTTAAGTTACATCTTCCTAACTCAAAATTTAAATTTATTTTTACTAATTCATTTACCTTAAGAACTCATTTCAAATATAAAGACTCTATACCTAAAGCCCTTATTTCTAACATAATTTACGAATTCAAATGTTCTAGCTGTAACGCTAGATACGTCGGCGAGACGACAAGGAATCTAACCCTTAGGCTTTCTGAGCATAAAGGTGTTTCTGCACGTACTGGTCGACCCATTTCTTCACCTTCGCAATCTGCAATCCGCTCACACTCACATGATTTAGATCACCCTTTTTCTATGAATGACTTTAGTATCCTATCCAAGGCACACTACCCTGGTGACACTAAATTATTAGAATCCATACACATCAAGCATCTGTCCCCTGATCTTAATAACCAAGTCACTTCACACCAACTACATATACTCAAATGACTATCACCGTTTCGATTGCCCGACTCTCGGTTCGATCGCTCCACACAAGCTGAAATGTTACCCACGAAACTAGTGTTCATTCAGTCCTCTACCAACTCAGACAGCATACACACCAAGGTCCGTTAAGTACAAATTATATTTTATTTATTAGTTAGTAATTTTAGATAATATAGGAATATTTTATTGTTACTTAGGAAATAATTTTTTAGATGTTCGCTTTTTAGCATTGCAATATATTAAATTTTTAACTATTTTTAGCCTGATGATGCCAAGTGCCTTTGGCGAAACGTTGCGCATAAAAAACCCCAAGTATGACGAGTGTCTTTGTCACCCTGAATTATCAAGATATATATATATATATATACATATATAGGAATGGACATAAGGAAATAATGTGTAAATAAACTACTATGTTACAACAATAACATACCTGATCAGTGGGACACGTGTGCCTGCCTGGAGTTGCATATCCGCTCTATGTTAGGAGGGACAGTTGACAGACACTCTCATTTCCTTTTCAACAGCCAGCAATTTATTCCTTTTCCTAGTTTTTATATTTGTGAGGGCTGAGAATCCCAGTTCACACAGATATGAGGTTGAAAATTGCAAGAGTATTTTCTGGGCTCTTTTGGATATATGTGGGTGTTCGTTTTCCATTTGAATCCAGAAGCTTTCTAATGTCATATCCAGATATTGCAGTTTTAGTGTGCGGTCATTACGGATGTTGAATAGTTCCTCTTCTTCAAGGATGCTAAGTTGTGGCTTGCTCAAGGGATCGTGAACGAATGGATTTCTCAGCCAGTCATAACTTTCAACAGATATATTTGGGAAATATTTTTCTATGTTCCTTCCTAGGCTTTCAAGGTGCTGCTTAATGAGTGGAACAATGTCTGTATATTTAGCTTCAGCAGTCTTTTGAAACATGTCAATCTTGCCTTCACTCATCCTTTCATTCCAGAGCTTAATTTTTTCTACCAAGGCTTTCATTTTGTCAGAAGATGTTACCACATTTTCATTTCTTCCTTGCATACTTGCATTAACCTTGTTCAGATGTTTAAATATGTCTGCCAAGTAGCATAATTTTGAACTCTAAATTTCAGTGCTGGGCACGCGATCCAAAAATAGGTGGTCCACTATCGCTATTCCGCGATAAAAAATTTGGCGTTCCGCGATCGCGGAATATTTATTTAAGTTTAAATTAAAATTCCGCGATCGTTTATTCCGCGATCGGTAATCGCTAGCGAAGTTTTTCTTCGAAGAAATAAAGCATTAAGCCATTATACCCCATTAAGTAATAACTGTTAAGTCTTAACTCTTAAGTGTATTAACCATTAACCCGTGGTTAATGATTAAAATGGATCGTGGACTAAAAATCGCGGAATTAAAGGCAAAAAAAATTCCGCGATCGTGATCGCGATCGCGGAATTAATTCAAATTTAATAAAAATTCCGCGATCGACTTTTGGTAGTCAGCGATCGCGGAATCGCGGAATCGCGGACTATAATTCCGCGACGCCCAGCACTGCCAAATTTCATCAGCAAGTAATTCGCAGAATTCAGTTTTCTCCTCACGGGTAAAGAAAAGGAGCATTTCCTCTCTGTTCATGCACCCGGGATAACACTTTGCCTCTTGATAACCACCGGACTTCTGTGTGGAGGATAAGACCTTCGTGAGGAGATCCCATTTCTTCACAAAGCATGGAAAATAGTCTTGATTGCTTTGGTCTGCTTTTAAGAAAGTTTACCATTTTCACATCAAGAACAAACTTTAATTCTTGTCCGAGTGTTTTAGCAACAAGAGCTTCACGGTGCAAGAAACAATGGGTAGTAATCAAATTTGGGTTCTTCTTCTTGACTAAGGACACAAAACCTTTTACCGATCCCACCATGGATGGACAGCCATCTGTCCAAATTCCTACACATAATTTTCATGACAAGTCCTTTTCTTTCAAGTATTCTGTCACTGTAGAAAATATCTCCTGTCCTGTGGTTTGCACCAGTTCTTTGCAGCATAAGAAATGTTCAGTTATTTTGTTATCAGCAACATAACGGATGAACACTAGTAACTGAGGTTTTCCTCCAATGTCTGTTGATTCATCCGCTTGTAAAGCATACAATTTACCTTTCACGAGTTCACACACACTTTTTTCAATATCAGACGACATGTCCTTGATTCTTCTACCAATCATGTCGTCTGGGAGGTGAATTTTTTTCACTTCCTTTTCAGCCTCATCCCCAAACAATGTTTTCACCACAGCACAGCAAGCTGGAAGGAAGTATGACTCTGCAATTGAATGGGGTTTCATTTGTTTTGCTGCATGCTCTGCCACTAAATAGCTTGCTTTCTGTGCCTTTTCTGCCACCTTCACCTTTTTCTCAAACCCAAGCCTTTGTTGTTTGTTATCTTTCAAGAGTCTTTTAAAGTAATCTATAGGCTTCTGAGAGAGGTGACTATGTTTTGTTGTTAAATGTCTCTTCATTTTCATAGGAGTCATAATAGATTCATTTGATAGCTCAATGCCGCAAACAACACATTTTGGCCTTGGACCATGTTCATCATCACAGCAAGTGAACCCAAGCCCAAGGTAACCGTCGTTATACAGGCGAAATAACTTACTGCGGTTACTTTTGCTGGCACGTGTCGTCGTTTTGACCACGCTCAGACCTGGATGACAAAACTCACTTTCATCTGTCACTTCTCTTTGCCCGCTCGGACCTGCACGACTACGGTCACTTTCAACTGTCACTTCACTTTGCCATCACGGACCTGTACGACTACGCTTACTTTCAACTGTCACTTCACTTTCTTCACTTTCCACACTAGGGTCTGGACGAGAGGACTCACTTTCAACAGTTATTACTGTTACTTCGCCTTCGGTGCCTTCGACACATTTACGTTTTGATTCATGAGCAGCTGCAACTTCACCGCTATTGCCTTCAGTACACTTTCGCTTTTTAATGAGGTACTTATCCATTTTTTAAGCTTGGACTTCATTAACACCACAGCAGCGATACTTACTGAGGCTCACGGCTACACTGACCACGGGAGGTGCCTACCCAACGCTCTGCCTACGTGTGTTGCCAAATTATACATGTTATTTATCGATCGGGGGTCACGTAAATCACGTCAAACAGTCAAACTTTCATAAAGCCTACTGATATACGTATGCGTCAGTTTCTATTCATCATCCTTTTTCCTTTTATATGTCGCTAAAAACAATTCACATGAACGCGTGATAAAACTAGTAAGTTGGTAACTCAGTAACACCAGCAGGCTGCGGCTCAGACTGGTACAGTACGTGTACAGTACTCGTTCAACACGTATTGTGGTGGAAGCGGGAAGTATTTTTTTAAGCATGAATAACTTATTTATTTATTTTCTATTTCTTACTTTATCCATCTACCCAAAGTACTTATAATAGTATTAAAAGGACCTTGCATCTACCTGCCTAGTTACATATTAACTCATTCATTTACGATTTTCCATCTTCAATATAAAAAACAAAAACTGCGACCTCAAAGCGCAAAATACCATGCATATCTATGAAAAATAGCGCGGCGCACCTAGGGGATTCCCACGGCGCACAAGTGCGCCGCGGCGCACAGTTTGAGAATCACTGCTCCAGGGCCCCGAAGGTGCAGGATGCAGATGAATCAGCAGGTTAGATCCTGTGCAGTTGGCCTGACTTGTGTAGGAAGGTCCTGGTGTGCTTGAGGACTTTGAAGGCCAAGCCGGGGTCTGGAGAGCCACCCAGGAGGTCAGCTAGAGTTGGTCTGCGGAGGAGTGGAGATAGTGATTGGAGGAGTGCCATGCGGTCGGAGTGGTGGCGAGGACAGTGCAGGAGCAGATGTTCAGGTGTGTCCAGTGTGTGGGGCACAGGGGCAGTGAGGGTCGTCAGTCATGCCCAGTTTGTGTAGGTGGGAGTTGAGGCAGGTGTGGCCAATCCGTAGTCGGGTGACTCACACACAGCAGTAGTGATGGTATAATTCGTAATATTTGGCGGCTGGCGACATTATTGCAGCTGGCGACTAAAGTGTTATCTACGGTAGTCTATTACGTAGGTAGGTAGGTAGGTAATTTTTGTCTTCATCTATAAAATTCTATATAGACTATAATTGTTACACAGGCAGGCTGCCCATGTGTTTTTCTCGTGTGTTCGGGGTTGATCTAGTAGACTAGGAATATAATCTCAAAATTTTACATGAGGGGTAACTGTTTGTTACAAGCTGTCAACCATGCTAGGATTGAACCATGACACCTCCTGGGGCCAGATGCTGAAAGCGAACTAGGGCGCCCTATCAACTAGGGTGCCTGTGGTAAGGCGAAACGCCCTCCCACCGCAATGCTCAGTCGAGATTGCTGCCTTAGTGGCACCGCTAAAGGCGCTGAAAACTAAGGCATGGTCAGACCCTGACTTAGTGAGCTGCTGTGGGCCTTTGACAGACATTCATCTTCTGTTTATAAGGCAAATACAGCCTTGTTTCAGTTCCCACAACGTAACAATTGGTGTTTACGTAATAATAGTGTTGCAAGGTGTGTATGAATTCCAGAGCTGGGCGTTGCGGCACCGAGTTGCGACTTTGCGACATTGCGACTTTGCCGCACTATGAATTTCGAAGTCGCAAAGTCGAAAGTCGCAAACGTTTTGAAAAAGTCGGACTATGCAAAGTCGCACCGCCAATTTTCCGCGCCTTTTGCCCCGACTTTGAACAGGAACAAAGACGACTTTTTTGAAAGAAATTGCCGCGGCATCAGCGCGGCATTCGGAATGCGGCAGCTTTGAGGAGCTTGTGTTCCTCAAAGGGAACATGGACCTCCTGGAGGAGAAGATGGGCCAGGAGGACGTAGAGGAGGAGGAGGAGGACCTGTAGATATTAGTTAAGGCTGTGTTTGAACTAAAAAATGAACAAATATGTGTTTTTCTGCCTTATAAAAGCATGTTTCTGTTATCGCGCTAAAGTTTACTTTGTAATTTAGCGGAGTCGCACCGGGAAAAATAAGTTGCAGTCGCAAAGTCGCAAAGTCGCAAGTCGCAAGTCGCACTGGGGGGGCCAAAAATAGAGTCGCAGAGTCGCAGTCGCACCAGGGGCCAGATGCTGAGAGTGAGCTAGGGCGCCCTATTCACTAGGGCGCCTGTGGTAAGGCGAAACGCCCTCCCACCGCAATGCTCAGTCGAGATTGCTGCCTTAGTGGCACCGCTAAAGGCGCTGAAAACTAAGGCATGGTCAGACCCTGACTTAGTGAGCTGCTGTGGGCCTTTGACAGACATTCATCTTCTGTTTATAAAGCAAATACAGCCTTGTTTCAGTTCCTACAACGTAACAGTTGGTGTTTACGTATTAATAGTGTTGCAAGGTGTGTATGAATTGATCGTGCAAGACTAATGCGGCATTATAGGGTGTTATATGCTGGTGATAAGAAATGTTGTGTTGTGTGTTGGTTAGGGGCGGGCGGCGGGCGGCAGGTGCTCCGCCCGCACTAAAATGTTGTACTATTATACGGTATTATCATACTACCAGATGATATTTAGGACAGCTGAATATACCATCATCTTCACGAGACATTAGTCCATATCATGAATGTATAAAAATTGCAGTAAACTATACCTATAATAAAATAATGAGAGCAAAATGAAATCGTGTATAAACTTTTTTTTCACTTTTTTTTATTCATCTTCTCCTTATTCCTGAAATTTTGCTTGCATTAAATTTTCACTCACTGTCCCGGAATCGGCACATATTAACGATTATCATGGTGTATGGCACGTCCCAATGCAAAAATATATAAGTGGTCAAAACCTGCGTTGAACGTCAAACTTGTGATGAAACAGCTTTTGGCGGGGGAGAGCGGTGTGTCCTTGCCATAAGTGCTTGGTTAGGGAGGGAGGGACAACATTCCTTGCTTCAGCAGAGACGTGTTCAAGCCTTGTGATTGGTCGAAGCTGCCTAAGCAGCGCTCAGATAGGCAACGTGATTGGCTAGTAGGATTCTCGGACCACGCCCACGCCATAGGCTTTGGAGGTGTAAGGCAGTGCAAAAGCGCCTGAACTTTCGACTGTACATGGGCTTTAGTCGGTGCCTTAGCCGGGCCGTTACAAAAGCGCCTGAAGACGGGTAAGGCGCTCTTTTCGCCTTACCTCTATGGCACTTCTCAGCATCTCCCCCCAGGTCCGGCAGCAAAGTCGCAAAGTCAAAGTCGCACCTGAAAAAATTAAAGTCGCGCCCAGCTCTGATGAATTCATCGTGAAAGACTAAATGTGACACTATAGGGTGTTATATGCTGGCTATAAAAATGTTTTGTTATGTGTTGGTTGGCGGGCGGGCGGCGGGGGAAGCGACTAGACAAGTGTCACCGACGGTGCTCCGCCCGCACTAAAATGTTGTACTATTTCACGGTATTATCATACTACCAGATGATATTTAGGACAACTGAACATACCATCATCTTCACGAGACATTAGTGCATATAATGAATGTATAAGAATTACAGTAAACTATACCTATAATAAGATAATGAGAGCAAAATGAAATCGTGTATAATTTTTTTTTTTCTTTCACCTTTTTTTATTCAACCTCTCCTTATTCCTTTAATTTTGCTTGCATTAAATTTTCACTCACAGTCTCGGAATCAGCACAGCTTTCCGCTTATCATGGTATGTGGCACGTCCCAATGCAAAAATGTTTAGGTGGTCAAAACCTGTGATGAATGTCATACTTGTGACAAAACAGATTTTCGGCGGGGAGAGCGTTGCATCCCTGCCTTTAGTTTAAGTGTGTGGGAGGGAGGGACAAAAATTCTTGTTTGGGTGGAGAAGTGTTCAAGCCTTGTGATTGGTCGAAGCTGCCTAAGCAGCGCTCAGACAGGCAACGTGATTGGCTAGTAGGATTCTCGGACCACGCCCACGCCTTGGGCTTTGGAGGTGTATGGCAGGGCAAAAGCGCCTGAAATATCGACTGTACATGGGCTTGAGCCGGTCGGTGCCTTAGCCGGGCCTGGGGGGAGATGCTGAGAAGTGCCATAGAGGTAAGGCGAAAAGAGCGCTTTACCCGTCTTCAGGCGCTTTTGTAACGGCCCGGCTAAGGCACCGACTAAAGCCCATGTACAGTCGAAAGTTCAGGCGCTTTTGCACTGCCTTACACCTCCAAAGCCTATGGCGTGGGCGTGGTCCGAGAATCCTACTAGCCAATCACGTTGCCTATCTGAGCGCTGCTTAGGCAGCTTCGACCAATCACAAGGCTTGAACACGTCTCTGCTGAAGCAAGGAATGTTGTCCCTCCCTCCCTAACCAAGCACTTATGGCAAGGACACACCGCTCTCCCCCGCCAAAAGCTGTTTCATCACAAGTTTGACGTTCAACGCAGGTTTTGACCACTTATATATTTTTGCATTAGGACGTGCCATACACCATGATAATCGTTAAGGTGTGCCGATTCCGGGACAGTGAGTGAAAATTTAATGCAAGCAACGTTCCAGGAATAAGGAGAAGATGAATAAAAAAAGGTGAAAAAAAAGTTTATACACGATTTCATTTTGCTCTCATTATCTTATTATAGGTATAGTTTACTGCAATTTTTATACATTCATGATATGCACTAATGTCTCGTGAAGATGATGGTAGGTTCAGCTGTCCTAAATATCATCTGGTAGTATGATAATACCGTATAATAGTACAACATTTTAGTGCGGGCGGAGCACCTGCCGCCCGCCGCCCGCCCCTAACCAACACACAACACAACATTTCTTATCACCAGCATATAACACCCTATAATGCCGCATTAGTCTTGCACGATCAATTCATACACACCTTGCAACACTATTAATATGTAAACACCAATTGTTACGTTGTAGGAACTGAAACAAGGCTGTATTTGCTTTATAAACAGAAGATGAATGTCTGTCAAAGGCCCACAGCAGCTCACTAAGTCAGGGTCTGACCATGCCTTAGTTTTCAGCGCCTTTAGCGGTGCCACTAAGGCAGCAATCTCGACTGAGCATTGCGGTGGGAGGGCGTTTCGCCTTACCACAGGCGCCCTAGTGGATAGGGCGCCCTAGCTCACTCTCAGCATCTGGCCCCTGAGCAATATTAGCCTGGATGACACCTGATATTTTGATTTGGGACCTCACAGTGGGTTGTTTTGTGCAAGAGGTCAATCGCGAAATATCCGATTTTCTCGATAATACAAAAATGTCAATAAAATGACCAATAATGCAGTTACAAACTTTATTTTGGTGTCAAAATGAGCAGAATAACAAGCCATATTGTAAAAATATTGCTTTATGCCATAATAATGAGTATAGACTAGGAATATTATATGAAAAGGGGCTAATCACGAAATATCGGATTTTCTCGATAATACAAAAATGTTAATAAAATCACCAATAATGCAGATACAAACTTATATTTGGTGTCAAAATGAGCAGAATAACAAGCCATATTGTAAAAATATTGGTTTATGCTATAATAATTAGTAGATTTATTTACTTATTACAAACATAACATACATCTAGTGAAAATTTAAGTAACGCAACAGTGAACGATGGACGAAAAAGGCGCATCATTGCATATATGCAAGTTTACATGTACATAAAATGAAATGAAAGAATGTCGTGTTTAAGTCACTCAGAGTCCGTTTCAATTGCCACGCTGTATGGGTTGTGACACACTCCGTTATTACAGGTACATGCAGCTATGCACTTCAAGTTCTTGGCCCTACAAAAGCATCTGGAAGTTGCGCAATTTTTGCCCTTGCAGCAGACTATGTCTGTGAACTCGTTTGGCAGAGGATCGTCCACACTGACGTGTGGGTGTAGTCTCCTCGTACCATCCACTTCCAATGGGCGACTCGATTTCAGGGATTGGTACATCTGCCTGGAACCACACCTGAGCCTGGTGGTGTGCGCGTTTGATGTGTTGTTCAAGACATTTTCGACTTGGCGGAAGCTTTTCTTGGTCTTTGGTGCCCTTTTGAAACATGCGGTACCGCACATCGTTGATGTTAGTTTCGTCCGAAGCTGGTGAGTTAATGCGGCAGAAGAACTCTTCCACACTCCTTATGGTGGATTCTGACAGCGTGCCACGTCCGAGGTCATCAAGCAATGCTCCGTGTTGCTGGAATACCTTCCATGTCGTCTTTTTCCCGTGTCCACTTGGTTGACTGACTGTGTCACATTCTGTAACCGCATGGTACACCAGGATGTTACGCTGCATGGTCGGTGTCAACTGTATGTCGTGCACAGCCACATAACGCCGTTCCTGCCTTGTGCCAGTTCTCATCCAGAGCTCTCCACTTAATTGTCCCGCGAAGTGTGTGAGCAGTACCAATACGTCGGATGTCCCTGCACGAGACTATGATCCGTTCGTATTCATCCATATAGGCCGCCTTGGCATGCAATATTGAAAGGTGGGCATTCCGCAATTTTAGTCCGCAATTCCGCAATTCCGCAACTTGCGGAATGGGTAATTCGGTTGCGGAATTGCGCAATTACTGATGCCTGAAAAAAATGCGGAATTGCGGGTTGTGGACCGTTAAAAATTTGAAACGCAATCGCAATAATTGTGACGGTCACAACCTTCAAAGTGGCAAGTGCCCGCGTGAACATAAGTTCCCACCAAATATGGTAGAGACGACACTGCCAACTGCCAAGTGTAGCACAGTCACTCAGCCAGTGTCAGTGGCCACTGGCCAGTGCGTGCTGGGATTTGGGATTGAGAGCATGTACGCTGGCCGTGTGTGTGATTAGTTGACTACCTCCACATGCTGAACCAGAAGAAGTGGGAGGAGGAGGAGGAGGAAGAGGAAGATTAGTAGATTACTTAGATTAGTGATTACTAGCCAGTAGACTGTGAAGTGTAAAAATAAAGAAACTCACTAAAAGAGACAAAGACTTAATTGTGAAGGACAAGTAACAAGTATAGACAGAAACAGAATAGGAATACAGAAGTATTAAACACTAATAAAGAGTCTAGAGATATTTTTTGTTTTAATTGTAGGTGTTTAAGAGTCTAGAGATGTTTAAGAGTCTAGAGACATTTTTTGTTTTAATTGTAGGTGTTTTGTTTTAATTGTAGGTGTCAAAATTAGTTTGCGGAATTGCGGAATTGCGGAATTGTGATTGCGAAAAGGCCTACCTGAAAAAAATTGCGGAATTGCGATTGCGGACTGGTGCAGGTCGGAATTGCGGAATTGCGATTGCGGAATTGGAAAAAAAATTGCGATGCCCACCTCTGGCAATATTATACGTGTATCGGCCTCCTCGTGAGATGCTTGCAGCTGTTCAACATCAGACTCCTGTGACGATGCTACTTTGGTTTCTAACTCAAACCCACCTGCAGTGATCAACTCACAAGTGGGTCGGCTCTTTTTTGCCTCCAACATCATTTGATCGCCGAGAAACTTGGTAAGATTTGCCTTGTTTTCTGGTAAGTCCATGAACTGCTTCCAGTTGGCAGGGAGTGGAATCTCTCTGCTGTCGATACTGCGCCGGATAGAACGTACTCGCCCCTCTCTCCTTTCCCGGGTCCCAGACTTGATTGATGTGATACGATATCGATCGAAAACCACATCGACTCTTGAGCAGTGTTCATTGAAATGACTGAACATTGATGCATTGAAGACATTAGCCAGATCTCCAAATGACTTTGGTCGATGTCGATGTTGGTTTTCCAATGGCTTGTACCAATGCCTGACCATCTATGATAAAACATGTCTTAAGCGAAGACTTTGGCAGGACCTCAACAGTTACTCCATCCTCTAAGATCTTCCCGAGCGCAGCTTTATTCGTAGGACGTAGGCGTCCTGCCGTGTCTGTCAATGACAGTGGTACCGGTGTTAGTTCATGACTCGGAAGACTTTTAAGGTCTATATCACGTCAGGAGTCCTGTGCCACAAGAAGCCGCTAGAACAGAAGCCTGTCTGCTTTGATGGTTTGACCCTTTTGACTAGCATCCTTCCTCGTTTCTAGTGTGTACATTGTCGTCAGTGTAGGATTTTGTGACTGTTTCAATTTTACATGAAAGCCGACGTCTTGTTTGCAAATCCGTGATACCACAAATTCTTTGATCTTTGATTCTCCATGGGTTTCAGCGGTCAGTAAAGCGTTCTTGATGCTTTCAGAGGCAAGATCCATTGTCATCAGACAGGTCAACTCGTCGCCTGCGTTGCTCTCACTGTCAAATATTGTGAATCGTGATAACTTTTCATGTAGCTTTTGAACATCTTCTCTGGCCCTCTTTATTCTTGCTGGACCGACATCTTTGTACGCAGATGGTGCATATTCGGTGTCATCGATTGCCATGCCAAACATTGAAGGGGTTTCGTCATCAATTCGGCTTCGCTCGTTGTATGTCAGGCACCATTTGTCCCTTGCACTGTCTGTTCGAGTTATTCCTATCAAACCACCAGCGACTTTCCCGACTTTGTTGACGTGCTCCAGTGCAAGCTCAGTGCTAATTTGGTTGAAGCTCTTGCGTGTTGATTTCACAACGAAGTCACCATCCATGAATTGTTGGTAGACATCTGGATGTTAACTGTCTAATTGACTTATATCAGCACCATATATCACTCCCCAGCGTGTGTAGTTTGTGTGGTTGTAGTGAGCAAACCAAGGCAGCATGGCCATAAATGCTGACTTATGCATCTAGCTGCCAGTCTCCTGTTCGTTCTGCACGTATGAACTGCAGCAAGATCAATACCAATTTCATGTAGTGTCTCCAATAGAGAGCCTATTGGAGATAAGGTTTTGTCATACTGTTCAAGGAGTTCAAGGAGATGCGCATCCTTCGATCACTGCTTCCTCCAGTTTCAAGGATTCAAAGGATTAGGAATCCATTACAGTAGTTTTTGCCATTCTTTTTAACATTTCCCAATTCTGTAGCATAAAGCAATATTTTTATAATATGGCTTGTTATTCTGCTCATTTTGACACCAAAAATAAGTTTGTAACTGCATTATTGGTCATTTTATTGACATTGTTGTATTTTCGAGCAAATCAGCTATTTCGCGATTGACCTCTTTCACAAAATAACCCACTGTGAGGTCCCAAATCAAAATATCAAGTGTCATCCAGGCTAATATTGCTCAGGTGTCATGGTTCAATCCTAGTATGGGTGATATAGAAGCGGAATTTCATTAGCTTGCCATTGATATATTTCGTATTCTGATAAATGAATTAGCAGCATGCATAAATTAGCGTAAAAAAATAAATAACATCATAAAATCGGGTAATTTTTCCCGATTGATGAGGTTATTTATTTAGTTAACGCTAAGTTATGCATGCTGCTAATTCATTTATCAGAAAACTAAATATATCAATGGAAAGCTAATGAAATTCCGCTTCTATTGATATTCTCCATGTAAAAAGTTTGCTCGTAAAATATTGAATGGCGAAGAGTTTAATTGAATATTAAGTTCATGCATATTTCTTGAGTCTCATAAAGTCATAATGGTATTTATTTAGTGTTTTACGGTTTTTTATTTGATAATATTATAGAACAAGCATTTAATTCCAAAGACAACAGTATATCTTTTATACTGATAAACATATATTTGGTAGGGGAAAATTACCATAAGCTGGCAAACACGGGCAGCAAGTGGAGTTTGTTGGTCCTCCAGCTCGCTCCGACGGGCGGCATTTGGCTTGAATACGCTAGATCGTGACGTCAGTGCAAGGCACATAGGTGCCTTGCACTGACGTCACGATCTAGCGTCTTCAAGCCAAATGCCGCCCGTCGGAGCGAGCTGGAGGACCAACAAACTCCACTTGCCGCTCGTGTTTGCCAGCTTATGGTAATTTCCCCCTACCAAATATATGTTTATCAGTATAAGAGGTATACTGCCATCTTCCGAAATGTTTGCTATATAATATTATAAAATAAAAAATCGTAAAACACACTAAAGAAATGCCATTATGAGACTCTCAAGAAATATGCATGAACTTAATATTCACTTAAACTCTTCGCCATTTAATATTTTGCGCAAAAACGTTTTACATGGAGAATATCAATAGAAGCGGAATTTCATTAGCTTTCTATTTATATATTTCGTTATCTGATAAATAAATTAGAACTATGTATAAATTAGCGTTAACTAAATAAATAACCTCATCAATCGGGAAAAATTACCCGATTTCATGATGTTATTTATTCAGTTAACACTCATTTATGCATGGTTCTAATTCATTTATCAGATAACGAAATATATCAATGGAAAGCTAATGAAATTCCGCTTCTATTGATATTCTCCATGTAAAAAGTTTACGAGCAAAATATTAAATGGGAGCTGGAGTTGGTGAATATTAATGTTGAGTTCATGTTGAGTTCATGCATATTTCTTGAGAGTCTCATAATGGCCTTTCTTTAGTGTGTTTTACGGTTTTTTATTTGATAATATTATAGAACAAACGTTTCCGAAGACAACAGTATATCTTTTACACTGATAAACATATATTTGGTAGGGGAAAATTACCATAAGCTGGCAAACACGGGCGGCAAGTGGCGTTTGTTGGTCCTCCAGCTCGCATTTCCCGCGCCTGTCGCACCCACAACAAGGGCTGTGACGTCACGTGCAAGACACCTATACGCTTGAAGTGGCAATTTTACAAATAACCCCTTAAACACCTTCACAACGTTTGAAAAAATAATATTTAATTTATATCTTGTATTGATATGCAAATGGACTACATATCCACGGTAAAATAAAATAATGCCGTCTGGAGAGTATTGATGTCGACGTTTTGTGAGGTAAACAAACATTCCGATGTGACACTGACAGGGCGGCGGCCTGGCTACCTTCCTCCCCGCCCCGCCCCGCACCGCCCCGCCATGGGCAACTGTCTGCTGCTCCTCGGCCTCAAGAGGGAAAAACGGTGAGAACTAACACATGAACAAACCCACTTCACGCACTCAGGGCCGAGCAGGGCGACCTAGTATTGACCTAGCGGGGCGGGGCGGGGCGGGTGTGTGGCGACTGGTACATGTTCCGCAGGAGTTGTGGGCGCCGGGATGCAGTCAGTTCGTACACAAGTTGTTTCGTACACCAGTAGATTCGTACATCAAAAAGTTGTTTCGTAGTCTATATGACACCATAGTCGTTTCGTACATACAGCTCAGAGATGAACTTGACTACTAGAGTTACGAAACGACACCAGGTATGTACGAAAATACTCTAAATCAGTGTACGAAACAAGGGTATTATTCTAGTGTTTGCCCATACTCCCCCTCTTCCACAAAACAAGCTTGAGGACCTGGGGGAATGTGAGATATTTGGCTGGGGTACAAAATATGCGTCGCAACCACATAGTTTTTGAGTTAGGGGTGATGAAAAATTTCCCAAGATCTAGGGAAAATTCATTGGATTTCTTCTGAGTCCAGAGACGTGTGAACCTGACGATCCTCACAGAATAATGACCGAAGTGTCGAGAACCCCCCCAACTCCCTCTAGGAGGCTAGGTTAAGGTAGGCTATATTTGGGTAGGTTAGGTTAGGTTATCAGTGGGTCAAGCCCCCCGCTAGGTTAGGTAAATTTCTCTAGATATAAGGAAATTACCCTAGATCTAGGGAATTTTACCCCCCCCCTACACAACTCTTAAATTGCGTGTTTCCGACGCATGATTTGTTCCCCACCCGAAAACCCCGCATTCCCACAGGTCCCCAAACTTGTTTGGGGGAAGGGAGAGAGTATGGGCAAACACTAGAAATTTACCGAAACAACTAACAAAACCTGGGTACAAAACAACTTGTGTACGAAACTCCCTGTAACCGGCGGCGCCAACCACCCAGGCAATCGTGCACCGCAAAATTAGTTTTTTTTAACCTAAATTGGTTAATATACTGAGCTTCAAATACTAGAGAAAAAGTAAGCTGTAAGGCCTGTGGAATATTAGCCGAGGCGGTGCTTGTGTATGTTGTGCTTGTATGTTGTGCTTGTATGTTGTGTATGTTGTGCTTGTATGTTGTGTATGTTGTGCTTGTATGTTGTGTATGTTGTGCTTGTATGTGACTATATTTAGATTATGTATTGAAGGGTTTATGGCATTATCTCTGATGGGAATTCTCGCCGAAACACCAACCGAGCACTCTCGCCGACGTGGAATTTTTAACCTAACCTGCACATTGGCACCCAACCTAACCTGGTATTATTCCAGATGAACACCGAATTCACTTGGGTGGACGAAACAATTTTTTTCTGGTGAGTTTTAATGTGTTTTGAATTAATCTGCTAACTGTTTCTGTCACAAATCTTTTATATATACCTATATATATATATATATATACATTTTTTTTTTTTTAGGGAAAGGTTCGGTTAGGTTAGGTTTGATATATAGGTTATGTTAGGTAAGGTTAGGTTAAGTATAGGTTCGGTTAGGTTCAATTTGTTTTGTGTCATTTTTGTTGCAAATCACACACACACACACACACACACAAAAAGTGGTTTGCGACATAAACGGTTAGCAGATTCGTTCAAAACTCACCAGAAAAAATGAGTCGTTCACCAAAGGAATTTCCGTGTTCATCTGGAAATTTACCCTTAACCTAACTGAACAAACAGCCCCGAATTGACCTAGACAAGGGGAATTGAAGACACAAGGGTAAAACCTGATTAAATGTATATATCGGGTCCTGTAATATCAAGAATTGTACAACTCGACGACGGCGGCGAGAGTTCCGGTCGGCGACAGTTTTGAGTACCTTCCTGTTTACCTTATTGGATTCTAAAAACTTTCTCTATGAGCTTCCGTCACAAATAATTACTTTTGGAGATATGATTGTTTACCTTATTGGATTCTAAAAACTTTCTCTATGAGCTTCCGTCACAAATAATTACTTTTGGAGATATGATTGTTTACCTTATTGGATTCTAAAAACTTTCTCTATGAGCTTCCGTCACAAATAATTACTTTTGGAGATATGATTCTGTTTACCTTATTGGATTCTAAAAACTTTCTCTATGAGCTTCCGTCACAAATAATTACTTTTGGAGATATGATTGTTTACCTTATTGGATTCTAAAAACTTTCTCTATGAGCTTCCGTCACAAATAATTACTTTTGGAGATATGATTCTGTTTACCTTATTGGATTCTAAAAACTTTCTCTATGAGCTTCCGTCACAAATAATTACTTTTGGAGATATGATTGTTTACCTTATTGGATTCTAAAAACTTTCTCTATGAGCTTCCGTCACAAATAATTACTTTTGGAGATATGATTCTGTTTACCTTATTGGATTCTAAAAACTTTCTCTATGAGCTTCCGTCACAAATAATTACTTTTGGAGATATGATTCTGTTTACCTTATTGGATTCTAAAAACTTTCTCTATGAGCTTCCGTCACAAATAATTACTTTTGGAGATATGATTGTTTACCTTATTGGATTCTAAAAACTTTCTCTATGAGCTTCTGTCACAAATAATTACTTTTGGAGATATGATTGTTTACCTTATTGGATTCTAAAAACTTTCTCTGAGCTTCCGTCACAAATAATTACTTTTGGAGATATGATTCTGTTTACCTTATTGGATTCTAAAAACTTTCTCTATGAGCTTCCGTCACAAATAATTACTTTTGGAGATATGATTCTGTTTACCTTATTGGATTCTAAAAACTTTCTCTATGAGCTTCCGTCGCAAATAATTACTTTTGGAGATATGACATGTTGTTGATAGGGAGGCGAGACAAGTGTTTACGTGCACCTCACTCTTCTTCCTCTTGTGACCTGCATCGCCTCTATCCCCCTATCCTATCCCCATCGTCCCCCTTGCCGCGGATACTTTTTAATGCAAATTTGGCTTTAGTTAGGAGGCTAAAAAGTGGGATTAGGTTAGCTTAGGTTAGGTTAGTATGTCTAAAGGTGGGCCCGTCAGGGTGGCAAGGTTGGTAGAGACGTGAGTTCGCAATGTGCAGCGTCCCTGTGCATTCGGTCAGCGGTTCGAATCTGCCTAGTTCGTGCTGACGTGGCGGCGCTTTGTATAGTCAATAACCTTGTAGTTGGTACTTGCAAAGCGTCTAGATAGGATGAAAATCTTATCTTATCTTTTTATGTCTAAAGGTGGGGTTAGATTAGTTAATTTTCATATCTCCTATACACTCCTTCCTATTAAAAACATCTTATATCTCCGAAAGTAGTGATTTGCGACGGAAGCTCATAGAATGTTTTTCAGAATCCAATAAAGTAAACAGAAACTATACTCCCAATTGTGTAGAGAATTCTGGTCCCTAAAAATTTACCGATGTACAGTTCCACCCAATCATGGAAAATCAGGTGCGCTCTGTATTTTTCTGGTGATGTAGGTAGAGATTAGGTTTTAATAGAGAATAGGCTATATTTTACTGCAGTTTAATATATTACAAGGCACGTAGTTACAACCATCCTCAACTTGTAGATCTGTCCATCAGCAGTATTTCTAACCCCTACCTCACCCGTCGGAAATTAACAATACTATAAGAGGGGGTCTGGGGGGGCGCAAGTGTGGGTCAGTGAGGTCAACTGTAGGTCACACGATCGGGAATATTGTATTATCCCCTTGTGACCCAGAACGTAATTTCCATTGTAATTTGGGTACCATTAGACAATTTTTAGTGAATATAAGCCATGTGTTATAGGTAGCTATGACCTGTTTAGTATCCTTGTCCACTAACTCATTTGGTATATTCAGTCACTTCCTAATTTGATAGCTAACAACAGACGATTTTATATAGCGAAGGAAAGATCTGGGCGTGAAGGGGTTAACCTGCAGTTTTACCGAATATAAACTATAAGGTTAATATTCCACAGGAGTTTGCTGCACAGGCATTACATCATACATTTCTGTAAAATTCTAGAGTCCTTTCCCGCCCTTATTAGTAAAAGGTAAAGGTAAAGATGGGAGCATACGCTAAGCTGCGCGTGGCATGCGGTGCTCATCTCCGTGGCATTAGCCCTTAGAGCCTGTGGTGGGTGAGGACCCGTTACCCCGGGACACAGGGCTAGTGTGACTCCCGGGTTACCACAGTTACCTTCCCCAGGTGACCCCAGGTACCCATTTATCAACCCCGAAAGGAAGGAAGAACAGCTGGGTAGGCTGGTCACCGGCTTGCCCTGGCCCGGGATCGAACCAGGGCCCGCAGATTGGTAGCCAGGCACGCCAGCCGCTGCACCACGGAGGCGACTATTAGTAGCTATTTTTATTTTTTTTATCAACAGACCTTCACAGAGTCCTTCAGATGCCTCTAAAACTTAATAATAAAGTGGGGGAGAGATGCCCCCTCCCACAATCCTCCCCAAAGGACTGTAATTATAACCTTGCTAGATCTAAGGGCGGGAAAGAACTAGATTTTGACCAGGTTAGGTCAGCGGTCGGCAACTTGCTGCTCTTTCATGAGACCTGTGCTGCTCCTGCCACCTACTTAGAAATGTCCAAATTATATTAGCGTTATAAAAATAAGATATAAAATACTGGCATAGGAGTACCAAGAGTCATGATGTTATGATAGTAGTAGTAGTAGTGAAGGTAGTTATGATAGTACACTAAACCCTTCATGTTCGCGGGCTTAAGGCTCGCGGATTTGATTACTCGCGGGTTTTCAACCCCCCCCCCCCCCCTTTTTTTTTTTTATTTTTTTTTTTATTTTTTTTATTATTATTATTATTATTATTATTATTATTATTATTATTTTTTACTCCCTCCCAATTACTTGCTCTCTACAGGGGCCTTATCCGCCCATGTATGGAGTATGTCTCACATGTTTGGGGAGGATCCACTCATACAGCTCTCCTAAACAGGGTTGAGTCTAAAGCTTTTCGTCTCATCAACTCTTCTCCTCTGACTGACTGTCTTCAATCTTTAAATCACCGCCGCAATGTTGCTTCTCTTGCTCTCTTCTACCGTTATTTTCATGCTCACTGCTCTTCTGAACTTGCTAACTGCATGCCTCCCCCCCTCCCGCGGCCTCGCTGCACAAGACTTTCTACTCATTCTCATCCCTATTCTGTCCATCTTCCTAATGCAAGAGTTAATCAGTATCTTTACTCTTTCATCCCTTTCACTGGTAAACTCTGGAACTCTCTTCCTGTTTCTATTTTTCCACTTTCCTATGACTTAAATTTTTTCAAAAGAAGAGTAACAAGACACCTCCCGAACTAAATTGGCTCACCCCTCTGTTTTTATTTTATTCTCTTACTGTCTTCTTTATAGGGACTGGCAACTAAGCGGGCTTTGTGTTACCCATTTTTGTTGTGCCCTTGGCCAGTTCCTTGTCATGTAAAAAAAAAAAAAAAAAAAAAAAAAAAAGGGCAAATGAATGACTAATGTCATGCTCGCGGATTTACGCTAATCGCGGGTGTCTCTGTTCCCTAACCCCCGCGAACATGAAGGGTTTATTGTAGTAGTAGTGAAGGTAGTTATGACAGTAGTAGTAGTGAAGGTAGTTATGACAGTAGTAGTAGTGAAGGTAGTTATGACAGTAGTAGTAGTGAAGGTAGTTATGATAGTAGTAGTAGTGGATGAAAGTCGAGCGACGAACTACTGAGGAAGAGTACCATAAAAGGGATATTTTTCGGAACAAAGAGCAGCGACGGCAGTGGAAGGTCGGCACAAAGACACCAGTACAGGTTGAAGTTCCCAAACTCGGCATCCCAAGACTCGGCAACACCCAAAACTCGGCTATGGTTCCGGATTTTCCAAAACACGCCAGAACACCCAAAACACGGCGCGTAGTTGCCGGGTCGGCCGCTGGGTGCCACCACACTAGGCCGCTTGGTTTCTCCCGCCGATTTGTTTGTTGTTATTGTTCAGTGGTGTTGTGACTGTAGAGTTGTGTACACTGTTATTTTGTGTACTTCTACAGGTCTGTTATTGGTATTATGGCTCCCAAACGTCCAGGAACACCTACTGGTGCAAGGGAAAAGAAAAGTAAGTCTCAGTACGTATTATAGACCGTATTAGAATCCAAATAATTTTTTCCTGTGATTTTTTTCATGTGATTTTCATGCTTTTTTTCCCTTTAATATATCTACGTTCTAAAAGTCGGAAAATTCCATTACTCGGCTCGGCGCTGGTCCCGAGGTTGCCGAGTTTGGGAACTTCAACCTGTAGCGTAATAGTGTGTGTAACCTAGGTCCTGGGGCCGTGCCAAGAGTCATGATGAAGGTCCAGCGATGAACTACTGAGGAAGGGTACCATAAAAGGGATATTTTTTGGAACGAAGAGCAGCGACGGCAGTGGAAGGTCGGCACGAAGACACGGATACCCCCGTGTCTTACCCAGCTGACCGTCGTCGCTGCTCTTCGTTCCAAAAATATCCCTTTTATGGTACAGGTTGAAGTTCCCAAACTCGGCAACCTCGGGACCAGCGCCGAGCCGAGTAATGGAATTTTTCGACTTTTAGAACGTAGATATATTAAAGGGAAAAAAAGCATGAAAATCACATGAAAAAAATCACAGGAAAAAATATTTGGATTCTAATACGGTCTATAATACGTACTGAGACGTACTTTTCTTTTCCCTTGCACCAGTAGGTGTTCCTGGACGTTTGGGAGCCATAATACCAATAACAGACCTGTAGAAGTACACAAAATAACAGTGTACACAACTCTACAGTCACAACACCACTGAACAATAACAACAAACAAATCGGCGGGAGAAACCAAGCGGCCTAGTGTGGTGGCACCCAGCGGCCGACCCGGCAACTACGCGCCGGGTTTTGGGTGTTCTGCCGTGTTTTGGAAAATCCGGAACCATAGCCGAGTTTTGGGTGTTGCCGAGTCTTGGGATGCCGAGTTTGGGAACTTCAACCTGTACCCTTCCTCAGTTGTTCGTCGTTCGTCGTTGGACCTCCATCATGACTCTTGGTACGGCCCTGGGTCTCTTGGAAAATATTGGGATGAATTCTTGTACTTATTATTATTATTATCATCATTATCATTATTATTATTTTCATTATTATTATTATTATTAAAGTGTATTTGATTATCTTGTCTGTGGGTATATTTGACTCCCATATGGTGTTATGAAGGAGGAATATTTTATTGTTTCGTAATTTCCATTCATAATTTACACTGCGAACCACAGTGTAAATTACAGGAACTACCTCGTGTAGGTCTCGCGGCCTCTTGTAGCTTCCTTATTTTCTTATGTTCTTATGTTCTAATTATCATCATTGCATATCATAATGTCATAAACTATCATCACATTATCCTTGCATCAGCACTATATTTCTGCCAAGTTTGAAGAAATTGTCTTTGCGAATTCTGTGTTGCCAACCACTGGGTTAGGCTAGGTTAAAGTAAGGCTAGATAAGTAATATTAACCATATTTTTTTTCTAGAGGGCCAGGGAGGGTCATTTAGGGGTGGGGGAAGGGGCCATCTCTCATCCACTTTATAATTACGTTTTAGAGCAAGCCCGTGCAACCTGCGGCCCTCGAAGTCTTTTGATGCGGCCCTCTAAGTCTTTTGATGCGGCCCTCTAAGTCTTTTGATGCGGCCCTCTAAGTCTTTTGATGTGGCCCTCTAAGTCTTTTGATGAGGCCCTCTAAGTCTTTTGATGCGGCCCTCTAAGTCTTTTGATGCGGCCCTCTAAGTCTTTTGATGAGGCCCTCTAAGTCTTTTGATGAGGCCCTCTAAGTCTTTTGATGCGGCCCTCTAAGTTTGATGCGGCCCTCTAAGTCTTTTGATGCGGCCCTCTAAGTCTTTGATGCGGCCCTAAGTCTTTTGATGCGGCCCTCTAAGTCTTTTGATGCGGCCCTCTAAGTCTTTTGATGCGGCCCTCTAAGTCTTTTGATGCGGCCCTCTAAGTCTTTTGATGCGGCCCTCTAAGTCTTTTGATGCGGCCCTCTAAGTCTTTTGATGCGGCCCTCTAAGTCTTGATGCGGCCCTCTAGTCTTTGAGGCCTCATCTTTTGATGAGGCCTCTAAGCTTTGATGCGGCCCTCTATCTTGATGCGCCCTCTAAGTCTTTTGATGCGGCCCTCTAAGTCTTTTGATGAGGCCCTCTAAGTCTTTTGATGCGGCCCTCTAAGTCTTTTGATGCGGCCCTCTAAGTCTTTTGATGCGGCCCAATCCTCTAGATATTATTAACATACAGTGGGGCCCTCGGGAAGTAGCCTAAGATTTAAGATCTAGATTTACCTAAAATGAATTCTATATTCCTAAAATTTTGGTTCGGCCACTGAGAGAGAGAGAGCGTCGCATGTCTGTCAGGTCTACCGTATATAACACTAAAGTACTAACACTAAAGTAAGTAACACTAACCTTCTATTCGATATACAGACGTGTGGTGGCGTTAATACTTACATTTCTACATCCATGATTTCAGGAAAGTTAGAAGGGGCTATCTGGAGAGTCTGTGTCATTTTGTGTTTTGATCTGTGTCATAGTAGGGCTATAAATGTACAAATTACAAAAAATATCACCAGAGCAGCGACCAACACTAAGGTCGCCATCTAGTGTTTATGTTCTGAGTGTCCTCCCGTCGTCGTCGCCCGTAAAAAAACCACGTAGTGAAATTTGAAACCGTATATACTTGCAGATACAAAGCATAAAACAACGCTGAAACAGGGTAGATTATACAGTCATGATATAAACTACTGTGTATCATCTTCAGTGGCACAGACACAGCAGTAGTGATGCTATAATTCGTAATATTTGGCACCTGGCGACATTAGGGCAGGTGGCGACTATAGTGTTATCTAGGGTAATACGTTTGTAAATGACACAAAGACACCAACTTCTGGTTAGCGAAGGTGTGAATTAATATTTTATTCTTGCGTACATCCTGCATCATTCTCTTATTTTTGCATTACATTCCCAGGCCTGTGGTGAGTGACTTAAGTATGCTGTCATGCTGCCAGTGCTAACGCGTGGTGCATGTTCTGGATCTGTGTACGCAGAACTTTTTTTCTTCACATTTTTTGTGCCTATAGCGCCTGTAGGCAGTGGTGACCCAGGGGTGGGATGGTAGGCTCTGGAGGTTCACTTGAGGGCTCTGATGATGGTTGGTCCTCGCCCGTGGTGGCACAGGCAGGATTCTTATAGTGACGCCTGTGATTTGAGGCTCATGCCGCCCCCTGTGTCCTACGATGCACTCGCAGTCGAAGGTAGACTTGATGGGCAGGGCACGTGGGTGTTCTTAGGCCACTCGACGGTGCAGAAAGGTTTTGGATTTCTTCGGGGATCGAACTCGGGTCACCGAGAACGCCAGTCGGAGACGCTAACCACTCCGCTACCACCTACCCTGGTAACTGTGTAGCATGGCCGTGCAGCCCTCCAAAGCACAGAGTCATGACTCAAAGAAGATCAAGGAGTGGATGGGGCTGACTGATGCATTGATAAAAGCGATGGTGACCTCTGAGTCTGGCCAGCCTGGCATCCTCTTAACGGAATTTTTTTTATGACAATATCTGTTC
This sequence comes from Chionoecetes opilio, assembly GCA_016584305.1. NCBI lineage: Eukaryota > Metazoa > Arthropoda > Malacostraca > Decapoda > Majidae > Chionoecetes > Chionoecetes opilio. Next base: position 81,482 of record JACEEZ010014051.1, read on the forward strand.
CTTGGCAGCTTGCATGTAGCTGACCTTTACTCGCGATCAAGACATTTAATCATATAAATGAAGCCATTTTCGGACTTAGCGTCCTGAAAAACCCCTAGGTGACGTGTCATTTGCCTGCCCTTCACCCATGGTCTTGTTCACGCAAGTCAGACTTGCGATCGCCAGTTTCACCCTCCCGGTGCTAGATTGGAGCTCATTATTAGCGATCTTTGGGTAATGCTGGGACCTCACACACCACACACCCCCATCCCCTTGCCCAAGGGGGATAGTAACCGCCCAAATTTTTCAGTGAAAAATCCCTGGGAGCAGTGAGAATTCGATCCGGCTAACACATAATAGCAGGCCAGCACGTTATCAACTTAACCATCGTGGCAGTTTCGTGTGTTTGGGTGCATCCTCTGCTGGAGCCCCGAGAGCCCCACCCGGGGTACTTCGTGAGCCCCCAAAGGGTACATGGGACATTTTGTCCATGTGTTAACATACCTGGGCTTAATAGTTTTCTAGGGATATTTTTCTATCTAAAAATGGCAATTAGAAGTAGATTCCCGGGGGTTGCACGATGGGCCTTCTGGCTACCCTACTAAGAGCCCAGTTCTCCTTCATAATAACCAAATTGTGAATGATTGCATTGTTGAAGGTGTGCCTGACCAGGGCTGCAGTGCACTACAGAACAACACCCCAAGTAACAATGCCACCTGCCACTCAACCCAAGTCACAAATTCTGAAGGCATTCACAATCAGCCTGACTAGATGACAGTAACTAATATTATACAGCTTTTGGCCAAAATTATTGTATTGAACAACATTCACGGTAAGAACATGTTATTAGCTACAGGCAGTGGCGTAACTAGGGGGGGGGCGAGGGGGGGCACGTGCGCCCACCTTGGAGGGGCACGAAAATGAACTTTGTGAAAAAGGATACGGTACAGGTTGAAGTTCCCAAACTCGGCATCCCAAGACTCGGCAACACCCAAAACTCGGCTATGGTTCCGGATTTTCCAAAACACGGCGCGTAGTTGCCGGGTCGGCCGCTGGGTGCCACCACACTAGGCCGCTTGGTTTCTCCCGCCGATTTGTTTGTTGTTATTGTTCAGTGGTGTTGTGACTGTAGAGTTGTGTACACTGTTATTTTGTGTACTTCTACTATTTTCATGCTTTTTTCCCCCTTAATATATCTACGTTCTAAAAGTCGGAAAATTCCATTACTCGGCTCGGCGCTGGTCCCAAGGTTGCCGAGTTTGGGAACTTCAACCTGTATAATAATTACACTGCCCTCCCGAGTTTCACGATTGCTTTATTCCGATGGCATAGCGCGAAACTCGTGGATCGGGAAACTTGTGTATTATAAACACTGTAAAAATGCTTATTTAGTCCGGTGCGAGGTGTAGTACCATTTTTTAAGGCTTATAAAACTCACGTTTTCCCCAAAAAAACCCAGAAAAATACTAATGGTCTTCCAAGACGAATGTTGTAGTACTTCCTCAGTACTCAGTACTCAGTACTTACTGTTACAAGTATTTCAAATACCATAAGACATTCAAATAAACTATCTGGCCTCACCGTGTGATGTTTGTTCCACGTCTGAGGCTCGGCAGATTGCCGCCGCCAACAGCGCCATCTATCGTCTGCTATCGATCCCCGGGCGGAGCGGAAATAGATGGGCTGTTGTCTTAAAAAAAAGTTTTTTTCGAGCCACTTCCTTGATTTCCTGACGATCACCTTGATCATATCTACAATCTCGTTCAGGACACAACACTGACAACGGCACTGCGTGTCGGCAGCACCGACGGTGATGAGTGGTAGTGTGTACTGTGTGGTAAGGCAGTGCGTGAATCCAGCGGTATGAAGACGTATCCCACACGTGAACGAAGCAGCGCGTGACACCAGCAGTAGGAAGACGTGTACAAAGTGTATCCCAGACGTGTACGAAGCAGCGCGAAACTCGGGGAGATAATGCGCGAAAGTCGGGATGGTAAGAATTTAGAACTCACGTGATGCTGACAACAAGAACATTGGTAATTTCCTTGCCCTGGTGAAACTTATCGCAGAACTTGACCCAATAATGAGGAATTACCTAGATTATGTGGAACAAAAAGCTGGATCTGTGTTATATTTGTCTCCTTTGCTGCAGAAGGAATGTATGCACCTCTTGGCAGCAACTGCAGGGAACAAATGACTTGATGATAGCCGTCGAGCAAAGTACTATGGGCTTTTGTTGGATTCTACTCCCGACAGTGCCCATAGGTTGTCGGGTGTCACACAGATGTCGGAAACTGTGAGATACGTTGATATAAACTTTGAGACAAAAACAGTAACCGTAAAGGAGACATTCCTTGGCTTCATTGAAGTCAAACAAAAAGACGCAGAAAGCATAGTCAAAGTACAGGTTGAAGTTCCCAAACTCGGCATCCCAAGACTCGGCAACACCCAAAACTCGGCTATGGTTCCGGATTTTCCAAAACCCGGCAGAACACCCAAAACCCTGGGCGTAGTTGCCGGGTCGGCCGCTGGGTGCCACCACACTAGGCCGCTTGGTTTCTCCCGCTGATTTGTTTGTTGTTATTGTTCAGTGGTGTTGTGACTGTAGAGTTGTGTACACTGTTATTTTGTGTACTTCTACAGGTCTGTTATTGGTATTATGGCTCCCAAACGTCCAGGAACACCTACTGGTGCAAGTGAAAAGAAAAGGAAGAACAATGTGTTAACTATTTCTGAGAAAATTGACCTTTTGAAGAAGCTCATGTGATTTTCATGCTTTTTTTCCCCTTAATATATCTACGTTCTAAAAGTCGGAAAATTCCATTACTCGGCTCGGCGCTGGTCCCGAGGTTGCCGAGTTTGGGAACTTCAACCTGTATTATGCAATCAGCTAGAAAAGGACAATCTGCCACTAAAATACTGTCGGTCACAACGCCGCAGTCATGGCAGGATACAAATCTGGTGTGCAGCAGAGGATCATCGATAAGAACAGCAAAGCGATATTTGTCAATTGTGACAACCACTCGCTTAATCTAGTCGGTATTCACCCAGCCAGTGAAGAATCAGTTACGGTAAATATTTTGGTACTGTGGATGCACTGTACAGTTTCTTCTCACCCTCAACAATGGACAAGCTGACAAAAGCTATGCCAGTCACACTAAAATCCCAATCTGAGACGCAATGGAGTGCAAGAGAAGAGGCAGTTGAGCCAGTCTGTCACCACCTTGATGACTGGGTTCATCTACTGGAAGACATGTCCACTGATCCGAGAGAATATGTAGGTACGAGAAGTGAAGCCAGTCAACTGTTGCACCGGATTCTTACATTTAATTTCCTTGCATTACTTTGCTCTTGGAATTCTATATTACCAAAAATAGACCGCGTCCAAAAGAGACTTCACGACCCTCAAATGAACTTCCACGATGCTGCCAAAGACTTAAAGGTACTTGCAATGCATTTCACGGTAGTGCTGAGGACCAGGAGAAAGAAAAGGATGCCAGGAGAAACAGCTCCCGATGTGTAAAACAGGAGATCATGCGGTGAATGAAAGGAACAACAGATAGATTGCACACTGAAATGAAAGACTGCAGCAGCACAAGGCTTGAAGATCTGGACAACACGTTTGACTTTCTACTAAATGTGGAACAACTTCTCAAAGACAAAAGTTCAGAATCACTGGATGACAGGGAGACAATGAAGGAAAACTGTTCATGTGTTGGCGAATTCTATTGTGCAGCGGTTCCTCACGTTGGGCGATTTAATTAGTCTTGCCAAGTTGTTGTTGTTGTTGTTGTTGTTTTAGATTGTCACCTGTGTTTACAGGTGACATGGGCCCTTCGCCTGATGGCGGCCCATTGGTTTAAGTCGAGGGACAATGCTCATAGGTGAAAGTGAGGCAAGGGAGGGGAGATTTTCCAAATGGGAATAGGCCATTGCTTCGAGGCGCCGCGTTCCCTTTTGCCATGTAAAAAAAAAAAAAAAGCTTATTTAATGAGTTAGGCCTGGTGAGACGAGTGAGTGTGGTGGTTGTGGCCGTGTGTTTACCTTTCCTCCACTCTCGTTTCTCCGCTTTTTTGCCCTTGTACTTATCGTCACCTGGCTTCCACGAACCACCACAACCACCAGTACTTGTAGATATCTTAGCGCGAAATGTCAAAGGTACAGTAAAACCCTTATAACTCGGCACTGTATAACTCGGAATTTGATATAACTCGGCATGGCGAAGACTAATGTTTTTTTTTTTTTTTTTTTTTTTTTTTTTTACACACACACACACACACACACACACCTATGCCCATAGCACATGTAGGCAGTGAGCTCCAGGGGTGGGATGGTAGGCCCTGGAGGCTCACTCGAGGGCTGTGATGGTTGGCCCTCGCCCGTGGTGGCGCAGGCAGGATTGTTATAGTGACGCCTGTAATTAGAGGCTCATGCCGCCCCGTGTCCTCCCATGCACTCACAGTCGAAGGTAGAGTTAATAGACAGGGCATGTGGGTGTTCTTAGGCCACTCGACGGTGCAAAAAGATTTCAAGTGGATTTATGGGTCTCACTCGGGATCGAACTCGGGTCTTCGAGAACGCCACTCGGTGACGCTAACCACTCTGCTACCGCCGCACCTAAACTGCATCTCATGGTTTTCACTCGGCATATCATGCCCTCACAACCTCTTCTGTGAACATGTAAACAGAAAGTTGGCAAAAAATAATGTATCTCGGCATATTGATGTTATAACTGCATCTCTTCGCTTACACTGCATATCGTCAGTCGCATAAAGTCGTATTTTTGTCCTTTTGATCTTTTCCTGCAAGCTCAGGCTCTTCAATTTCATTCCCTTCCTGCTGGAGACACCCTTGTGTGATGGAGCTGACATCTTGAAATACAGTACTGTATGATGTAATCACAAAACACGTAAAATAGGTGGCAAAGTAAAGCAAAGGTCGGGAACCAGCGTGTAGGCTGTCAGCTGCTGAGCCGTGTTTATGTCGTCAAAGCACCGTCTTGGATACGAATTCCGTTTTTTGTCGAAATTGAAAAAGGATTGGTTTCTGCTTCAAAAACACAACAAGCTTGGTAGGAGCCGAAATAATAATCAATGCAAAACATTGCAAACAATATCACAGAGTAGTATAACACACATTTCAGCAAGTGTTATTGGATTGGGATTCGTAATCCAAGACGGTGCTTGGACGACAAAAACACGGCTCAGCCTACGCACTGGTTCCCGATCTTTGCTTAATTTGCCACCTATTTTACGTGTTTTAGGATTACATCATACAGTACTGTATATCAAGATGTCAGCTCCATCACGCAAGAGTGTCTCCAGCAGGAAGGGAATGAAATTGAAGAGCCTGAGCCTGCAGGAAAAGGTGAAAGTGCTGGCAAGGATGGATGCAGGTGCGTCCATGCGTGCTATTTGTGCTGAGTTTGATATCAAATCCATCTCTCTTTTTTTTTTTTTTTTTTTTTTTTTTTTTTTTTTTTTATAACCCATATCAGAGGAGGACATTGAATAACTCGGCACATTGAATAACTCGGCAAGGGCCAGAGCCCCTATCGTGCCGAGTTATAAGGGTTTTACTGTACTGTCACTTTGAGCAAAAGCAACGCAGTCGGTAGGCGGAGTGTTTGGGGGTTTAGATACGGTAGGCTGCTGGTAGGCCTGGGGAGGCGGTAGCAGAGTGGTTAGCGTCTCCGACTGGCATTCTCGGTGACCTGAGTTCGATCCCCGAAGAAACCCAAAAATCTTTCTGCACCGTCGAGTGGCCTAAGAACACCCACGTTCCCTGCCTATCAACTCTACCTTCGATTGTGAGTGCATCGGAGAACACAGGGGGGCGGCATGAGCCTCTAATCACAGGCGTCACTATAATAATCCTGCCTGCGCCACCACGGGTGAGGACCAACCATCACAGCCCTCAAGTGAACCTCCAGAGCCTACCATCCCACCCCTGGGTCACCACTGCCTCGTCGTTGTCAAGATGGCTGCCGGGAAGATAACAAACACCTTGAGCTTGAGCTTCAGTGGAGAGTCAGCCAGTGGATGCTGTCAGTGAAGCCTTTGGTCAGGCGTTCCCCCATACACGTAATCTATTACCAACCAACATGGTCGCATGTGGGCGGTGTATTCTGGGCCGACGTCATGCCGTGACGTCAGTGCTTGTCTCGCCAACAGTGAATTTGAAGCCAAATTGGGATTCTGGTACCATATCCAACCCATCGCCAATACTGTGTTTGCCAAGCTGAGACTTGCCAAACGCGAGGGACCACTAGAGTGATTTAAACGGCAGTGAACTTAATGAGGAAATCTTGGATTGCAGAATGCTCGTGGCAAGTTGAACAGATGTCCAGATTTCCACTCCAGAGAAGCTCATTCAATTCATTGTACAGAATGGTGATCAAAATGTCTTCCCCAACTTGAGAGTGGCAATCCAACTTATGCTCACCATAGCAATTTCAATTGCAAGTTGTGGACGTTCTTTCAGTAAACTGCAATTGATCATGTCTCATCTCAGAGCCTCAAGGGTCAGGATAGGCTCACCGTCCTAGCGCTGATCAGTATTGAGTGTGAAGAAGTAGAAAGTAGTAACTTTGATGATGCTATGGATCAATTTTCTTCAGCAAAGTCTCGCAAAATCCAAATATAATTGCCAACAGTTTTAATTTTTGTGGATCTCTTTGCAAACAATGTGGCAGTTTAAATGTTCATTCTAACTATTTATAGCTGCAGTAACTGACAAAGAAGTTTGTATTTTTTTCTGTTTTCATGAAAGGACTGAGCGGTGAGGGCTAGTGGAGAGTTGCCAATAATATCATGACCCTAACCAAGGAATTGGCAACACTGTGTGAAGTTTGAGAGGGTTACAATACTCAACACACCTTCTACAGGCTGAAGTTCCCAAACTCGGCAACCCTCGGGACCAGCGCCGAGCCGAGTAATGGAATTTTCCGACTTTTAGAACGTAGATATATTAAGGGGGAAAAAAGCATGAAAATCACATTAAAAAAATCACATTGTTCTTCCTTTTCTTTTCACTTGCCCCAGTAGGTGTTCCTGGACGTTTGGGAGCTATAATACCAATAACAGACCTGTAGAAGTACACAAAATAACAGTGTACACAACTCTACAGTCACAACACCACTGAACAATAACAACAAACAAATCGGTGGGAGAAACCCAGCGGCCTAGTGTGGTGGCACCCAGCGGCCGACCCGGCAACTACGCGCCGGGTTTTGGGTGTTCTGCCGTGTTTTGGAAAATCCGGAACCATAGCCGAGTTTTGGGTGTTGCCGAGTCTTGGGATGCCGAGTTTGGGAACTTCAACCTGTAGTAATAAGACACATATGATTTCCATTCTTCATGTGGTCAAATGAATCATTGTAATTTGTGACACAGATCCAGAATCCTTAAGATTTTCTCCGCGACAAGGGGAGCCATTTTCTATTCTTGCCCTGAGCGCCAGTAACCCTAGTGATGCCACTGGCTACAGGTGATTCGTGGCAATTCACTTGTTTTAGTGCTGTCAAGTTATTATTGTTAGATGGGGAGGCGGTAGCAGAGTGGTTAGCGTCTCCGAGTGGCGTTCTCGGTGACCCGAGTTCGATCCCCGAAGAAAACCAAAACCTTTCTGCACCGTCGAGTGGCCTAAGAACACCCACATGCCCTGCCCATTAACTCTACCTTCGATTGCGAGTGCATGGGAGGACACAGGGGGGCGGCATGAGCCTCTAATCACAGGCGTCACTATAACAATCCTGCCTGCGCCACCACGGGCAAGGACCAACCATCACAGCCCTCAAGTGAACCTCCAGAGCCTACCATCCCACCCCTGGGTCACCACTGCCTACAGGCGCTATAGGCACATGTATATATATAAAAAAAAAAAAAAAGATATAATTATTAATTTTAACCAAACTACAGTATCCTCCTGAGTTTCGCGATCCTTGAGTTTCGCACCGAGTCCTAAATTCTTACCATCCCGACTTTCGCTCATTATCTCCCCGAGTTTCGCGCTGCTTCGTACACGTTTTTTTTTTTTTTTTTTTTTGCCAATAGCGCCGTTAGGCAGTGACCTCCAGGGATGGGATGGTAGGCCCTGTACCCGAGGGCTGTAATGGTTAGCCCTTGTCCGTGGTGGCGCAGGCCAACCGGACTTTTATAAGAGTTAATGGGCAGCATTAGTAGAAGCGAAATTGGATTAGCTTTCTGTTGATATATTGTGTTTTCTGAGAAATGAATTAGCACCATGCATAAATTAGCGTTAACTAAATAAATATCATCAATCGGGGTATAAGCAAGCGCGCCACCCTCAGTACTCACTGATTGTGTGAGCGACTGGGCGAGGTTCTCTCCGACGGCCTCCACTCCCGCTGACCCGCACACCACAGTCACCGTGCCTCTCATGCACACAGTAGTATAGGTTGAAGTTCCCAAACTCGGCAACCTCGGGACCAGCGCCGAGCCGAGTAATGGAATTTTCCGACTTTTAGAACGTAGATATATTAAGGGGATAAAAAGCATCCAACTTCAAAAGGTCAATTTTCTCAGAAATAGTTAACACATTGTTCTTCCTTTTCTTTTCACTTCCACCAGTGTGTGTTCCTGGACGTTTGGGAGCCATAATACCAATAATAGACCTGTAGAAGTACACAAAATAACAGTGTACACAACTCTACAGTCACAACACCACTGAACAATAACAACAAACAAATCGTCGGGAGAAACCAAGCGGCCTAGTGTGGTGGCACCCAGCGGCCGACCCGGCAACTACGCGCCGTGTTTTGGAAAATCCGGAACCATAGCCGAGTTTTGGGTGTTGCCGAGTCTTGGGATGCCGAGTTTGGGAACTTCAACCTGTATTACTACGTTTGCAGTGCTTAAGCTGTGTATTAAACTGCAGTGTGAATTGACTATTCTTTAAGAATTGTAGACATGCGTAGAGTGATTGAATATACTTTTCAAGCTCACAAGGTAGTGGAATATATCACTGTGGCGTAATAAGCCTGGAAGATCGCCACCAAGCAGAGTCGTGATGTCCTTCCATTTGTGCCGCGGTATGTTGTATGGATCTCTATTCCCTATTGCCTTACATTTTTCAATATAACGAGGAATAGATCCAGAGTCCAACATCTGGAGGACATAGTCTGACAGATGAACACCATCAATCACTTTCCCAGCCCTCAAAAAGAGATTAGTAAGCGTGAGTGTACCGCCTTTACAGGGGAAGTAATGCCCCTTGTTTACATCACCGCACGGCCACTGTCGGCCAGCCATGCGCTCGGTGCGGACCACTCGGCCACCGCCTCCCAGCGGTGATCCAAAAGTGTTTTTCTGTTGGTCTGTTTCCATTTTCTTTGGCGTATTGTACAACTTTTAGCTTGTATGCGATAGTATTAGTAAATGTTTTGATGAATTCGCCATGGGTGATAATTTCCAGGACTGAAAAGAGCTTAAGATACGTGTGACAGCCTGGTGGTAAATGATACGTCAACACTGGCGCTGTTGGCGGCAATCACGGCAATCTGCCGCCAAAAGGCGGAATGTAAACATACCAGCGTGAGAACAGATTACGTAGTTGATTTGAATGTCTTACAGTATTTGAAATACTTGTAACAAGTAAGTACTGAGGTACTGAGTACTGAGGAAGTACTACAACATTCGTCTTGGAAGACCATTAGTATTTTTCAGGGTATTTTTTTGGGGGAAAACGTGAGTCTTATAAGCCGTAAAATGTGGTACTACGCCTCACACCGGACTAAAGAAGCATTTTTACAGTGTTTTCAATACAGGGAGGTCCCGTTATATGAGCATTCGATATACGAGAATCCGATGATACGAGATGTGTAAATTAGGGTCTATTTTCAATATACGAGATCGAAAATCCAATGATACAACATTCAAACTGGGGTGAGTAAAATTACCAAGTTATTTACTAAAGTAAATTACAAGTTATTTACTAAAATTATAAAATCATTTACTGACTACAATAAACCCTTCATGCTCGCGGATTTCAGGCTCGCGGATTTGATTACTCGCGGGTTATCAACTCTTGGGATAAATAATAATAAAAACAGGTAATTAAATATAATTTTAAAATGCGAAAAGTATTTATCATAAAAACTACTGTGCATGCCTCTTCAGTGGCACATAAAAGTCTGTAGTGATGCTAAAATTTGCAATATATGGCGCCTGGCGACATTAGTGCAGTGGCGAGTGACTGGCGACTAGTGTTATCTACGGACTACGGTAGCCACACACTGGTGGGCTGAGCGCTGCGTGCACACCTCACCTTCCTCAAGCCACCACCAGACCACACACAATAGTGAACATTTAAGCAGTGGCAACCCCATCACCCTAAAACACAGGGAGGAGCACTGGAGCAGGCTGGTGTGGTGGACAATCTGGCCGTGGTGCGAGAGGCATAGCTTTGCGCCAGCCACCCTAACACAACACACCCTAACACAACCCTCACCGTTGGCCCACAGCGATCCACGGGGGTTCAGCGTCCACTTCCTCCTCCTTCTGGGCTCAGCCATAGGCCTATCTATCCATGGTGGTGGTGGTGGTGGTGGGGAGGAATAGGGGTGTGATGTAACCCTGGCAGCGGCTACACGTGTGTCGCGGCCTCAGCTGTTATGGGTTGTTGCTGATGATGACAGTGTTCAGTTAAGTTGTTGGTAGTCTGGCCTTTTTTATTGGCACTCCCTGATGTGAACTTTGATGTTTGATGTTTGAAGAATTTCGTCAGTCATCGACGCAGCTGAGATGGATCTCCACTGTAATCAGACAGCTCTCTCTCATACTACCCCTAGAGAGCTGTCTGCTACCAGTGCTTATAGTGTTGGCCGAAGCCAGCACCCCGGGAGGCGGGTTACAAACCCCCGGCTAACACCCGGTACCCATTCACTGCTGGGTGGACAGGGGCTCGGGTTTTAAGGAAACAGCCCAACTGTTTCATTATCATTATCATTCAAGCAACAAAATCCATTTTCTTTATACCGTAAGCCTATTTTCGGGGCGGGAGGGTTAGCTAATGTCATGATCGCGGATTTACGATACTCGCGGGTGTCTCTGTTCCCTAACCCCCGCGAGCATGAAGGGTTTATTGTATATGATATATGATTTTACCTAAGGTTGTACGATAATCAATCTGAAAATATGATAATTCTGGTGGCACGACTTGAAAAACATGTCCTTTTTTTTTTTTTTTTTTTTTTTTTGATGGGGTCCTGGAACCGAACCTATATTTTACCATTGGTTATGTGTTTCGTTATACGAGATTTCGCTTAACGAGTATGTCAGATGGAACCTAACTGCTCGTATCTTCGGGACCTCCCTGTACCCGAGTTTCGCGATCCTCGAGTTTAGCGCTACCGTATGCCTTGTGAAGAAAGCAAGCGCAAAACTGGAGCGGGTACTGTATAGTAATCAACAAAGTTATCGTATATCGTATGGGCGTTATTGTTTATCACACCGATCTATCGTATTTATACAATAATTATTGTATATCTGGTCACGCTGTTCATAATACAACACAATACATAATACAATAATACAATAATACATAATACAATAATACAATACAATAATACATAATACAATAATACAATAATACATAATACATAATACAATAATACAATACAATAATACAATAATACATAATACAATAATACAATACAATAATACATAATACATAATACAATAATACATAATACAATACAATAATACATAATACATAATACAATAATACATAATACAATACAATAATACATAATACAATACAATAATACATAATACAATACAATACAATAATACATAATACAATAATACATAATACAATAATACATAATACATAATACAATAATACATAATACAATAATACATAATACAATAATACAATAATACATAATACAATAATACATAATACAATAATACATAATACAATAATACATAATACAATACAATAATACATAATACAATAATACATAATACAATACAATACATACAATACAATAATACATAATACAATAATACATACATAATACATAATACATAATACAATAATACATAATACATATACAATACTAACATAATACAATAATACAATAATACAATACAATTACAATAATACATAATAATAATACCATAATACAATACATACTATACAAAAAATCACTAAACATAATACAATAATACATAATACAATAAACTAATAATATACAATAATACAATAATACATAATACAATAATACATAATACAATAATACATAACTAACAATAATACATAATACAAATACATAATAAATCATACATAATACAATACAATACATAATACAATACATAATACACATACAATACAATTAATAACATAAATCACAATAATACATAATACAATACAAATAATACAATACAATAATAAAATACATACAATAAATACATAATACATATACATAATACATAATACCAATAATACATAATACAATAATACAATAATATACTAATACAATAATACATAATACAATACAACAATACATAATACATAATACATACTAAAATACATAATACAATAATTACAATACAATACATAATACAATACATACATACTAATATACAATACATAATAACAATAATACATAATACAATACAATAATACATAATACAATACAATACAATAATACATAATACAAATCAATACAATAATACAATACAATACCAATACAATAATACAATACATAATACATAATACAATACAATAATACAATAATACACAAATACAATACATAATATCAATAACTATAATACATAATACATAATAACAAATAATACATATAATAATACAATACATACAAAACAATAAATACATAATTACAATACAATACATAATACATAATACATAATACATAATACAATCAATACATAATACAATACAATAATACATATACATAATCATAATACAATAATACATAATACAATACATACAATACAATACAATACAAATACAATACAATACATCCATAATACATAATACATAATACAATAATACAATCTAATACATAATACAAACATTACAATAATACATATATACACATACATACATAATACATAATACAATAAACTAATACAATAATACATACATAAAATACATAATACAATACAATACATAATACATAATACAAATACATACAATACAATAATACATAATACAATACAATAAATAAACCAAATACATTACAATAAATACAATAATACAATCATATACAAACTAATACATAATACAATACAATACAATAATACAATACAATACAATACAAATACATAATACAATCAAATACATAATACAATAATACATATACAATAATATCATAATACAAATCAATACATAATACATAATACATAACAATAATCAATCATAATACATACATATACAATAATACAATAATACAAATAATACAATAATAAACATAATACAAAATACAAACTAATACAATACAATCAATATACAATACAATACAATCATAATACATAATACATAATACATCAATACAATAATACATAATACCAATACAATACAATAATACATAATACATAATAATACAATCAATACATAATACATATACAATACAAATACATAATACATATACAATAATACAATAAATACAACATAATCAATACATCAAACAAAATAATCAATAATACAATACAATACAAATACATACAATAATACATAATACAATAATACATAATACAATAATACATAATACAATAATACATAATACAATAATACAATAATACATAATACAATTACAATACATAATACATAATACAATAATACATAATACAATACAATACAATAATACATAATACAATACAATACAATAATACATAATACAATACAATACATAATACAATACATACAATACATACAATAATACATAATACAATACAATACAATAATACATAATACAATAATACATAATACAATACAATACAATAATACATAATACAATACAATACAATAATACATAATACAATACAATACAATAATACATAATACAATACAATACAATAATACATAATACAATACAATACAATAATACATAATACAATAATACATAATACATAATACAATAATACATAATACAATACAATAATACAATACAATAATATACATAATCAATACATACATAATCATAATGACATACAATAATAATCATAATAATACATACAATACATACAATACAATAATACATAATACAATAATCATAATACTAATACAATACAATACAAAAATAATACATAAATAATACATAATACAATAACATAACTAATAATACATATACATAATACTAATACAATACAATAATACATATCAATAATACATAATACATAATACATATACAAATAATACAATACAATAATACAATATACAATACAATAACATATACAATACATACAATAATATAATCAATAAAATACAATAAATAATACAATTACATACAATATATACATAATACATAATACATAATCAATAATACATAATAAAATCATAATACATATACAATAAACAATACAAAATACATAATAAATAAATACATCAATACATAATACAATACAAACATATAAATAAATCAATAATATACAGATACATACAAAATACATAATGACATATCATAATACAATACATAATATACATAATACAATACAATACAATAATACAATATAATAATACAACAATAATAATTACATAAATCATAAGTACATAATATATAATACAATCATAATAATAATACATAATTCATAATACATAATACAATAATACATAATACATAATACAATAATACATAATACAATAATACATAATACAATACACAATACACAATTCATAGTTCAACCAATGCCCATCTAAACTAATCCGAAACTCTAATAAAACATTTAAAATCTTCTTTAATCCGATGATAGCGTATACCATAATACATAAACTCAAACAAATACAATAATACATAATTCAATATCATAATACAATAATACATAATCACATATACAAAGAATAATATAAATCTTACATAAACATAATACAATATAATTAATATACATAAACATTTAAATAATAATCAATTTAATAATATACCATAACTACAATAATACAATAATACAATTATTACAACATACTAATTCATAGTTGCAGCCAAGATGGTGGCTCCCGATGCTAAACTCGAGGATCGCGAAACTCGGGTATTGAAAACACTGTAAAAATGCTTCTTTAGTCCGGTGTGAGGCGTAGTACCATATTTTACGGCTTATAAGACTCGTTTTCCCCCAAAAAAATACCCCTAAAAATACTAATGGTCTTCCAAGAGCTGAGGCTGCTCTTATCGTCACAGGAGAGCTTATTGATGAGCTGTGTGGGATGTGGCAGCAGTTATAGCAGAAGGATATGAATGAGTAACCCCTTGAGGCCCAAAACATTATTTCCATTGTAATTTGGGTGCCATTAGACGATTTTAATGAATATAATCAATGTTTTATAGATATGACCTGTTTAGTATCCTTGACCACTAACTAATTTGGTATATTTAGTGACTTTTTCGTAATTTTATGGGTAACAACATATAATTTCATACAGCAAAGGAAAGATCTGGGCGTGAAGGGGTTAAAACAGGCTATTGAGTCACTCGTCTTCCTATTTTCTAGATAGATTAAAGTTTCATTTTCTTTATATTTGAGTTACTGGTTCTGCTTGAAATGACTTTAATTAACCTTAAAATTAACTGAAAAATAACTAAACTAACTAAACTAATCTAAACTTAAACTTAACTAAACCTTAAAATTACCCTTAGTTTACTCGGTCATGGTTTTTGTAGCCTATTTACTTTATGTAGGAAGGGTACAGGTTGTGTTGTGTCGTCTATTTACTTTATGTAGGAAGGGTGCAGGTTGTGTTGTGTCGTCTATTTACTTTATGTAGGAAGGGTGCAGGTTGTGTTGTGTCGTCTATTTACTTTATGTAGGAAGTGTACAGGTTGTGTTGTGTCGTCTATTTACTTTATGTAGGAAGTGTACAGGTTGTGTTGTGTCGTCTATTTACTTTATGTAGGAAGGGTGCAGGTTGTGTTGTGTCGTCTATTTACTTTATGTAGGAAGTGTACAGGTTGTGTTGTGTCGTCTATTTACTTTATGTAGGAAGTGTACAGGTTGTGTTTTGTTGTCTATTTACTTTATGTAGGAAGGGTGCAGGTTGTGTTGTGTCGTCTATTTACTTTATGTAGGAAGTGTACAGGTTGTGTTTTGTCGTCTATTTACTTTATGTAGGAAGGGTGCAGGTTGTGTTGTGTCGTCTATTTACTTTATGTAGGAAGTGTACAGGTTGTGTTGTGTCGTCTATTTACTTTATGTAGGAAGGGTGCAGGTTGTGTTTTGTCGTCTATTTACTTTATGTAGGAAGGGTGCAGGTTGTGTTGTGTCGTCTATTTACTTTATGTAGGAAGTGTGCAGGTTGTGTTTTGTCGTCTATTTACTTTATGTAGGAAGTGTACAGGTTGTGTTGTGTCGTCTATTTACTTTATGTAGGAAGTGTACAGGTTGTGTTGTGTCGTCTATTTACTTTATGTAGGAAGTGTACAGGTTGTGTTTTGTCGTCTATTTACTTTATGTAGGAAGTGTACAGGTTGTGTTTTGTCGTCTATTTACTTTATGTAGGAAGGTACAGGTTGTGTTTTGTCGTCTATTTACTTTATGTAGGAAGTGTACAGGTTGTGTTTTGTCGTCTATTTACTTTATGTAGGAAGTGTACAGGTTGTGTTTTGTCGTCTATTTACTTTATGTAGGAAGTGGACAGGTAGTGTTTTGTCGTCTATTTACTTTATGTAGGAAGTGGACGGGTTGTGTTTTGTCGTCTATTTACTTTATGTAGGAAGTGTACAGGTTGTGTTTTGTCGTCTATTTACTTTATGTAGGAAGTGTACAGGTTGTGTTTTGTCGTCTATTTACTTTATGTAGGAAGTGTACAGGTTGTGTTTTGTCGTCTATTTACTTTATGTAGGAAGGGTGCAGGTTGTGTTGTGTCGTCTATTTACTTTATGTAGGAAGGGTACAGGTTGTTTTTGTGACATTTTCGGTAAAAGAAACATGTGAAGTCCTTGCTGGGTTGTGTCCTCAGCCTTGGCCTTTGTTATTTGGCTGTTAGGACCTCACTATGTGTCTGTATTATTATTGCCAGATGATTATTATTGAACGGTATTATTCCAGATGAAAAGAAACTGGAAACCGAATTCACTTGGGTGGACGAAACTATTTTATTCTGGTGAGTTTCGATGTGTTTTGAATAATTTGCTAACCGTTTCTGTCGCAAATTATTATTATTTTTTAAGTAAAGGCTATGTTAGGTTAAGATAAGATAAGATTTTCATCCTATCTAGACACTTTGCAAGTACCAACTACAAGGTTATTGACTATACAAAGCGCCGCCACGTCAGCACGAACTAGGCGGACTCGAACCGCTGACCGAATGCACAGGGACGCTGCACATTGCGAACTCACGTCTCTACCAACCTTGCCACCCTGACGGGCTAGGTTAGGTTAGGTTAGGTATAGGTTCAGTTAGGTTTAATTGTTTTTTTTGTCATTTTTGCTGCAAATCACACAAAAAAAGAAAAAAAGTGATTTACGACAGAAATGGTTAGCAGATTCATTCAAAAACACATTAAAACTTACCCGAAAAAAAATGTTTCGTCCACCAAAGGAAGTTCGGTGTCCATCTGGAAAAAATGTACCAATTTTTTATTAGATTTATTACTCAAGGATTAATTTCATGTGTTTTCACAATATTCATCTTTGCAGAGTTGAGATACTAGGTAGTAACTGTGATCTTTGCAGAGTTGAGATACTTGGTAGTAACTGTGATCTTTGCAGAGTTGAGATACTTGGTAGTAACTGTGATCTTTGCAGAGTTGAGATACTTGGTAGTAACTGTGATCTTTGCAGAGTTGAGATACTTGGTAGTAACTGTCATCTTTGCAGAGTTGAGATACTTGGTAGTAACTGTCATCTTTGCAGAGTTGAGATACTTGGTAGTAACTGTCATCTTTGCAGAGTTGAGATACTTGGTAGTAACTGTCATCTTTGCAGAGTTGAGATACTTGGTAGTAACTGTCATCTCTGCAGAGTTGAGATACTTGGTAGTAACTGTCATCTTTGCAGAGTTGAGATACTTGGTAGTAACTGTCATCTTTGCAGAGTTGAGATACTTGGTAGTAACTGTCATCTTTGCAGTCTTGAGATACTTGGTAGTAACTGTCATCTTTGCAGTGTTGAGATACTTGGTAGTAACTGTCATCTTTGCAGAGTTGAGATACTTGGTAGTAACTGTCATCTTTGCAGAGTTGAGATGCTTGGTAGTAACTGTCATCTTTGCAGTGTTGAGATACTTGGTAGTAACTGTCATCTTTGCAGTGTTGAGATACTTGGTAGTAACTGTCATCTTTGCAGAGTTGAGATACTTGATAGTAACTGTGATCTTTGCAGAGTTGAGATACTAGGTAGTAACTGTCATCTCTGCAGAGTTGAGATACTAGGTAGTAACTGTCATCTTTGCAGAGTTGAGATACTTGGTAGTAACTGTCATCTTTGCAGAGTTGAGATACTTGGTAGTAACTGTCATCTTTGCAGAGTTGAGATACTAGGTAGTAACTGTCATCTTTGCAGAGTTGAGATACTTGGTAGTAACTGTCATCTTTGCAGAGTTGAGATCTTGAGTAGTAACTGTGTCTTTGCAGAGTTGAGATACTTGGTAGTAACTGTCATCTTTGCAGAGTTGAGATACTTGATAGTAACTGATGTAGGACGTAACTCTCATAGCTTATATTGAAGACAAGCTTTCATCCATTCACTGCATTCATTAATAACCTATACGTTTGTTTCAGAAATCAGGTCAGGTCAATTTTTTTTTCAATCACTTTGTCAGCTGCCCTGCAATACTAGATCAGGTCAAAGGCTTATAGGGTCAGAGGATGGGGTCAGTACTTGAATCTTTCAGGTCACTTACACTAACAAGACATACATTGACATACATACAGACAGACAGACAGACATAAACATACATACAGACATGTATTAATTTATATTCAAGATATTAAGCTTTGTTTTGTTCGGCACTTTTGTAAAACCAGGAACAAGAGAGAGAGAGAGAAAAAAAAAA
Organism: Chionoecetes opilio; assembly: GCA_016584305.1. Classification (NCBI taxonomy): domain Eukaryota; kingdom Metazoa; phylum Arthropoda; class Malacostraca; order Decapoda; family Majidae; genus Chionoecetes; species Chionoecetes opilio. The sequence continues at coordinate 100,652 of JACEEZ010014051.1, forward strand.
AAAATGTATCTGTACATTCAAAGCAAGGCTACACACACACATACACACACACCCACACACACACACACACACACACACACCACACACACGCACACACACACACACACACACACACACACACACACACACACACACACACACACACACACACACGAACTCCGTAGTGTAAGGGTTAGCACGCTCGGCTCACAACCGAGAAGTCCCGGGTTCGATCCCCGGGCGGAGCGAAGACAGACGGGCGGTCTTCTTAAAACCCGAGCCCCTGTCCACCCAGCAGTGAATGGGTAGCGGATGTTAGCCGGGGTTTGTGACCTGCTCTCCGGGGTGGTGGCTTCCCCCAACACTAACCACTAAGGAGAATGATTAAATAAATGTTGATATGGAGACGGGGCCATACAAGCATTGCTCAGGCCCTGTAAAATACTACTAGATGAATACACACACACACACACACACACACACACACCACACACACACACACACACACACACACACACACACACACACACACACACACCTTCAAAACCTATTGCAGGGAATTATTTTGTTTGTTCTTTTGATTTGTGATGGGAGGCGGCAGATGATGATGATAGTTAATAATGCTACAACAGTATTAATGATACTAAAATCACAACAAACTTACTCTTCAATGCTGCTGCTCTGATGATGACGATGGTAATTGCTGCGGTGGCGGTGGTGGCGGTGGTGGTGGTTGTGGGGTCCCGCCAAAACCGCCGCAGTAGTTACGAGGAAGTGGGCTATGAACACGGGTCAGTTACTAAGTCAGTTAGTTAGTTAGTTAGTGAGCTGCCATGCTTTCCTTAGGCTGTTATGGCTCTCCCCTGCTTATGGCCTTGCTGATGATGCTTATGCTTGAGAGGGTGAAGGCTGTGAGTGACAGGTGAGAAGGCAGGGTGCGTGGCCTCCTTAGTGCAATTTGACTTCTAAGTAAAATAGACTATTGGTAGGTTTTTTAGGGGACCTTTCTTATGTTTTTTTCTCCGTTTGTTATCTTTTTATTTTGTTGTTGCTGTTACTTATATTTCCATTTTTTATTATTATATATACACAGTACTGGTCAGAAGTATGCGGCGCCCTGCTCCCGCCCCCGCACAACAAGCTAGACATAAGGAAATTTATAGAAAATAATGTATCATAATAACCTTTTAGTACTTGGTTGGGTGGCCTCTTCTCTTCTTGAGGGCTTGGCGAGGTCAGGGCAGTGAAAGAGCTAGGTGTCTTCGGTGTTCAGGTGAGGTGCTTGCCCAGGACTCACGGATGGCCTTCTCGAGCTTGTGTATGGAGCTGACGTCTTTCCCCTGCAGATCCTCCTTGACCATGTGCCAGAGGTTCTCAATTGGGTTGAGGTCTGGGCTGTTACCTGGCCAATCCTTTATGAAGGGTACCATGCAGTCATCAAGCCACTGAGTGAAACGGGGTTGTTTCTCTGGCAGAAGTTTAGGCAAGCCTGTTGTGTTTCCTAAAAACCTTAAAGTGAATCAAGCTGTTTACCTGGAGCTGCTTTGTGAACATTTATCAGATTCTTTCGAGCTCACACGTGCCAGTGTGTTTCAACAGGACGGTGCTCCTGCTCACACTGCCAAATCTGTCACTCAGTGGCTTGATGACTGCATGGTACCCTTCATAAAGGTAACAGCCAGGTAACAGCCGGGACCTCAACCCAATTGAGAACCTCTGGCACATGGTCAAGGAGGATCTGCAGGGGAAAGACGTCAGCTCCATACACAAGCTCGAGAAGGCCATCCGTGAGTCCTGGGCAACACCTAACCTGAACACCTAAAAACCTAGCTCTTTCACTGCCCTGACCTCGCCAAGCCATCAAGAAGAGAAGAGGCCACCCAACCAAGTACTAAAAGGTTATTATGATACATTATTTTCTATAAATTTCCTTATGTCTGCTTGTTGTGCGGGGGCGGGAGCAGGGCGCCGCATACTTCTGACCAGTACTGTGTATATATATTTTTATTATTATTATTTACACTACTACTACTACTACTACTACTTTATTGATCTCATTACCATTCCTTCTTTCATAATGTTTTTTTTCTTTTTTATATTTCACAGAGTAGAAAGTAAGTTTACGTTAGAGCTGGCTTTAATTTCCTTCAGTTTGATTGGTGAGACAAATGGAGAGAGAGAGAGAGAGAGAGGAGAGAGAGAGAGAGAGAGAGAGAGAGAGAGAGAGAGAGAGAGAGAGAGAGAGAGAAGAGAAGTGTTAGTAGGGGGTAGACAAAAAGTGAGAGAGAGAGAGAGAGAGAGAGAGAGAAGTGTTAGTAGGGGGTAGACAAAAAGTGAGAGAGAGAGAGAGAGAGAGAGAGAGAGAGAGAGAGAGAGAGAGAGGAGAGAGAGAGAGAGAGAGAGAGAGAGAGAGAGAGGAGTGTTAGTAGGGGGTAGACAAAAAGTGAGAGAGAGACAGAGAGAGAGAGAGAGAGAAGTGTTAGTAGGGGGTAGACAAAAAGTGAGAGAGAGAGAGAGAGAGAGAGAGAGAGAGAGAGAGAGAGAGAGAGAGAGAGAGAGAGAGAGAGAGAGAGAGAGAGAGAGAGAGAGAGAGAGAGAGAGAGAGAGAGTGTTAGTAGGGGGTAGACAAAAAGTGAGAGAGAGATAGAGAGAGAGATAAGCAAGCCAAGTAATGTTTTAGCGCAACAGACCAAGGAACCTCTCAGTACAAGAGTGTGGCTAGCCGGCTTGTACGTAACATTTAGTTCACGCCAATTAGTTCGTAACACTGCAGCTCCTTTCACATTCAGAATTTCAGATTCCTTGCCAGATTCTTAAGTCCATTTTTGGTCATCACAAATATATGTACGCCTTTTTTTATTGATCTCTATTTATTTTTGGGTATTTCATCTAAATATTTCAGAGCCAAATTCCCAACATCCGACCTCCAAACACCCGACTTGTCCAAACAACCAACTTTTTTCACCACCACATTGTGTCTTGTTTTGGCCATATATTTTATTTCGTGTTTTTTAGTTTATAGAAAACATTGATTTGTGGCTTTATTTATGCATGAATTTTACTTTGGCATCTACCACTGGCTCGGCCTTCAAGAGCTGCATCTTTTATGTTCTATACCATTTTGTCCTTACGTTTATGGTTACTGTGATATCCGAACATCCGACTATTCCAATTATCCGACCTACTTTACCCCCCCAAGGTCGGATAATTAATACTTACCTGTACCACATTTACACTCAAATTCTTGCGTTTTTAGAAGAAAAAATAATAGGTGTTTTTTGTTCCCAAGTGTGATTTTTTTGTTTATTTATGTTCATCGCAAATTTTTGAAGGCTATTTTATTATTTATCTCAATTTATTTTGTGTCCAATGTGTCTAAAGGTTTTTTTCTAATGCTGTTTCGGTATCTATATTCGGTATCTATAGATATCTCCTTCGTGTTGACGCTAGCCTTGTGGTACAGTGCTAGCCTTCCTTTGTAAAGCTCGGCGCTGGTTGCTATCTGGTTGCTATCTTAGTGAATCAGGACACACAGCGCTGGTTGCTATCTTAGTGCATCAGGACACATAGCGCTGGTTGCTATCATAGTGCATCAAGACACACAGCGCTGGTTGTTATCTTAGTGCATCAAGACACACAGCGCTGGTTGTTATCTTAGTGCATCAAGACACACAGCGCTGGTTGTTATCTTAGTGCATCAAGACACACAGCGCTGGTTGTTATCTTAGTGCATCAAGACACACAGGGCTGGTTGTTATCTTAGTGCATCAAGACACACAGGGCTGGTTGTTATCTTAGTGCATCAAGACACACAGGGCTGGTTGTTATCTTAGTGCATCAAGACACACAGCGCTGGTTGTTATCTTAGTGCATCAAGACACACAGGGCTGGTTGTTATCTTAGTGCATCAAGACATACATACATACATACACTCCTGCTTACATACATTCAGAGATACATACAAACCTGCGTGTCAATATAACTGTGCAGGGGTTTTCATGTGTATTTAATCCCCCCAACATGTCTGAGAAGCATTTGAGAGGAGCCAGTCAGTCAGTGGTGATGGTAATAACATGACCAGTAACCCCTTGAAGCCCAGAACGTCATTTCCATTGTAATTTGACTACCATTAGAAAATTTTAATAGATAGAACCAATATTTTATGATATGATCTATTTAGTATCCTTGACCACTAGCTATTTGGTATATTAAGTCACTTTTCGTAATGTTGTGGCTAATAACAGATGATTTTATAAAGCAAGGAAAAGATTTGGCCATTAAGGGTAAAACTATACATTTTAACCCTTCACGCCCAGATCTTTCCTTGGCTATAAAAAATTGTCTGTTGTCGAGCCGTAAAATTAGGAAAAGTCACTGAATATACCAAATGAGTTAGTGGACAAGGATACTAAACAGGTCATAGCTATAAAACATTGCTTATAGTCACTAAAAATCATCTAATGGTACCCAAATAACAATGGAAATTACGTTCTGGGTCTCAAGAGGTTAAGGCTTGTCAAATATACTGTCTGGAGTATAGCTGTACTGTACAAATATTTACCATTCCACTGCTGTGAACAGTATTCAGTAATTCTTCTTGTTGTAATTGAGGGCAGTATAGACACAGACATAAGTCCCTCCTATCAACTACAGGGCAGTATAGACACAGACATAAGTCCCTCCTATCAACTACAGGGCAGTATAGACACAGACATAAGTCCCTCCTATCAACTACAGGGCAGTATAGACACAGACATAGTCCCTCCTATCAACTACAGGGCAGTATAGACACAGACATAAGTCCCTCCTATCAACTACAGGGCAGTATAGACACAGACATAAGTCCCTCCTGTCAACTACAGGGCAGTATAGACACAGACATAGTCCCTCCTATCAACTACAGGGCAGTATAGACACAGACATAAGTCCCTCCTATCAACTACAGGGCAGTATAGACACAGACATAGTCCCTCCTATCAACTACAGGGCAGTATAGACACAGACATAGTCCCTCCTATCAACTACAGGGCAGTATAGACACAGACATAAGTCCCTCCTATCAACTACAGGGCAGTATAGACACAGACATAAGTCCCTCCTATCAACTACAGGGCAGTATAGACACAGACATAAGTCCCTCCTATCACCTACAGGGCAGTATAGACACAGACATAAGTCCCTCCTGTCAACTACAGGGCAGTATAGACACAGACATAAGTCCCTCCTGTCAACTACAGGGCAGTATAGACACAGACATAAGTCCCTCCTGTCAACTACAGGGCAGTATAGACACAGACATAAGTCCCTCCCATCAACTACAGGGCAGTATAGACACAGACATAAGTCCCTCCCATCAACACAGGGCAGTAGCTATAGACACAGACATAAGTCCCTCCTGTCAACTACAGGGCAGTATAGACACAGACATAAGTCCTCCTGTCAACTACAGGGCAGTATAGACACAGACATAAGTCCCTCCTGTCAACTACAGGGCAGTATAGACACAGACATAAGTCCCTCCTATCAACTACAGGGCAGTATAGACACAGACATAAGTCCCTCCTGTCAACTACAGGGCAGTATAGACACAGACATAAGTCCCTCCTGTCAACTACAGGGCAGTATAGAGCACAGACATAAGTCCCTCCTGTCAACTACAGGGCAGTATAGACACAGACATAAGTCCCTCCCATCAACTACAGGGCAGTATAGACACAGACATAAGTCCCTCCTATCACCTACGGGGCAGTATAGACACAGACATAAGTCCTCCTATCAACTACAGGGCAGTATAGACACAGACATAAGTCCCTCCCATCAACTACAGGCAGTATAGACACAGACATAAGTCCCTCCTATCAACTACAGGGCAGTATAGACACAGACATAAGTCCTCCCATCAACTACAGGGCAGTATAGACACAGACATAAGTCCCTCCCATCAACTACAGGGCAGTATAGACACAGACATAAGTCCCTCCTATCAACTACAGGGCAGTATAGACACAGACATAAGTCCCTCCTGTCAACTACAGGGCAGTATAGACACAGACATAAGTCCCTCCTATCAACTACAGGGCAGTATAGACACAGACATAAGTCCCTCCCATCAACTACAGGGCAGTAGCTATAGACACAGACATAAGTCCCTCCTGTCAACTACAGGGCAGTATAGACACAGACATAAGTCCCTCCTGTCAACTACAGGGCAGTATAGACACAGACATAAGTCCCTCCTGTCAACTACAGGGCAGTATAGACACAGACATAAGTCCCTCCCATCAACTACAGGGCAGTATAGACACAGACATAAGTCCCTCCTATCACCTACAGGGCAGTATAGACACAGACATAAGTCCCTCCTGTTCAACTACAGGGCAGTATAGACACAGACATAAGTCCCTCCCATCAACTACAGGGCAGTATAGACACAGACATAAGTCCCTCCTATCAACTACAGGGCAGTATAGACACAGACATAAGTCCCTCCTATCAACTACAGGGCAGTATAGACACAGACATAAGTCCCTCCTATCAACTACAGGGCAGTATAGACACAGACATAAGTCCCTCCTATCAACTACAGGGCAGTATAGACACAGACATAAGTCCCTCCTATCAACTACAGGGCAGTATAGACACAGACATAAGTCCCTCCCATCAACTACAGGGCAGTATAGACACAGACATAAGTCCCTCCATCAACTACAGGGCAGTATAGACACAGACATAAGTCCCTCCTGTCAACTACAGGGCAGTATAGACACAGACATAAGTCCCTCCTATCAACTACAGGGCAGTATAGACACAGACATAAGTCCCTCCTATCAACTACAGGGCAGTATAGACACAGACATAAGTCCCTCCTGTCAACTACAGGGCAGTATAGACACAGACATAAGTCCCTCCTGTCAACTACAGGGCAGTATAGACACAGACATAAGTCCCTCCCATCAACTACAGGGCAGTATAGACACAGACATAAGTCCCTCCTATCAACTACAGGGCAGTATAGACACAGACATAAGTCCCTCCCATCAACTACAGGGCAGTATAGACACAGACATAAGTCCCTCCCATCAACTACAGGGCAGTATAGACACAGACATAAGTCCCTCCCATCAACTACAGGGCAGTATAGACACAGACATAAGTCCCTCCTATCAACTACAGGGCAGTATAGACACAGACATAAGTCCCTCCTATCAACTACAGGGCAGTATAGACACAGACATAAGTCCCTCCTATCAACTACAGGGCAGTATAGACACAGACATAAGTCCCTCCTATCAACTACAGGGCAGTATAGACACAGACATAAGTCCCTCCCATCAACTACATGGCAGTATAGACACAGACATAAGTCCCTCCTATCAACTACAGGGCAGTATAGACACAGACATAAGTCCCTCCCATCAACTACAGGGCAGTATAGACACAGACATAAGTCCCTCCCATCAACTACAGGGCAGTATAGACACAGACATAAGTCCCTCCTATCAACTACAGGGCAGTATAGACACAGACATAAGTCCCTCCCATCAACTACAGGGCAGTATAGACACAGACATAAGTCCCTCCTATAAGTCTTCTACATTCCCACGCAATCATTTTTCCCAAGCCTGCTTTAAAAACACCTTGGTTATTTCTACTATTTTCCTTCTCTTCATTACTCCCACACAGTCCTGGCACAGTAAGGATTCCCCCATCCACCTCGTATATCCTCCTATCCCATTCACCGTCTCCTATCACTCCTAATCCTAATAATCTTCCTACAGGAACTAACTCGTGTAGGTCTCGTGGCCTCTTGTAGCTTCCTTACTTTCTTATGTTCTTATGTTCTTCTTTCTGTTTAACATTGGTTTTTCCCATCATTTGTATGAGGTCAGACGGCCGATGATACACTTCCAACTATCTCTATCCATTGCCTCAACTTCTTCAATGGCCAATGCTGTCAGATCCTCTACAACACACTGCCTCCATGTCTTCCTTGGCCTGCCCGGTGGACGGCGACCTGGCACTTCCACTCTAACAGCTCTCCCCAATGCCTCACCCCCTTCTCTCCTCTTATGTGCCCAAACCACCTCCATCGCCTTACTCTCACCTGGCACTTCACTCTAACAGCTCTCTCAATGCCCACCACCTTCTTCCTCTTCACGTACCCAAACCCACCTCCATCGCCTTACTCTCACCTGGCACTTCCACTCTAACAGCTCTCCCCAATGCCTCACCACCTTCTCTCCTCTTCACGTTGCCCAAACCACCTCCATCGCCTTACTCTCACCTGGCACTTTCACTCCAACAGCTCTCCCCAATGCCTCACCCCCTTCTCTCCTCTTCACGTGCCCAAACCACCTCCATCGCCTTACTCTCACCTGGCAATTCCACTCCAACAGCTCTATCAAATACCTCACCACCTTCTCTCCTCTTCACTTGCCCAAACCATCTCCATCGCCTACTCTCACCTGGCACTTCCACTCCAACAGCTCTCTCAAATGCCTCACCCCCTTCTCTCCTCTTCACGTGCCCAAACCACCTCCATCGCTTACTCTCACCTGGCACTTCCACTCTAACAGCTCTCTCAAATGCCTCACCCCTTCTCTCCTCTTCACGTGCCCAAACCACCTCCATCGCCTTACTCTCACCTGGCACTTCCACTCTAACAGCTCTCTCAAATGCCTCACCACTCTCCTCTTCACGTGCCCAAACCACCTCCATCGCCTTACTCTCACCTGGCAATTCCACTCTAACAGCTCTCCCCAATGCCTCACCACCTTCTCTCCTCTTACGTGCCCAAACCACCTCCATCGCCTTACTCTCACCTGGCACTTCCACTCTAACAGCTCTCTCAAATGCCTCACCACCTTCTCTCCTCTTCACGTGCCCAAAACACCTTACTCTCACCTGGCACTTCCACTCTAACAGCTCTCCCCAATGCCTCACCACCTTCTCTCCTCTTCACGTGCCCAAAACACCTTACTCTCACCTGGCACTTCCACTCTAACAGCTCTCCCCAATGCCTCACCACCTTCTCTCCTCTTCACGTGCCCAAAACACCTCAACAACACCTCTTCAACACACAACACATGTCTTCCTTGGCCTGCCCAGATCAGTATTCAGTAATGACTAAGTAATGTTGGACGTTAAGATATGGACGTTTGCATGTTTCAAGTTATTATAAACTCCAGGAACCAACGATGTCTGGAAGTAGGGGAGTGCGTGTGTTTGTGCGTAACCCTTACTCAAACTTCACGCAAGACCAATGTGTAACAATGACAACACTAGGCAATGTTATATCTATTACAATACTACTAATAATACTAATACAAGACTACTAATTTCAATACTACTACTAATATGACAATACATCTATTACAATGTTACAATGTTACTTAAGTCTTTCCATAACAACCAACCTCTGTCGCAAAACAAGCCTGTCAGCACAGACTAACACTAACACTGGTAAAAGTACTATTGACCTTGAGACAAACATACCTATCAAACACTAGTAATTTGTATGAGGTTATACGGCTGATGATACACTTCCAACTATCTCTATCCATTGCCTCAACTTCTTCAATGCCCAATGCTGTCAGATCCTCTTCAACACACTGCCTTTATGTCTTCCTTGGCCTGCCCAGTGGACGGCGACCACTAGTCAATCAATCTCTACAGACAAACATCAAGACACAACACTGTATTGCACAACCAATTCATCTTTATATAACCAAAGCCAAAACAACACTTGCCGCCAAACATGCAAGTCTACTAACGCAACACAGGGCCATTACGCCACAACACAGGGCCATTACGCCACAACACAGGGCCATAACGCCACAACACAGGGCCATTACGCCACAACACAGGGCCATTACGCCACAACACAGGGCCATTACGCCACAACACAGGGCCATTACGCCACAACACAGGGCCATTACGCCACAACACAGGGCCATTACGCCACAACACAGGGCCATTATGCCACAACACAGGGCCATTACGCCACAACACAGGGCATTACGCAACAACACAGGGCCATTATGCCACAACACAGGGCCATTACGCCACAACACAGGGCCATTATGCCACAACACAGGGCCATTACGCCACAACACAGGGCCATTACGCCACAACACAGGGCCATTATGCCACAACACAGGGCCATTACGCCACAACACAGGGCCATTACGCCACAACACAGGGCCATTACGCCACAACACAGGGCCATTATGCCACAACACAGGGCCATTACGCCACAACACAGGGCCATGACGCTGCAACACTCGTAACACAACACAACCCAACACGACCTGCTTTGACATCCAACAACCCGCCTTATTAGGAGAGGAAGGGTGGTGCCTATGTAACAGCAGCCCTTCGCCTCGTCTCGTAGTGCCACGAGTCGCATGCCACTCCCTGCCCCTCCCCCCCCCCCCTACATCGCCCGTCACTTTCTAATCTCATCTTTCTAGTCATCATCCTTGTTATATTATATGTACAGCCAAATTCCCAACATCCGACCTCCAAACATCCGACTTGTCCAAACAACCGACTTTTTTCACCACCACATTGTGTCTTGTTTTGGCCATTTATTTGACTTCGTTTTTTTATAGTTTATAGAAAACATTGATTTGTGGCTTTATTTATGCATGAGTTATACTTTGGCGTCTACCACTGGCTCGGCCTTCAAGAGCTGCATCTTTTATGTTCTATACCATTTTGTCCTTACGTTTATGGTTACTGTGATATCCCAACATCAGACTATTCCAATTATCCGACCTGCCTTCGGTCCCCCCAAGGTCGGATAATTAATACTTACCTGTATTGTTATTGTTATTGTTATTGTTTTGTATTATTCCCATGCATTATTTACCTCAGAATTGTGTTGTTGTTTTTTTCTTCGTTCAATTTCTTCATTTCCGTCTCTCCATTCTTCAATCTTCCCCACCCCTCCCTCCCGCCCTCCTTCCTTCCTTCCTTCCTTCCTCCCTCCCTCCCTCCTCCCTCCCTCCCTCCTCCTCCCTCCCTCCCTCCCTCCCTCCCTCCCTCCCTCCCTCCCTCTCCCTCCCTCCCTCCCTTCTCCTCCCTCCCTCTCCCCCCTATATCTGCATGGTTATATAGCTAGCAGCTTATAGGATATGCATATACGTTAGTGCGTATTATGTTACATTTTTTGTTTTTGCCCTCATGCTGTTGTGTGTGTGTGTGTGTGTGTGTGTGTGGTGTATTGAATGGTAGGGTTTACACTGCTCTAGACATTGTTATATTCTCTCTCTCTCTCTCTCCCGTCTCTCTCTCTCTCTCTCTCTCTCTCTCATCTCTCCTCTCTCTCTCTCCTCTCTCTCTCCTCTCTCTCTCTCTCTCTCTCTCTCTCTCTCTCTCTCTCTCTCTCTCTCTCTCTCTCTCTCTCTCTCTCTCTCTCTCTCTCTCTCTCTCTCTCAAAAGTCAAAGTCAAAATTGTATATTTGCCCATCTTTAACCCGAAGAAAATTAACATTTCACAAATATCAAGGCTGAGCTCTTTTAATGTAAACATTTTTAAAGACCTCCCAAAAATAATCTACGTAAATTTCAATAATTACCTAGGGTTAGGGTACATTCTCTCTCTCTCTCTCTCTCTCTCTCTCTTCTCTCTCTCTCTCTCTCTTTTCTCTCTCTCTCTCTCTCTCTCTCTCTCTCTCTCTCTCTCTCTCTCTCTCTCTCTCTCCAAAATCAAAACTGGCTTAAATTAACAGACTTTTGTACCAAGTGAACTCTTTTGTATACAGTGAACCCTTGCTTTTGTGGACCTCGATATAATAAATTTAGGCTTTAACGAACATTTTCTGCCAGTCCGATATGCGGAGATTTACCGAATAAATTTGGTAAATGCGGGGCTCGGTTCGGTGGTGGGCCGGCCTAACATGTACATGGTCGGACGGCGGCAGTGAAAACAAAGCCCTGTGGTGGTGCGTGCCGATCGGTCTGGGTTTGTCGACTCGAGTGTATTAAACACCTCATGTCCTCCCGTGCCTCACCACATATTGTTTAAATTTCCCTGTAGGCATGTAGTATTTGTGATGGCAGTCAGAATGTCATGTCAAAACACTCGCCCCATGACTGCAGATTACAGTAATTTCACTTATGTTGCCCCTTTGAGCAGAGAGAGAGAAGAGAGATGAGAGAGAGAGAGAGAGAGAGAGAGAGATATGAGAGAGAGAGAGAGATGAGTGAAAGAGATATGAGAGATATGAGAGAGAGAGAGAGAAGAGAAGAGGAGAGAGGAGATGAGAGAGAGAGAAACGGAGAGAAGAGAAGAGAGAGAGAGAGAAGAGAGAGAGAGTGAAAGAGATAGAGAAGAGAGAGAGAGAGAGAGAGAGAGAGAGAGAGAGAGAAAAAGGAGAGAGAGAGAAGGAGAGGAGGGGAGAGAGAGAGAGAATAACACGAGCTGTTACTTATATCGGATAATTTCTCTTGTCACCATCCTGCGTCCTTATTATCGATAATAATACTTACATTCTCTTAACACATTAAAATCAGACCGTTTGTTGCTGAAAAATTACTTTCCTGTTCTTCAGCTGTCAAAACAAATCTGCCTTGAGAACTTGAGCTTAGGAGTCATTGGAATTATACCCAAGTATACAAACTCATCTAACAAAGAGAGAGAGAGAGAGAGAGAGAGAGAGAGAGGAAGGAAGGAAGGAGAGAGATGAGAGAGAGAAAAGAGAGAGAGAAGGGAAAGGAAGGAGAGAGAGAGAGAGAGAGAGAGAGAGAGAGAGAGAGAGAGAGAGAGAGAGAGAGAGAGAGAGAGAGAGAGAGAGAGAGAGAAAACAAATAAATTTCATTATACACGAAAGTGGTCAGAAATAGCGAACTTTCACCTCATATAACGAACAAAGTTTGTTAATGCAAAAAGTTCGGATTCCTCGGATATTACGAACTATCGGATATAACGTCACCCCCTTCCCCAGTTGGTTTGTTATAGTGAGGGTTTCCTGTATGTCCCTAGTTGTGGTATAGGGGAAATGGGTCACACTGGTGGGGTCCCGTCCCTTGCCTCAATGGGTCAATATTTGCTTTAAAAACATACATACTTTTGGCATCTATAATTTCACTGTCCAGGCTGTTCCACATATCAATGCACTGATAGGGAAAACTGTACTTCTTGATGTCCTTCAAGCACCTTGTCTTCTTAAGCTTCTTCGTATGACCTCTTGTGGCTCCTATGTCCCGTACATACATGTCCTCTTTGTCATTTCCCTCCATTCCTGACATGGCTCTTGTGGCTCCTACATCCCGTACACACATGTCCTCTTTGTCATTTCCCTCCATTCCTGACATGGCTCTTGTGGCTCCTACATCCCGTACACACATGTCCTCTTTGTCATTTCCCTCCATTCCTGACATGGCTCTTGTGGCTCCTACGTCCTGTACAGACATGTCCTCTTTGTCATTTCCCTCCATGGCTCCTCTACACATTGCTATCAAGTCTCCTCTTTTTCTTCTTTCTTTCAATGACAACAACAATGACAACAACAATGACAACAACAATTACAACAAATATTTCAAAGTGTGTGTGTGTGTGAGTGAAAGATAATTTTTAAAGTAACATTTTGTGATAATTGAAGGATATTGTGACTCATCTCCTCCTCCCTCCTCTCCTCCATCTCCTCCTCCTCCTCCTCCTCCTCCTCACCTCCTCCTCCTCCTCCTCCTCCTCCTCCTCCTCCTCCTCCTCCTCCTCCTCCTCCTCCTCCTCCTCCTCCTCCTCCTCCTCCTCCTCCTCCTCCTCCTCCTCCTCCTCCTCCTTCATCTCTTCCAGGCCGGTCACTCTCCTCCTCGTGGGGCTGGACAGTGCAGGAAAGACTACGGCAGCGAAAGGCATTGTGGGAGGTGAGAGAGAGAGAGAGAGAGAGAGAGAGAGAGAGAGAGAGAGAGAGAGAGAGAGAGAGAGAGAGAGAGAGAGAGAGAGAGGAAGGAAGGAGAGAGATGAGAGAGAGAGAGAAAAGGAGAGGGAGAAGGGAAAGGAAGGGGAGAGAGAGAGAGAGAGAGAGAGAGAGAGAGAGAGAAAAAAAAATATATATATGTATAGTTTTTGGTATAGAAATATCGCCCTCTTTTCTTGTTAATGCATTTAGTATTGTTATTTTTACGTGGACAAAGTGTATCATATTTTTTATTTTTTAGTTTTTTTGTTATGACGTTAAAAATTCTGTATAAAACTTTGTCAATAAACTACTACTACTATACATTAAATAATCAATTATATACATTTTTCCTCCTCCTATCCTCCTTTTTATCTCCTCCTTTCCGCCCACTCCCTCCTTCTTCCTCAACTTCCTTCCTTCACCCACTCATCACTTCACTGTCATCACTTCACTGTCATCGCTTCACTGTCATTCACTTCACCGTCATTCACTTCACTGTCATTCACTTCACTGTCATTCACTTCACTGTCATTCACTTCACTGTCATTCACTTCACCGTCATTCACTTCACCGTCATTCACTTCACCGTCATTCACTTCACCGTCATTCACTTCACCGTCATTCACTTCACCGTCATTCACTTCACCGTCATTCACTTCACTCTCATCCACTTCACTGTCATTCACTTCACTGTCATTCACTTCACTGTCATTCACTTCACTGTCATTCACTTCACTGTCATTCACTTCACTGTCATTCACTTCACTCTCATTCACTTCACTGTCATTCACTTCACTGTCATTCACTTCACTGTCATTCACTTCACTGTCATTCACTTCACTCTCATTCACTTCACTGTCATTCACTTCACTCTCATTCACTTCACTGTCATTCACTTCACTGTCATTCACTTCACTGTCATTCACTTCACCGTCATTCACTTCACTGTCATTCAGCCACTTCACCGTCATTCACTTCACCGTCATTCACTTCACTGTCATTCAGCCACTTCACCGTCATTCACTTCACCGTCATTCACTTCACCGTCATTCACTTCACCGTCATTCACTTCACCGTCATTCACTTCACCGTCATTCACTTCACCGTCATTCACTTCACTGTCATTCACTTCACTGTCATTCACTTCACTGTCACTCACTTCACCCTTCCCTTCACTCCCTCTCCATCGTCTCATCTCTCCCCTGTTCAGCAGACCCAGTAGAGGATGTCGCCCCGACGGTGGGTTTCGCCCCGGAGTACCTGGAATACCGGGGCTGTGAGGTCACCATCTATGACCTCGGGGGCGGCGCTAAGATTAGACCCGTGTGGGCGAAATACTTCTCAGAGGTGAGGATCTTTTTTTTTTTTTTTTTTTTTTTTTTTTTTTTTTTTTTTTTTTTTTTTTTTTTTTTTTTTTTATTACAGCTAAGTATTAATTATCCGACCTTGTGGGGACTGAAGGTAGGTCGGATAATTGGAATAGTCGGATGTTCGGATGTACATAAATGTCCACCACAGTCGTCTTGCCGATGTTAAATTCCCGACATATATCTTGTCTAGGAACACCTTGTTCTACTTTCCTTATAATATTCACTTTCTGGTCAATGTTCAACACAACACGCTTACGTTTAGCACTTGTAGACGACATTATTCACTGTAGAGAGTAAAATAAACGGCCAAAACAAGACACAATGTGGTGGTGAAAAAAGTCGGTTGTTTGGACAAGTCGGATGTTTGGAGGTCGGATGCTGGGAATTTGGCTGTATTACAACATTTGTGCCTATAGCGCCTGTAGGCAGTGGTGACCCAGGGGTGGGATGGTAGGCCCTGGAGGTTCCCTTGAGGGCTGTGATGGTTGGTCCTCGCCCGTGGTGGTGCAGGCAGGATTGTTATAGTGACGCCTGTGATTAGAGGCTCATGCCGCCCCCCTGTGTCCTCCCAGGCACTCGCAGTCGAAGGTAGAGTTAATGGGCAGATTAACAGAGGTTAATGGTTGAATGGGCTTACACACACATACACACACACACACACACACACGCCTCCAGGGTACTCCGTAGTGTAGTGGTTAGCACGCTTCACAACTGAGAAGTCCCGGGTTCGATCCCCGGGCGGAGCGGAAACATATGGGCTGTTTCCTTAAAAAAAACCCAGCCCCTGTCCACCCAGCAGTGAATGGGTACCGGGTGTCAGCTGGGGGTTTGTGACCCCCCTCCCGGGGTGGTGGCTTCGGCCAACACTAAGAAAAAGATGAATGAGAAAAATAAATGTTGATATGGAGACGGGGCCATACGAGCGTTGCTCTGGCCCTGTAAAAAATACAACTACAGTAGATGAATACACACCCACTGTATATAAATGATTTTTTAAGCAATAAGGAACCAGATGTTTTGTGTTTAGTGGAAACAAAATAGAACATTGCTAAGGAAGTGCACCTGGACCAAGCAAGGGAACTACAATCTGTATAGAAGAGATCATACCAAGAAAGCTGGAGGTGGAGTGATAGTAGCCATGAAAAGGAGCTTGGGAAAGTATTACATGTGGAAGTAGGAAAAGGAACCGCTGAAATGATTAACGTGAGTGTAGATAACGGCAGGGGAAGCAGGAGAGACTTTGCTGTGGTGTATGTGGCCTCAAAACCAGATCTTGAAATAGGGAAAAACTGGTTCACAAATAGGATATGATTCCATGATGACATGAGATATGGGCCCGTATTCGTAGTCACATACCATCATTGTACGTGGTCATTGTTCACTTTTTGTCTTGTCCTAATTAAATCAATATGTCATGCCAGCTTTGTTGTGATTGCAATAGGAGTACTGTAGGATTGCTCTAGTACTTTCCATGGCAGCTACAAGATCTCTGTTGTGATTGCAATAGGAGTACTGTAGGATTGCTCTAGTACTTTCCATGGCAGCTACAAGATCTCTGTTGTGATTGCAATAGGAGTACTGTAGGATTGCTCTAGTACTTTCCATGGCAGCTACAAGATCTCTGTTGTGATTGCAATAGGAGTACTGTAGGATTGCTCTAGTACTTTCCATGGCAGCTACAAGATCTCTGTTGTGATTGCAATAGGAGTACTGTAGGATTGCTCTAGTACTTTCCATGGCAGCTACAAGATCTCTGTTGTGATTGCAATAGGAGTACTGTAGGATTGCTCTAGTACTTTCCATGGCAGCTACAAGATCTCTGTTGTGATTGCAATAAGAGTACTGTAGGATTGCTCTAGTACTTTCCATGGCAGCTACAAGATCTCTGTTGTGATTGCAATAGGAGTACTGTAGGATTGCTCTAGTACTTTCCATGGCAGCTACAAGATCTCTGTTTGTGATTGCAATAGGAGTACTGTATGATTGCTCTAGTACTTTCCATGGCAGCTACAAGATCTCTGTTGTGATTGCAATAGGAGTACTGTATGATTGCTCTAGTACTTTCCATGGCAGCTACAAGATCTCTGTTGTGATTGCAATAGGAGTACTGTAGGATTGCTCTAGTACTTTCCATGGCAGCTACAAGATCTCTGTTGTGATTGCAATAGGAGTACTGTAGGATTGCTCTAGTACTTTCCATGGCAGCTACAAGATCAAGTGAATAATTTTGACTGAGTAGAAATGGAACAATATCATAGCAATTACCACGAGCAATCATGGTATGTGACTACGAATACGGGCAATGATTCCATGATGAAGACTCCCCCGCCAGACTAGACCTAATCTTCACCAAAGAAGCAGGCATAATCAGTAAGCTAGATTACCGTCACCATTTGGAAAGAGCGATCATGCAGTACAGGTTGAAGTTCCCAAACTCGGCATCCCAAGACTCGCCAACACCCAAAACTCGGCTATGGTTCCGGATTTTCCGAAACCCGGCAGAACACCCAAAACCCGACGCGTAGTTGCCGGGTCGGCCGCTGGGTGCCACCACGCTAGGCCGCTTGGTTTCTCCCGCCGATTTGTTTGTTGTTATTGTTCAGTGGTGTTGTGACTGTAGAGTTGTGTACACTGTTATTTTGTGTACTTCTACAGGTCTGTTATTGGTATTATGGCTCCCAAACGTCCAGGAACACCTACTGGGGGAAGTGAAAAGAAAAAGAAGAACAATGTGATTTTTTTCATGTGATTTTCATGCTTTTTTCCCCCTTAATATATCTACGTTCTAAAAGTCGGAAAATTCCATTACTCGGCTCGGCGCTGGTCCCGAGGGTGCCGAGTTTGGGAACTTCAACCTGTACTTGAATTCACATTTGTAGAAGATATTGAGTTACCAAAAGATGAGAAATAAATATAGGGATGGAAGACTTAACTTTGCAAAGGCTAATTTTACAGAACTAAGCCACTTTAGTAACTTTAACTAGTAACTTAAGTACCTAAGTAACTTTACTAGTTATAACTGGGAACCATTTGAGCAGGTAAAATCTGTGCAAAGTTAATGGAACTATTTTATGGAAATCTATGATACAGTAAAACCTCTCGTATTCGGACACTCATTATTCGGACTTTGACATTATTCGGACCTTCTCCTTTTTTTTTTTTTTTTATTTTTTTTATAGGGGTCGAAATTTCCTAGCTATATATACGCCTAGAACTTTTTTTTTTTTTTTTTTTTTTTTTTAGGGGTCGAAATTTCCTAGCTATATATATGCCTAGAATTTTTTTCTTTTTTTCCGAGGGGTCGAAATTTCCTAGCTATATATAAGCCTAGAATTTTTTTTTTTTTTTTTTTTTTTTAGGGGTCGAAATTTCCTAGCTATATATAAGCCTAGATTTTTTTTTTTTTTTTTTTTTTTTTAGGGGTCGAAATTTCCTAGCTATATATACGCCTAGAATTTTTTTTTTTTTTTTTTTTTTTTTTTTTTTTTTTTTTTTTTTTTTTTTAGGGGTCGAAATTTCCTAGCTATATATATGCCTAGAATTTTTTTCTTTTTTTCCGAGGGGTCGAAATTTCCTAGCTATATATAAGCCTAGAATTTTTTTTTTTTTTTTTTTTTTTTTTTAGGGGTCGAAATTTCCTAGCTATATATAAGCCTAGAATTTTTTTTTTTTTTTTTTTTTTTTTTAGGGGTCGAAATTTCCTAGCTATATATACGCCTAGAATTTTTTTTTTTTTTTTTTTTTTTAAGGGTCGAAATTTCCTAGCTACATATATACATTAAACACCTAGATTTTTTTTTTTTTTTTTTTTTCTTTTTTTACATATCCCCCCATATATAATTCCCCCATTATTCGGATCCTTGCATTACTCGGACCACTCCTTGGCCCAATTAGTCCCAATATGAGAGGCTGTACTGTGAGTGAGATTTACTGTACAGCCATTGAGAAGTGTGTGCCAGGGCTAACAGGAAAGAATACCTGCAAGAAGGACTGGTTTAATAAAAGGTGTGAAATAGCAAAAGGAAATAGTGATGCTGCAGGGAACAGATGGAGAAATAGGATGAATGTTCAAACAGGCAAAAAATTACAACACAGCAAAGCGAATATGTGAGAGTCCCAAGGGAAAAGGAAAGAACTTTTGAAGGTACTGTAAAAGCCTTATAACTCGGCATTGTATAACTGAATTTGATATAACTCGGCAAGGCAAAGACAAATTTTTTACTTTCTTTTTTTCCCCATCTATGCCTATAGCGCGTGTAGGCAGTGAGCTCCAGGGGTGGGATGGCAGGCCCTGGAGGCTCACTTGAGGGCTGTGATGGTTGGCCCTCGCCCATGGTGGCGCAGGCAGGATTGTTATAGTGACGCCTGTGATTAGAGGCTCATGCCGCCCCCCTGTGTCCTCCCATGCACTCACAGTCGAAGGTAGAGTTAATGGACAGGGCATGTGAGTGTTCTTAGGCCACTCGACGGTGCAGAAAGATTTTATGTGGATTTATGGGTCTCACTCGGGATCGAACCTCGAACCGAGTCTTCGAGAATGCCACTTGGTGACGCTAACCACTCTGCTACCGCCTCCCCTAAACTGCATCTCTTGGTTTTCACTCGGCATATCATGCCCTCACAACCTCTTGTGTGAACATGTAAACAGAAAGTCGGCAAAAAATAATGTATCGGCATATTTTAGGGTAGGCGGTAGCGGAGTGGTTAGCGTCTCCGACTGGCGTTCTCGGTGACCCGAGTTCGATCCCCGAAGAAACCCAAAACCTTTCTGCACCGTCAAGTGGCCTGAGAACACCCACATGCCCTGCCCATCAACTCTACCTTCGATTGCGAGTGCATCGGAGGACACAGGGGGCCGGCATGAGCCTCTAATCACAGGCGTCACTATAAGAATCCTGCCTGCGCCACCACGGGCGAGGACCAACCATCACAGCCCTCAAGTGAACCTCCAGGGCCTACCATCCCAGCCCTGGGTCACCACTGCCTACAGGCGCTCAGTCGCATAAAGTCGTGTTTTTGTCCTTTTGACCTTTTCCTGCAGGCTCAGACTCTTCAATTTCATTCCCTTCCTGCTGGAGACACCCTTGTGTGATGGAGCTGACATCTTGATATACAGTACTGTATGATGTAATCCCAAAACATTACAGGGAGGTCCCGAAGATACGAGCAGTTAGGTTCCACCTGGCATACTCGTAAAGCGAAATCTCGTATAACGAAACACATAACTAATGGTAAAATATAGGTTTGGTTCCAGGACCAGCAATTATAAAAAAAGAGAAAAAAAAAAGACATGTTTTTCAAGCTAAAATAAACTCTAGCAAACACAACAAACACACAGCGTCTATATTACCCACACTGTACTACCTATTATGTAGAAAAACCATTCTGAAAGAGAAAATAGCACACAAAATAACATAACTGCACATTAATTAAACATAAAACATGCATAACAAGCAAAAAAGACGTTGTAATGTAGGGGACGCCGCGTGATACAAGAGAAGGTAGTGTAGTGGTCCCAAGGTTGGGGCCGCACACCTGCTAATTACCCCTAAAGGTCAGGCCGCGCCATATGCTTAATTACCCTTCAGGTCATGCCTTGCTAGGGGTGACCTGACTGCTGTCCCAAGGTTGGGGCCGCACACCTGCTAATTACCCC
The DNA here is from genome assembly GCA_016584305.1 of Chionoecetes opilio. Classification (NCBI taxonomy): domain Eukaryota; kingdom Metazoa; phylum Arthropoda; class Malacostraca; order Decapoda; family Majidae; genus Chionoecetes; species Chionoecetes opilio. The sequence continues at coordinate 121,564 of JACEEZ010014051.1, forward strand.
TAAATGTCAGGCCGCGCCATATGCTTAATTACCCTTCAGGTCACGGCTTGCTAGGGGTGACCTCACTGGGGTCAACCAAATCCCCCTTTGTCCAGCCTGGGAGTGGTAGGGCGCGCATTTTGAGCTTGATAATTTTACTCACCCCAGTTTGAATGTCGTATCATTGGATTTTCGATCTCGTATATTGAAAATAGACCCTAATTTACACATCTCGTATCATCGGATTCTCGTATACCGAATGCTCGTATAACGGGACCTCCCTGTACTGTATTTACAATCTTTTTTTTTTTTTTTTACCCATATCAGAGGAGGGCATTTGCATTATTCGGCATATTGAATAACTCAGCAAGAGGCAGAGCTATCATGCCCAGTTATAAGGGTTTTACTGTATTGTAGAGAATTGTAAACCAAAATTGCTTTACAGCTTTGTTAACGGTAAACTAAAGCAAAGCAAGGAATTGTCTTTGATACATGAGGAGAAATATCAATAAAAGTAAAAGAAGAAAAATCACAAAGCTAAGATCAGAAGGAAAAATATTCCATAACCCAGATGAACGAGCTGAAATTATGAACCAGTGTTTTGAAGAAGTCTTTAGGAGAGAAACATAATTTGCAGGAAGAGAGGGGGTGAAAAGAGGCCTAGTGTAGGAGAAGGATATCTCCGTAAGGTGTAAGCAGGGATGTTGAAAGACTTCACTGCTTGTGGAGTTTATTTAATACAAGGGTATGGTATGGCGTGGTGAGAGCCTCGGTGGGGGAACGTCTTGTCTCTGTGGTTCCTTGGTATGCTGTGGTGACCTGCGGGGTGTCTGCCCGCTTGTGCTGGCACCGTGCGCTGGCGGGAAGCCTAGGCCTTCCTCTGTTACCCAGAGGCCCTTGTCTGGGTAGACGCTAACTTAAGCCTAACATCTAGTTACAATAATAATAATCCTACATAGGCTCGGTCTCGCTACCCGAGATGTCCGCATCTCGACAAAAGGAACTGAACAATGGAGATGGGATCAACCGAGGGGAGACAAATAAAGGGTCACTTACCTACCTATATAGATATACATGAGAATAGAAAGGACGAGAAGGACACGGAAAAGATTCGTACTCGTAAAAATAATGTGGAAAACATAAATTGTGGAAGATACATGTGGAAGATTTGGTACGGCATGGTACCAAACAGACATAGGAGTACGAAAAAATAATATTATTGAGACATAACCTCATGGACACGGTGGACAGGAAATACATCATATAGGACATGGAAACTAGAGTAAATGAAATTGTTACCTTACACTACTATGCAGGAAATAAGGATGTTCAGAGGGCTGAGGAGCTGGTGAAGGAGTAGTAGAAGGAGCTGGTGAAGGAGTAGTAGAAGGAGCTGGTGAAGGAGTAGTAGAAGGAGCTGGTGAAGGAGTAGTAGAAGGAGCTGGTGAAGGAGTAGTAGAAGGAGCTGGTGAAGGAGTAGTAGAAGGAGCTGGTGAAGGAGTAGTAGAAGGAGCTGGTGAAGGAGAGTAGTAGAAGTGGGCGTAGAAGGAGCTGGTGGAGGCTGTTGTGGAGGGAGGGGAGACTCTGGAGGGACGATGTTAGGGTCCTCACAGTCAAGGCCTTTGGAGACTTTCTTAAGAGAATCAAGGTGGGCAACTTTCTCAGTGCCGTCAGTTAAGTGAAGCAACTGAACCTTACTGATAGTCCATAGACCACTATATCTCTTTGTCGGGCGCCCCGCAGGCCCCTATGCAGCCCCACAATTCAAAACATTGTCGCGTGAACAGTCCAGGTATACAGTGGTCTATGTCCTTACGGATCATCAACCCTTACTTCACCTCTTCAAGGCCAAGGACCAGTCAGGACGCATGGCTCGATGGCTACTTACAATTCAAGATTTCATGCCTGAGTTTGCGTACATTCAAGGAAAAGCTAACGTGGCTGCTGATGCTCTTTCTCACAACTGTGCACTTACATGTCCTGTTGCCATGCAAACATCCACATTTGATTATTCCCCTGTTCCTGAGCTATGACCCGGAAGAGGCCGTCAAACTTAGGGTCTAATTTGGAGTGTTTGACCTCAACCAGGGAATACACAATGTCACCTACGTTAAGTGTGAAGGTGGCTGTAAGTAAGTGAAGGAAGGAAGCTGACTTATTGTGGTATAGGAGCATATCAGCCTTAGAGAGGGCAAGAGATTGTTGTATACGTTGGTGTATTTGTTGGAAGGTGTGAACCTTAGTCTTGACAAAGTCATCATAGTTGTATATAGGCTTAGAAGGTTGGGACAAAAGATCATAAGGAAGACATTTGTCCTGAGCAAACAGACTGTAATGTGGTGTCTCAGAGACAGACTTGTTGATGGTGGAATTGAGAGAAGCCATCACCTGAGGAGCATAGGTGTCCCAAAGGGTGTCAGTGTCAGGAATAATGGAACGTAAGGTGTTGAGAATCTTACGGTTACAATGTTCAACCAAACCGTTAGCACTGGGTCGGTAAGGAACAACATTACACTTCCTGATGTTGAACTGTTGGCACAAGGAATCAAGAACTTGATTAACAAACTATGGTCGTTATCAGACAACAGAACCTTGGGAGTAGTGAAAGGACAAATGACATGATCAAGAAATGCACGTGCCACTGTTTGTGCTGATTTGTTAGGCAGTGGAGCAATAATGGAAAAACGTGAAAAATGATCAACAGCAACCATTAAATATTGATTTCCACGTTCAGTGAGAGGGAGTTTCAACAAATCAATGCCAAGAACTTCCCATGGTGCTGAAGGCACAGGATAACTGAGAATGGGAACATGAGCATGCATATCACCTTTAGTTCTTGCACAGGTATGACATACTTCAATGTAGTCATTGATATCCTTTCTCATGGTGAGCCAGAAGAATTTAAGTCTAGCTTGTGAAAGTGACTTTTCCTTGCCAGGATGTGAAGCATTGGGTGTGTCATGAATGAGTTTAAGGACAGACTGGACCAGAGTTGAAGGAATGACAAGTTGGTGGATGAGACGAGACGGTTCATGCTTGCCTGTAAGTGTGGTTGCTTTGTACAGCAACCACTCCTGAAGGAGGTAATGTGAAAGAGAAGGAACCTTAGGAATGTCAGAGTCATCACCTGATTCAAGGTAATAGATGACCTTTGACCATGTGGGGTCATTGCGTTGGGCAGTGATGAGATCATCGTGAGAGAGCGTGTCAAATGGGGATGTTTGCATGGCAACAGGACATGTAAGTGCACAGTTGCGAGAAAGAGCATCAGCAGCTACGTTAGCTTTTCCTTGAATGTACGCAAACTCAGGCATGAAATCTTGAATTGTAAGTAGCCATCGAGCCATGCGTCCTGACTGGTCCTTGGCCTTGAAGAGGTGAAGTAAGGGTTGATGATCCGTAAGGACATAGACCACTGTATACCTGGACTGTTCACGAGACAATGTTTTGAATTGCGGGGCTGCATAGGGGCCTGCGGGGGGCCCGACAAAGAGATATAGTGGTCTATGGACTATCATATAGACTGGTTTATCAGTATATATGATATACTGTAATCTTCGTAAATGTTTGTTCTATAATATTATCAAATAAAAAACAGTAAAACACGCTAAAGAAATGCCATTACGAGACTATGAAGAAATATGCATGAACTTAATATTCACTTAACTCTTCGCCATTTAAAACTTTGCGAGTCAACTTTTATAATTAAGGGTATCAATCGAAGCTTAATTTTATTAGCTTTCCATTGCTATATTTCGTTATCTGATAAATTAATTAGAACCATGCATAAATTAGCGTTAACTAAATAAATAAAATCATCAATCGGGTAATTTTCTCGATTGATGATGTTATTTATTTACTTATATATTTCGTTTTCTGATAAATGAATTAGTACCGTGTATAAATTAGCATTGACTAAATAAATAACATCATCAATCGGGAAAATTACCCGATTGATGATTTTATTTATTTAGTTAACGCTAATTTATGCATGGTTCTAATTAATTTATCAGATAACAAAATATAGCAATGGAAAGCTAATAAAATTGCGCTTCTATTGATTGATACCCTTCATGATAAAAGTTGACTCGCAAAGTTTTAAATGGCGAAGAGTTAAGTGAATAACATGCAAAGTGAGTTAAGTGAATTCATGCATATTTCTTCAGAGTCTCGTAATGGCATTTCTTTAGCGTGTTTTACTGTTTTTTATTTGATAATATTATAGAACAAACATTTACGAAGATTACAATATATCATATATACTGATAAACCAGTCTATATGATCCGTATATATATATATGAATCCGAGCGGCCCTCCGACTTCAGCCCCTTGTGCGACAGGCCAATATTCCGTGCGCAGTCCAGGTATACAGTGGTCTATGGTAAGGACCTTGATAGGGTAGCCATGAATGAGGTAACGAAACTTCTTTAGGGACCAAATGACTGCAAGGGCTTCGATCTCCGTCACTGCGTAGTTCTTCTCTGGTTTGTTAAGTAGACGAGAGGCATACGCGATGGGGCGTTGTTTACCATCGTGGTCTTGCATGAGTACAGCACCGAGACCAGTGTAGCTAGCGTCAGTGTTGAGAATGAAAGGTTTAGTGTAGTCAGGGTAAGAACGCAGGGTTGGACGCAACAACAGGCGCAGAAGTGAGAGCGTGCTTAAGAGCAGCGAAAGCGTCTTCCTGACTGTCAGACCATTGGAAGGGCACATCTTTCTTGAAGAGTGAAGTGAGTGGAGAAGCCATGGCGGCATAGCCTTTGATAAATCTGCGGTAATAGGAGCTAAGTCTTACGAAACTACGAACTTGATCTACATTGACTGGAGTAGGATAATTAGTTACAGCGCTAACCTTGTCGTTTGACGTTTGAATACCGTCAGCGTTAATAAGATGGCCAAGAAAGGTAGTTTTTTTGCGTAGAAACGCGCATTTGGAGAGTAAGTTTCAAGCCTACGTCCTGAAGACGGGTGAAAACATTTCTGAGTTTCTGGAGATGTTCTGGGACCGATTTAGAGAAAACGATCAAGTCGTCAAGGTAGGAGAAAAGTGTATTACCCATTAAACCAGTGAATATGGAATTGATCAAGCGTTGGAACGTCGCGGGTGATCCAGAAAGATCCATAGGCATGCGACAGTACTGGCAATGTCCTGAGGGTGTAGAAAAAGCAGTGTATTCACGGCTTTCTGCGTCAAGTTGGACTTGCCAGAAGCCGGAGCACAAATCCAAGGTGGAAAAAACAGTGTTATGATCACCTAAATTCTGCAAAATATCCTCGAGGACTGGCGTGGGATACCGAGAAGGAACAGTCAGTTTGTTAAGAGCTCGGAAATCGACGACAGGACGCCATTCCCCTGAGCTCTTTGGAACCAGGAACATTGGGCTATTGAATGGACTGATCGAGTCTTCAATGATTCCATCAGTTAGCATTTCTGAGACCATGCGATCGACAATGGCATTCTTACTGTGGGCCATGCGATAAGCTGGTATGTAGGCAGGTTGGGCGTCTTTCATGAGCTTAATCTTATGAGTGACGACGTTGGTTTTACCTAGTGCCTCACCGGGGAGAGACACAATACTCCTGAAGTCGGTCAAGAGTTGAATAAGCTCATCCTGTGAATCTGGATGGTCTGTGGTTTGCACATGAGGTTGAAGGTCAGACAAATTTGGAGATGCCTGAACTGAAATAGAGTTAACTGAACTCGTGGACTCTTGTGGACATTCGGTGACACGAACGTCAGCTGGGTAGACGTAAAATGTACAAAGCCGTGTACAAGTGAGAGTGACTGGAACTGTGGTGACGTTAACCACACAAAGGTTTGATCTGCCATGATTTTTGAGTCTGCACAGTGCTGCGGGAACAGCTAGAGCAGAATGAGTGACAGTCTCAGGGAGAGACATGGCATCAACGTTCGAAATGCCTTTTACCCGAACGTCTACAAGTGTGCATGAGTGTGGTAGAAGCTCAACATTGGACGAGATGACAGCGTGACAGTGCTTAGCTTGGTCTTCTAAGACCTTGTGAAGTGAGACTTCTGGAAGTGGAGTGGTGTTGTTAGACGTAAAAGCGTCTGTGGCTACATGCGCGACGAAAGTCTTACGTTTTCGTTTTGAGCGAGAAAGGCGACCAGCGGAACGACGACATGGTCTGGATGGTGAATGCTGGTTAGGCATTGCAAGTGGAGAACTAGGAATGGAGAACACTTGTATCAGAGATTTGTCAGTAGGAGTGCATGTGTAATCAAGAGCTTGTGAAGACTCATAATAGTCACATGTAGGGGGAGACAATGTTAGTCTGAACAGAGTCAGGGAGAGCTCTAGAGTGTTTCATAACCTCTGGAAGGAAACGTTCACGCCGATAGGCTCCGTGCAATCTGGGGTAGAGATCAATCTCTTGTTGGGTTAGAGCAGGACGGCCAATTAGAGCGTCGGCTGGAATGGTTATGCCGTCTGCTACATAGTAGGTCAGGCTGACAGGTGGCAAGTCAGGACATAGGTATGTGTTAAACATAACTTTACCAAAAGTAGTGAGTGCAGTTCCATCGATTCCACAAAGTTGCAGGTCAGAAGGTTCTAAAATGATTAATTTACGATTACGCACAGAGCTGATGTTATGAAAGCACTCTTTAGTCATGATATTTACTGAAGAACCTGTATCAATAAACAAGGTGAAGTAGTGCTGGTTGACTTCAGCTTGTAAAATCATTGGGTCCTCCCAAAGTGTATTAGAAATGGTATACAAAGGGAGTGAAGGTTCATCTGTGTGATCTGGTTCGTGTTGCTCGGAGGAGTGCACGTCACATGATAGTCATTGAGGGTTATACTGCTGTGAATGGCGAGGAGATTGTGGTCCTTCACGGCCGTCAGAGGTGTTGTGTTGCTGTGAATATCGAGGAGCGTTTGTTCCTGCGTGACATTCAGAAGTGTTGTGACCACATTGACCATGATGATCACAAAAGCGTGGAACATACTGCTGGTTTGGAAAATGACGTTCTCGTATAAAGCAACGCTCGATCGTGTGTCCCTTGTGTTTGCAATAATAGCAGTACGAGGCAGGCGAGTGATTAGCCCGGGACCGTCGTGAATGTGAAGATGAGCGTTGTCTTTGACGATTGTTTGAGGGTGAACGTGTGCGTGAATTGGACGGAGTGTATGAGTTGGACGGAGGACGAGAAGTGCCTCGTGGTTGGTGGTACAGGTTGAAGTTCCCAAACTCGGCATCCCAAGACTCGGCAACACCCAAAACTCGGCTATGGTTCCGGATTTTCCAAAACACGGCAGAACACCCAAAACCCGGCGCGTAGTTGCCGGGTCGGCCGCTGGGTGCCACCACACTAGGCCGCTGGGTTTCTACGGTGAAAATATAGCTTTTTTCTACATTTGAAAGTATACAATCCTCTTTTTAGAATAATTTCGTCACCCTCACCACATTATAATGGACTCAGTGACCTAGTTTCGGGGTAGGGAGGGATTATCTAACTACAGGAGAACCTCGTTTATCCGGCACCCTCGGGGGGGAGCGCATGCCGGATAACTCATTTTGCCGTTGTTTTGAGAGTTACTCTTATGGAATCGCCCAAAATAATTTTTTTTTTTTTTTTTTTTTTTTTTTTTTTTTTCTTTCTTCCCATCACCAGGAACTGGCCAAGGGCACAACAAAAATGAGTAACACAAAGTCCGCTTAGTTGTCAGTCCCTATAAAAAAGACAGTAAGAGAATAAAATAAAAGGGGTGAGCCAATTTAGTGAGGGAGGTGTCTTGTTACTCTTATTTTGAAAAGATGCAAGTCATAGGAAAGTGGAAAAATAGAAACAGGAAGAGAGTTCCAGAGTTTATCAGTGGAAAAAAAAAAAAAAAAAAAAAAAAAAAAAAAAAAAAAAAAAAAGCCTGGGACGATTAGTGCCGTTGTTTTGAGGCTGCCGTTGTTTTGAATGCCGGTTAAACGAGGTTCTCCTGTACCTTAATTTTTTTCATGTGATTTTCATGCTTTTTTCCCCCTTAATATATCTACATTCTAAAAGTCGGAAAATTCCATTACTCGGCTCGGCGCTGGTCCCGAGGTTGCCGAGTTTGGGAACTTCAACCTGTATTTGTGTTGTGTAGATATGGCAGCTGACATCGAAGCATTGTTTGAGAATACTAGAGACGAAGAGTCCTCGAAATTAGAAGCAAACTCAGTTAAAGTGTCTTCTGGAGCAAAGTTAAGGTGTTTGTCAGACGCCTGTTTTGCTGTGGCAGGATGCATGAGAAACATGAAGGTGTAGTAACCTATAAGGTTACCTACAGCTGCCAGTGTCATTTTTCCTTCATCAACCCATTCTGAAGATTCCAGTTGTCTTATTAAGTCTAATTTGACGTTGGATGATTTCTGCAAGGCTGACATGACTGGCAGTGGGTGATCTTGCCTTTTGTGGTTGTCGGCTAGTCTAAAAAGTGGTGCAAGGCTACCGGACTTTTGACTGCCAGAGGAATATTTGGTAAATTTAGCTTTGTATTCCTCATAAGTCTTAATGGTGAGAAATAGATCACTCTGAAGGAGTTGTCCTGCGAGGCAGTCTGATAAGTCACAGCGGGACTTGAGTTGAGCGATTTTAAGACTGTCGAGAGTGATGTTATGACGTCCGATCTCGTCATCTACCTATCCAAGTAGAATGTGTACCGGCGGTATGTTTGCACCGGTAAACTTAGGATAGGAAGGAACTCCATGTACCAGAGTGACGGTAAACTTAGGATAGGAAGGAACTCCATGTACCAGAGTGACGGTAAACTTAAGATAGGAAGGAACTCCATGTACCAGAGTGACGGTAAACTTAGGATAGGAAGGAACTCCATGTACCAGAGTGACGGTAAACTTAGGATAGGAAGGAACTCCATGTACCAGAGTGACGGTAAACTTAAGATAGGAAGGAACTCCATGTACCAGAGTGACGGTAAACTTAGGATAGGAAGGAACTCCATGTACCAGAGTGACGGTAAACTTAAGATAGGAAGGAACTCCATGTACCAGAGTGACGGTAAACTTAAGATAGGAAGGAACTCCATGTACCAGAGTGACGGTAAACTTAGGATAGGAAGGAACTCCATGTACCAGAGTGACGGTAAACTTAAAGATAGGAAGGAACTCCATGTACCAGAGTGACGGTAAACTTAGGATAGGAAGGAACTCCATGTACCAGAGTGACGGTAAACTTAAGATAGGAAGGAACTCCATGTACCAGAGTGACGGTAAACTTAAGATAGGAAGGAACTCCATGTACCAGAGTGACGGTAAACTTAAGATAGGAAGGAACTCCATGTACCAGAGTGACGGTAAACTTAAGATAGGAAGGAACTCCATGTACCAGAGTGACGGTAAACTTAAGATAGGAAGGAACTCCATGTACCAGAGTGACGGAGGATTGTGTTGGTGGGTCAGACATGAGGATCGGAGAATGTGTGAAAGAAGCCGAAAGGATTGAAAATATCAGAGTACACAAAGCGTATTGCATGTAATAATAATAATAATAATAATAATAATAATAATAATAATATAATATAAGTAGTACGTAAAAATTATAAATTGAAAGCTATGCAAGATAACGTGAATAGAAGGAAATCACACGGTGTAATTTGAGGATTGTCCGTGTATAACTGATGGAACAAAAAGGTGTGTGTGTCAGTGTGGAGATCGTCAGTTTATCACTTATGTAACAAAAGAAAAAATTATAAATGGACTAAATAAAAGAGCCCTTACGCTCACAAAACACAAATACCGTAACTCAGCGGAAGCCCACAAAGTCCAAAGGGGCGGCAGTATCAGACACGGACAACGGACACTGTTAGGCGGACGCTGTAACACCTCACACACCACACAGCGTTGCGGGTATAACAGGCCACAGGATCCCTTGGAAGTCCAGTAAATATCAGTACAGGGAGGTCCCGTTAACGGCATGACGGTATACGAGAATCCATGATACAGAATGTGTAATTAGGGTCTATTTCAATATACGAGATCGAAAATCCAATGATAAGACATTCAAACTGGGGTGAGTAAAATTATCAAGTTCAAAATACTCGCCCTACCACTCCTGGGCTGGACAAAGGGGGATTTAGTTGACCCCAGTCAGGTCACCCCTAGCAAGCCGTGACCTGAAGGGTAATTAAGCATATGGCGCGGCCTGACCTTTAGGGGTAATTAGCAGGTGTGCGGCTCCAACCTTGGGACCGCTACACTACCTTCTCTTGTATCACGCGGCGTCCCCTACATTACAACGTCTTTTTTGCTTGTTATGCATGTTTTATGTTTAATTAATGTGCAGTTATGTTATTTTGTGTGCTATTTTCTCTTTCAGAATGCTTTTTCTACAGAATAGGTAGTACACTGTGGGTAATATAGACGCTGTGTGTTTGTTGTGTTTGCTACAGTTTATTTTAGCTTGAAAAAAGATATCCTTTTTTTTCTTTTCTTTTTAATTGCTGGTCCTGGAACCAAACCTATATTTTACCATTAGTTATGTGTTTCGTTATACCAGATTTCACTTTACGAGTATGCCAGGTGGAACCTAACTGCTCGTATCTTCGGGACCTCCCTGTACAGTCATAAATGAATAAAATAATAATATGGAAATACAAAAGAGATGACACTACCAAAAAATTGAAACCAGAAAATGAATATAGACACCATCTATAGGGTATTGAAAACACATGGGAAAAAATATGATAATAATAATGTTATGGAATACTTAACGGATGTTTGGAGAGGTGGAACAGGTGGAGGTGGCAGGCGTGCAGCATCGCGTGGATGTTGTGGAGTAGGCGGCAGCGTTGTCCCACGTGGAGGACGGTGGAGGAAGCGGCGCGGTCTTGTAGTGTAGAGTTGTGGACAATGTGGAGTAGGTGGACGAAGTGTGGTGGAGGCGACGGTGAATCGGTGGAGGTCTGGGCGGCGTCGGTGGAGGTGAGGCTGATGGAGGGGCGGCGAGGGTGGCCCGGTTTGATGAGGGGGCGGCGTGGTAAGTGGAGGCGAGGAATGTGGATGTTATTTCGCTTTTGCCGTGTGGATGAACGTGCAAGCGATGTCTACGGCAGGCGTGGTGAGGCGGCAGCTTGTCCTGGCCGCGCGGTATGTGGGTAGCGTGGGGCGGCCTTTGTTTGCGGGGGTGGCGTCGATGGAGGCGAGTCAATGAGAAATATGAACGACGCGATTTTACCAGATCCCACTGCTAAACCACCAATATGTAGGAGAAGGATATCTCCGTAAGGTGTAAGCAGGGATGTTGAAAGACTTCACTGCTTGGGGAGTTTATTCAATACAAGGGTATGGTATGGCGTCGTGAGAGCCTCGGTGGGGGAAAGTCTTGTCTGTGTGGTTCCTTGGTATGCTCCGGTGACCTGCGGGGTGTCTGCCCGCTTGGGCTGGCACCGTGCGCTGGCGGGAAGCCTAGGCCTTCCTCTGTTACCCAGAGCCCCTTGTCTGGGTAGACGCTAACTTAAGCCTAACATCTAGTTACAATAATAATAATCCTACATAGGCTCGGTCTCGCTACCCGAGGGAGTACCATACCATAGACTGCCATCTATGGAGGAAAGAAGGCAAAGAGGGGATGTCATAGCAATGTACAGAGGAATAACGGGCTTACAGAAAATTGACAAAGAGGACATGTTTGTGATGGACACGGGAACCACAAGAGGACACGGAAAAAAAGCTGAAAAAGATGAGATGCATGAAGGATATTAAGAAATACAGCTTTCCAAACCGGAGTATTGATCCGTGGAATGACCTGGACAACCATAGAGTCAATGCAGAGTGTATCTACGAGTCTGAGGATAAAATTGACCAAATGAGATTGGGAGTATAGCTCACTTCTTGTATGTATATCACAACTTGGTAAATACACACACACACACACACACATACAAACACACTCCTAAACACTTGTACTAAAAACTCCCAACACTTGAGAAAAGAAGAGAAAGGGGAGATTTTATAGCAGTGTCTAGAGCATCAATGGGTCTGGAAAACATGGCTAGAGAAGATCTGTTTGTGTGGGACGACAGAAGTACAAGAGGTCATGAGAAGAAATTGAAAAGGACAACAGCATAGAGGAATACAAAATAAAAGGTTCCCGTATAGAAGCCTAGAGCCGGAAGAAACTGATTGCAAAGTGAGGTAATGCAGAAGTATTCAGGAATTTCAAGGCAAGCTGGATATAGTAGATTTGGAGACGGGACAGTACGAGCAAACTGTTTCTGCAGTACAACTAGCTAAATACATAGGGTAAATACAACTAGGTAAATACACATAAGTATCATGAGTATCAAGGACATGAGTATTAAGGAATGGTTCGGCAGAGGGGAGGAGTAGGAGGAATGGTTCGGCAGAGGGGAGGAGTAGGAGGAATGGTTCGGCAGAGGGGAGGAGTAGGAGGAATGGTTCGGCAGAGGGCAGGAGTAGGAGGAATGGTTCGGCAGAGGGGAGGAGTAGGAGGAATGGTTCGGAGAGGCAGGAGTAGGAGGAATGGTTCGGCAGAGGGGAGGAGTAGGAGGAATGGTTCGGCAGAGGGGAGGAGTAGGAGGAATGGTTCGGCAGAGGGCAGGAGTAGGAGGAATGGTTCGGCAGAGGGGAGGAGTAGGAGGAATGGTTCGGCAGAGGGGAGGAGTAGGAGGAATGGTTCGGCAAACTGTAGAAAGTGTCTAAAAATAGTATTTGCCAACGATGACGGGTTGAGATCGGCAAGTTTAGTGGTAAGTGACTTCATGAGGAACAAGGAACCAGGTGTGTTGTGCTTGGTGGAGACGGAATAGAGTAATGATAACGATATATAAAGGGAAGATACAATTATAGAAAAGCCAACTATGTGGGATTACAGAAGTTGTTTACTGAATGCAATTGGCAGCCCTTCCACGAGGCCAGAAATGTGGAGGAGACATGGGGCTATTTCTTGGTAATGTATAATACTGCTGTTGATATGAATGTACCAAAGATAAGGAATGTATAATAAGGGAGGCAGAGGATAAGGATAAGGGAAGGAAAACTGGAAGAATGGCTGGTTTAGTAGAAGATGTGAAGTAGCAAAAGGAGAGCATGGAACAGACTGAGAAGGAAGATGAATAATAGGACAAGGGAAGAATACAAGAGAGCTAGAAATGCATAGTGTAAAATTCCGCAGAGATGAAGAGAGGAGTTATGAAAGAGGCATAATAGAAAAATGCATGAATGAATAATTTTGTTTTATAGGTTTATCAACGGGAAATTACAGCAAAAAGACGGGATCAACAAGCTAAGAGTGAAAGGGACAGTCTACGAAGAACCAGTGTACTTGTGGCCATTTGGAAAGAGTGACCATGTGGTAGTGTGGTACAGGTTGAAGTTCCCAAACTCGGCAACCTCGGGACCAGCGCCGAGCCGAGTAATGGAATTTTCCGACTTTTAGAACGTAGATATATTAAGGGAAAAAAAGCATGAAAATCACATAAAAAAAATGTTTGGACGTTTGGGAGCCATAATACCAATAACAGACCTGTAGAAGTACACAAAATAACAGTGTACACAACTCTACAGTCACAACACCACTGAACAATAACAACAAACAAATCGGCGGGAGAAACCCAGCGGCCTAGTGTGGTGGCACCCAGCGGCCGACCCGGCAACTACGCGCCGGGTTTTGGGTGTTCTGCCGGGTTTTGGAAAATCCGGAACCATAGCCGAGTTTTGGGTGTTGCCGAGTCTTGGGATGCCGAGTTTGGGAACTTCAACCTGTATTGGAATGCCAAGACGTAAATAAAGCACCAGGTCCAGATGGAGTTTCAAACTGGATTTTGAAGGACTGTAGGGAGCATTATAAAAGTGGATAAGGTGGATAAAGGTGGTGGAGGGCTGATAAAGGTGGTGGAGGGCTGATAAAGGTGGTGGAGGGCTGATAAAGGTGGTGGAGGGCTGATAAAGGTGGTGGAGGGCTGATAAAAGGTGGTGGAGGGCTGATAAAGGTGGTGGAGGGCTGATAAAAGGTGGTGGAGGGCTGATAAAGGTGGTGGAGGGCTGATAAAGGTGGTGGAGGGCTGATAAAAGGTGGTGGAGGGCTGATAAAGGTGGTGGAGGGCTGATAAAGGTGGTGGAGGGCTGATAAAGGTGGTGGAGGGCTGATAAAGGTGGTGGAGGGCTGATAAAGGTGGTGGAGGGCTGATAAAGGTGGTGGAGGGCTGATAAAGGTGGTGGAGGGCTGATAAAGGTGGTGGAGGGCTGATAAAGGTGGTGGATGGCTGATAAAGGTGGTGGAGGGCTGATAAAGGTGGTGGAGGGCTGATAAAGGTGGTGGAGGGCTGATAAAGGTGGTGGAGGGCTGATAAATAATATAAAGGCTGATAAATATAAGGCGGGTGATAATATAAATATAAACATAAATATAAGGTATAATATAAGTTGATAAAAATTAAGGCGGATAAAGGGTGGTGGATAAAGTACACAGTCTAGTGACATGCTCCCTAGATGAGGTAAAGTACCCTAAGCAAGGAAAAGAGCATCAATTGTCCCATATGTAAAGGGAGGAACCAAGGGCAAGGAGGAACTGCTGAATTACAGACCGGTCGCCTTGACTAGTGGAAAGCTATGTGAGAAGATTAAAATTACTCACTCGAGAGACGCAGAGTGAGGGGCGATCTGATAGAAGTTTTTAAGTGGATAAAGGGATTTGATAAAGGAGAGGTAGGAAAAGTTCTTACGGCTTTTAACCAGGGTAGAACAAGAAGTAGGAAGCTGGAAGCTGGAAAACCGTAGATTTAAAAAAGAAATAGGGTAAAACTGGTTCACAAATAGGGTGGTGAATGACTGGCATGGACTCAGTAGACAGGTAGTTAGTGCGGAGTCATTAGGGAGCTTTAAAAGGAGGCTGGACAGTGTTATGGATGGGGATGAAAGGTGGATGTAGGTAGTGTTAGGTAACAGGAACTACCACGTGTAGGTCTCACGGCCTCTTGTAGCTTCCTTATTTTTTTATGTTCTTATGTTCTTAAGATAGTAAGAGACAGATGGGTTAAGCATCTTGAGAAAATGAGTATCATAACAGACAGACAATTTGGATTCAGAGCTGGGAGTTCCTGGACATCAAACCTGCAATGCCTCCACTCAAGGGTGATCGACGTAGTACAGGTTGAAGTTCCCAAACTCGGCAACCTCGGGACCAGCGCCGAGCCGAGTAATGGAATTTTCCGACTTTTAGAACGTAGATATATTAAGGGGAAAAAAAGCATGAAAATCACATGAAAAAAATCACAGGAAAAAATGATTTGGATTCTAATACGGTCTATAATACGTACTGAGATCGAGGAAGAAGGAGAATATGTATAAATATAAATCAGTATGAGCTTACCTGTACAAGAACAGGTGCTGGTATTCCAAAGAATGGAATATGGATCTTATACACATATCTTCATAACTGTTTGGCAGGGGTAGTCATAGGTCTACACAACTCTACAGTCACAACACCACTGAACAATAACAACAAACAAATCGGCGGGAGAAACCAAGCGGCCTAGTGTGGTGGCACCCAGCGGCCGACCCGGCAACTACGCGCCGGGTTTTGGGTGTTCTGCCGGGTTTTGGAAAATCCAGAACCATAGCCGAGTTTTGGGTGTTGCCGAGTCTTGGGATGCCGAGTTTGGGAACTTCAACCTGTACAAGAAAGAGATGGATGGGTGGATTGTGCTTACTTGGATCTAAAGAAAGCATTTGATAAGGTACCCCATAAAAGATTGCTGTGGAAACTGAATACGAAGGCGGACTGGGTGGTAATGTCCTGAAATGGGTGAAGGACTACTTAAAAGTGAGACAGATGAGAACCGTAATAAAGCGCCGTGTGTCAGGGTGGAGAAGTGTGTTAACCCCTTCACGCCCAGATCTTTCCTTTGCTATATAAAATTGTATGTTGTTGAGCCATAAAATTACAAAAAGTAGCTTAATATGTCAAATTAGTTAGTGGACAAAGATACTAAACAGGTCATAGCTATAAAATATTGCTTACATTCATTACAGTTGTCTAATGGTACCCAAATTACAATGGAAATTACGTCCTGGGCGTGAAGGGGGTTAAGCGGAGTACCTCAAGGATTGGTACAGGTTGAAGTTCCCAAACTCGGCATCCCAAGACTCGCCAACACCCAAAACTCGGCTAGGGTTCCGGATTTTCCAAAACCCGGCAGAACACCCAAAACCCGGCGCGTAGTTGCCGGGTCGGCCGCTGGGTGCCACCACACTAGGCCGCTTGGTTTCTCCCGCCGATTTGTTTGTTGTTATTGTTCAGTGGTGTTGTGACTGTAGAGTTGTGTACACTGTTATTTTGTGTACTTCTACAAGTCTGTTATTGGTATTATGGCTCCCAAACGTCCAGGAACACCTACTGGTGCAAGTGAAAAGAAAAGGAAGAACAATGTGTTAACTATTTCTGAGAAAATTGACCTTTTGAAGAAGTTGGATGGCTTTTTTTCCCCTTAATATATCTACGTTCTAAAAGTCGGAAAATTCCATTACTCGGCTCGGCGCTGGTCCCGAGGTTGCCGAGTTTGGGAACTTCAACCTGTATTAGCACCTGTTATGTTCGTGATTTGTGTTAATGACATGGTGACTGATTTGAAAAGAATGTGAGTGAGTTACGTGAGCCTGTTTGCAGATTGTGAAAATTATGAAGAAGGTTAAAAAGGAGGAGGACTGCAGACTCCTATAGGAAGATTTGGACAATATATGAATAGAGTCATATATGGAGAATGGAATTTAATGCAAAAAAGTGCAAGAATTTGATAAGATGTGAAGAAGATAAGATGGAATTACAAAATGGGAAGTGAGACAATCAATTAAGCACGTGAAGAAAGGATCTTGGCGGTGACGACTCCTGGCATCTTGGTACTTCCTCTCAACCCCTTCACACCCAGATCTTTCCTTGGCTATAAAAAAAATCATCTGTTTTTAGCCATGAAATTACGAAAAGTCACTGAATATACCAAATTAGTTAGTGGACAAGGATACTAAACAGGTCATAGCTATAAAATATTGCTTATAGTCACAAAAAAACGTCTAATGGTACACAAATTACAATGAAAATTACGTTCTGGGTCTCAAGAGGTTAACTTTCTCTCTATAAACTGATGCAACATTCTTGTCTTTGCGGTTACTGCCTTCTTTATGGGGACTAATCTAGCAGGCTTTTTCTTACTTATTTGTGTGCCCTTGGCCAGTCCTTTGTGATGTAAAAGAATGAAAAACAAGGAAAAAGTTGGACGATTATAAAAACTATTTAGTGTATTTTCAATGGTCGGGCAGGAAAAGATTATAAGGTTACCGTTAAGAAGACAAGAACTTTTTATAACACTGTGATGGATTAGGCTATTGGATTACCATCTCTTTGTTGCAGAATTTATAGCTTCAAAATAATGGACATATCAGGCGCCAATTGAACGCACAGGCACTTAAAATGAAAAACGGCTAAGTTAATCTAAAACAGATATGAACGGCACAAGCGCCACTTTTAAAAAACTGAGAAAAACGCGCTTAAAGTTTAGTCTAAGAAAATCAAGATATGAAACGGCACAAGCGCCACTTTTTATCAATGAAAAAAATGCACCTAAAGTGTTTTCAAAGTAAATAAAGTAAAATTTTCTTAGATTAAACTTTAAGCGCGTTTTTCTCAGTTTTTTAAAAGTGGCGCTTGTGCCGTTTCAATTCTAGGCGCCTGATATAGTCTTTATCATCAGATATTCACTGCGGCATTAAAGTCAAAAGTAAAGTCAGGTTACAGATAGTATGTTTAATACGTTCTTACGGCTAGTAACCAGGGTAGAACAAGAAGTAATGGATTCAAGCTGGAAAGGTGTCAATTTAAAAAGGAGATAGGGAAAAACTGGTTCACAGATAGGGTGGTGAATGATTGGAATGGACTCAGTAGACAGGTGGTCACTGCAGAGTCAATAGGGAGCTTTAAAAGGAGCCTGCATAAATTCATGGATGGGGATGAAAGGTGGATGTAGGTAGTGTTAGGTAACAGGAACTACCACGTGTAGGTCTCACGGCCTCTTGTAGCTTCCTTATTTTCTGACGTTCTTATGTTCTTAATGAGATGTGTAAGCATAACACAGAGTAAGTAATGGTAAATCTGGTAAATGGGAAGAAAATAAGGCTGGGGAATACGTTAAGAAAATTTATATTGATGAAGTTAGTAAGTAGATATAGAGAATTTAATTTTAGTGTTGATATCCGTCACTACCTTTGTCTTCTCTGTTGCTCAAAATATACTTTCCTTATTGTCCCACATATTGACCCCTGTCCCTTTCCTCTGCGGCCTACCACACACACACACTCACTACCACACACACACTACCACACACACACACTACCACACACACACTACCACACACACACTACCACACACACACACACTCACTCACAACAGGGGAGGTAGATGGTAGTGTGTTGTAGCTTCCTTATGTTCTTATGTTCTTATATCATTATCAAGCTCTTATGTTCTTATATTGACACCTGCCCTTCCCTCCTTTATGTTCTTATATTGACACCTGCCCTTCCCTCCTTTATGTTCTTATATTGACACCTGCCCTTCCCTCCTTTATGTTCTTATATTGACACCTGCCCTTCCCTCCTTTATGTTCTTATATTGACACCTGCCCTTCCCTCCTTTATGTTCTTATATTGACACCTGCCCTTCCCTCCTTTAGTTCTTATATTGACACCTGCCCTTCCCTCCTTTATGTTCTTATATTGACACCTGCCCTTCCCTCCTTTATGTTCTTATATTGACACCTGCCCTTCCCTCCTTTATGTTCTTATATTGACACCTGCCCTTCCCTCCTTTATGTTCTTATATTGACACCTGCCCTTCCCTCCTTTATGTTCTTATATTGACGCCTGCCCTTCCCTCTGCCCCCAGGTGCACGGCGTCATCTTTGTGGTGGACTCCACCGCTGGCGCCCGGCTGGCCGAGTGCGAGGAGGTGCTGATCTCACTGCTGGCTGATCCCAAGATTGCCGGCAAGCCTGTGCTCATGTACGTGTGTGTGTGTGTGTGTGTGTGTGCGTGTGTGTGTGTGTGTGTGAGTTGTGTATGTGTGTGTGTGTGTGTGTGTGTGTGTGTGTGTGTGTGTGTGTGTGTGTATTCATCTAGTTGTATTTTACAGGGCCAGAGCAACGCTCGTATGGCCCCGTCTCCATTGCTACATTTATTTGATCATTCCTGCTTAGTGCTTAGTGTTGGCCGAAGTCACCACCCCGGGAGGGGGGTCACAAACCCCCGGCTGACACCCGGTACCCATTCACTGCTGGGTGGACAGGGGCTCGGGTTTTTAAGAAGACCGCCTGTCTGTCTTCGCTCCGTCCGGGGATCGAACCCGGGACTTCTCGGTTGTGAGCCGAGCGTGCTAACCCTTACACTACGAAGTTCCCATAGGAGTTCTGCGGGGTGTGTGTGTGTGTGTGTGTGTGTGTGTGTGTGTGTGTGTGTGTGTGTGTGTGTGTGTGTGTGTGTGTGTGTGTGTATCTACCTAGTCTTATTCATAATATAATAATAATATTAATTAATAGTATTCCTAGAATTATTCATATCATGTTAAAAGAATGATCACATATTCTTTGCCTGTCTCACCTCATTTAGTCCATTCCTAACTTCTACATTTCAGTTGCTTCTACTTCTTTCAGGCTATCCACTACTTTGTGTGTGTGTGTATTTACCTAGTTGTATTTACCTAGTAGTGTTTTGCAGGGCCTGAGCTACACTGGTGGGGTCCCGTCTCCGTAGCTACATTTATCCAGTCTTTCCTTCAATGGGTGGACATGCTTTGGCGATATCACCTCCTCGTTTAGTCCATTGCAAACTTGTACATTGCTATGAGGGAAGCTGTACTTCTTGGTGGTGTTCAGGCATCTCCCTTTTCCTAGTTGTTTTGTATGTCCTCTTGTGTAGCGACCTTGTCTTTGTTTCCGAGTGTGGTGTGTGTGTGTGTGTGTGTGTGTGTGTGTGTGTGTGTGTGTGTGTGTTTCTGAGTCTGTAGTCTCTCACTGTCTGTTTCTTCCATCTTTGTTATCAGCTTAAACATTGCTATTAAGTCTCCTCTTTCTCTTAGTCGCCTCTTTATAAATTTTTATTAAGTATCCATGAGTTAGTTGTATCATATGTGTGTGTTTGTGTGTTTGTGTGTGTGTTTGCTTTGTTTTATTTGCTTGGCTGTGAGACATAGAGTATTAGCTCCATGCGTGGGATTAATGCCCGTATTCGTAGTCACATACCATCATTGTACGTGGTCATTGTTCACTTTTTGTCTTGTCCTAATTAAATCAATATGTCATGCCAGCTTTGTTGTGATTGCAATAGGAGTACTGTAGGATTGCTCTAGTACTTTCCATGGCAGCTACAAGATCTCTGTTGTGATTGCAATAGGAGTACTGTATGATTGCTCTAGTACTTTCCATAGCAGCTACAAGATCTCTGTTGTGATTGCAATAGGAGTACTGTAGGATTGCTCTAGTACTTTCCATGGCAGCTACAAGATCTCTGTTGTGATTGCAATAGGAGTACTGTAGGATTGCTCTAGTACTTTCCATGGCAGCTACAAGATCTCTGTTGTGATTGCAATAGGAGTACTGTAGGATTGCTCTAGTACTTTCCATGGCAGCTACAAGATCTCTGTTGTGATTGCAATAGGAGTACTGTAGGATTGCTCTAGTACTTTCCATGGCAGCTACAAGATCTCTGTTGTGATTGCAATAGGAGTACTGTAGGATTGCTCTAGTACTTTCCATGGCAGCTACAAGATCTCTGTTGTGATTGCAATAGGAGTACTGTATGATTGCTCTAGTACTTTCCATGGCAGCTACAAGATCTCTGTTGTGATTGCAATAGGAGTACTGTATGATTGCTCTAGTACTTTCCATGGCAGCTACAAGATCAAGTGAATAATTTTGACTGATTAGAAATGGAACAAAATCATAGCAATTACCACGAGCAATCATGGTATGTGACTACGAATATGAGCCTTAGAGTATTAGCTCCATGCGTGGGATTCAGTCTCCACGTCTCATTTATTTAATCTTTGCCTAAAACTCAAACACTCCATGCATTTACTATATCATTGTTTAACCCCTTCACGCCCAGATCTTTCCTTTGCTAAATAAAATTGTCTATTGTCAGCCATAGAATCACGAAAACTAACTTAATATATCAAATTAGCTAGTGGACAAGGATACTAAACAAGTCATATCTATAAAATATTGCTTATATTCATTAAACTCGTCTAATGGTAGTCAAATTTCAATGAAAATTACGTTCTGGGTCTCAAAGGGTTAAGTCATTCTACAAATCAATACACCAATAAGGAAACCTGTACATCATTACATCCTTCAAGCATCTTTTTTCAGTTTGTTTCATCTTCCTTGTCCTGGTCATTAATCTCACATCTTTTACGTTTATATGTAAGTCTATATATATACAGCTAAGTATTAATTATCCGACCTTGGGGGGACCGAAGGTAGGTCGGATAATTGGAATAGTCGGATGTTGGGATATCACAGTAACCATAAACGTAAGGACAAAATGGTATACAACATAAAAGATGCAGCTCTTGAAGGCCGAGAAAGTAAAATTCATGCATAAATAAAGCCACAAATCAATGTTTTCTATAAACTAAAAATAACTAAGTAAAATAAATGGCCAAAACAAGACACAATGTGGTGGTGAAAAAAGTCGGTTGTTTGGACAAGTCGGATGTTGGGAGGTCGGATGTTGGGAATTTGGCTGTAGACAGTGTCCGCAAAAAGTATTGGCAGGGAAACGGTAAAAAAAAAGTGATTTGGGTGTGTCGGCGTTGTGTGGTGATTCCCTCCCAGCTGGTGTTTGATCGTATGTCTGGCACCGTCACAGGCTGTGAGAAGTGTGTGGGGGATGACATGGCGGCATAAATGTCATACAAGTTCTCTCTGAGCTTCCACAGGAGGAGGAATGTTACACCCTTCCCTCGTGGTGAATCCTCTATTTGCGCCCACAACTTTTTAGGCGCAGTATTTTACAACCCAAGGCACTAGGATGGCTCCTACCAACATATCCATAGAGGAAAAAACACGAATTTTATCCTGGCAAGCTGATAATGTCTCCACTCCAGAACATGCAATGAGGACAGGGCGAGGAGAGAGGAGTATCATTAGTCTGGTGGTGGCACCGCGGGACCCCCCACCTAACACTGTTCCATTACCTAAAAACTGTTTTGGAAGGCCAAAGAAGACTTGCAAGACCACAGATACACTCCTGAAGCCAGAAGTATGAAGGACCCGCGGATCACTGCCAATGAACTCATAATAAAACATTCATTATTGCTGGGAGAGGTTGCTGAACGGACGATGCAACACAGATTGCAGAAGACCTCAACACAGGGGGATAGGGGGCGGCCAATACTTTTTGCTGACACGGTACCTATTAGAAAGTAAACAAACATGCAGTCATGAGTCATTGTGTCAGTGTTAAGGAAGGCATCCCCATTCAACCCATGTAGTAACCCTTTCATTGCTAAGTCCTCGCTGCAATCATTAGTCAAACTTGAATCTCCCGCCCTTGTACAGGTTGAAGTTCCCAAACTCGGCAACCTCGGGACCAGCGCCGAGCCGAGTAATGGAATTTTCCGACTTTTAGAACGTAGATATATTAAGGGGAAAAAAAGCATGAAAATCACATGAAAAAAATCACAGGAAAAGAAGTACACAAAATAACAGTGTACACAACTCTACAGTCACAACACCACTGAACAATAACAACAAACAAATCGGCGGGAGAAACCCAGCGGCCTAGTGTGGTGGCACCCAGCGGCCGACCCGGCAACTACGCGCCGGGTTTTGGGTGTTCTGCCGTGTTTTGGAAAATCCGGAACCATAGCCGAGTTTTGGGTGTTGCCGAGTCTTGGGATGCCGAGTTTGGGAACTTCAACTTGTATATGTTCTAACAATATTCCACAGTCGTGATTTTTAAATGCTTCTTCTCACGTTTCTTTTCCCATAAAATTTCTTCTTCACTTCTGCTCTCATCTTATCTCCATAGCTTCCTTGAACAGCTCTTGTTTAGTGTTTTCCTCTTCATTTAACCCTTCACACCCAGATCTTTCCTTTGCTATATATAATTGTCTGTTGTCGAGCCATAAAATTACGAAAAGTAACTGAATATACGAAATTAACTAGTGGGCAAGGATACTAAACAGGTCATAGCTATAAAATATTGCTTATAGTTACTAAAAATCATCTAATGGTTCCCACATTACAATGGAAATTACGTTCTGGGCCTCAAGGTGTTAAATTTAGTCCATATAGTCCCAGGCAAGTCCTTTTAGAACAAGAAGTAACGGATTCAAGCTGGAAAAACGTAATTTAATAAAGAAATAGGGAAAAACTGGTTCACAAATAGGGTGGTGAATGATTGGAATGGACTCAGGCGTCAGGTGGTCAGTGTGGAGTCAATAGGGAGCTTTAAAAGGAGGCTGGATTATTCATGGATGGGGATGAAAGGTGGATGTAGGTAGTGTTAAGTAACAGGAACTACCACGTGTAGGTCTCACGGCCTCTTGTAGCTTCCTTATTTTCTCAGGTTCTTATGTTCTTAAATCCTTCCTTACCCATATATTTTTGCACTCCTCTGTCTGTGCGAGCCTCCATGTTTTTGATTGAGTTTCATTTATCGCATTCTTATAATGTTAACTTTATTTTCAGGGTCTTCTTCCCTCCTCACACTGGTCTAGTCTGTCTGCTTCATCTTGCATTGTCTCCACACTGTCTTTTCCTACGTTAATTTCTCTTCTTTATCTTGACATCCTAACTGGCATTGCCTTTCCCTTTATGTGCAAAGACAACAGTGCTATTATAAACACCAAACACGTCTTTCTGTCAAATCAAACAAAAATCTTTCTGTCAAATCAAACAAACACATCTTTCTGTCAAATCAAACAAACACATCTTTCTGTCAAATCAAACAAACACATCTTTCTGTCAAATCAAACACATCTTTCTGTCAAATCAAACACATCTTTCTGTCAAATCAAACACATCTTTCTGTCAAATCAAACAAACACATCTTTCTGTCAAATCAAACACATCTTTCTGTCAAATCAAACAAACACATCTTTCTGTCAAATCAAACACATCTTTCTGTTAAATCAAACAAACACATCTTTCTGTCAAATCAAACAAACACATCTTTCTGTCAAATCAAACAAACACATCTTTCTGTCAAATCAAACACATCTTTCTGTCAAATCAAACACATCTTTCTGTCAAATCAAACACATCTTTCTGTCAAATCAAACAAACACATCTTTCTGTCAAATCAAACACATCTTTCTGTCAAATCAAACACATCTTTCTGTCAAATCAAACACATCTTTCTGTCAAATCAAACACATCTTTCTGTCAAATCAAACACATCTTTCTGTCAAATCAAACACATCTTTCTGTCAAATCAAACACATCTTTCTGTCAAATCAATCAATCACATCTTTCTGTCAAATCAAACACATCTTTCTGTCAAATCAAACACATCTTTCTGTCAAATCAAACACATCTTTCTGTCAAATCAAACAAACATCTTTCTGTCAAATCAAACAAACATCTTTCTGTCAAATCAAACAAACACATCTCGTCTTCATATTTTCTTCTTCTTTCTGGTTATTAAAGTCAGATTTTCCCATAATATAATAAGGTTAGATGGCCTATGATAGATATGCTTCCAACTATCTCTATCCATTGCGTCAAGTTCTTCAAAGATAACAAACAGTACCTGACAGTTCCATACGCAGACAGTTACGTAAGATGGACACCCTGATACAATATGTACAACGTCTACATTCACTTTACAGGAACACCATCCTGACCATCTTTTACAGTTTTACAGGAACTACCAAGTGTAGCCTATAGTCTTTTTTTTTAATGGTCAAAATGCAGTCAGGAAGCCACGCCCCCTGCCTGCCCTTCTATTCTACGGGGCAGCTGATTGGTGCATTCCTCGTATCATCACTACCAATCACAATATCTTCACTACTTAACAGCGGCGTGACCACTGGACAGCAATCTTCACTACAAAGCGTTTTTAGATTTTGTCACCCTCTGTAGTGAAGATTGCTCTGTCCAGTGGTCACGCCGCTGTTAAGTAGTGAAGATATTGTGATAGGTAGTGATGATACGAGGAATGCACCAATCAGCTGCCCCGTAGCATAGAAGGGCAGGCAGGGGGCGTGGCTTCCTTACTGCATTTTGACCATACTAAAAAAAAATTGACTAGGTCTCGCGGCCTCTTGTAGCTTTCTTATTTTCTTATGTTCTTCTTATGTTGTGCTCCATCCTCTGCCTCCACCCACAGCCTGGCCAACAAGCAGGATGTGGAGGGAGCCATGGATGAGATAGATCTGGTGGAGGGTCTCAAAGTGGAAGAGATTGTGAACCGCTTCAAGTGTCCAACCCGCGTGGAGACTTGCTCCGCCCTCGCCACCAGGAACAGGAAGCCTGATAAACCCATAGCAGATGGTTTCAGGTGAGAGAATGTGTGGTTGTGTGTGTGTGTGTGGCTACCGTAGACAACACTAAAGTCGCCAGGACAACTTTTCTTTTCGATGTACAGACGTGTGGTGGCGTTAATACTTACATTTCTACATCCATGATTTCAGGACAGTTAGAAGGGGCTATCTGGAGAGTCTGTGTCATTTTGTGTCTTCATCTGTGTCGTAGTATACAGTAAAACCCTTATAACTGGGCACGATAGGGCTCTGCTCTTGCCGAGTTATTCAATATGCCGAATTATGCAAATGCCTTCCTCTGATATGGGTAAAAAAAAAAAAAAAAATGCAAATACAGTAATGTTTTGGGATTACATGATACAGTACTGTATTTCAAGATGTCAGCTCCATCACGCAAGGGTGTCTCCAGCAGAAAGGAATGAAATTGAAGAGTCCTGAGCCTGCAGGAA
Source organism: Chionoecetes opilio (assembly GCA_016584305.1). Taxonomy (NCBI): domain Eukaryota; kingdom Metazoa; phylum Arthropoda; class Malacostraca; order Decapoda; family Majidae; genus Chionoecetes; species Chionoecetes opilio. The sequence continues at coordinate 147,500 of JACEEZ010014051.1, forward strand.
AAGGTCAAAAGGACAAAAACACAACTTTATGCGACTGAGGATATGCCGAGTGTAAGCAAAGAGATGCAGTTATAACAGCAATATGCCGAGATACATTATTTTTTGCCGTCTTTCTGTATAAATGTTCACACAAGAGGTTGTGAGGGCATGATATGCCGAGTGAAAACCAGGAGATGCAGTTTACGTGAGGCGGTAGCAGAGTGGTTAGCGTCACCGGGTGGCGTTCTCGAAGACCCGAGTGAGACCCATAAATCCACTTAAAATCTTTTTGCACCGTTGAGTGGCCTAATAACACCCACATGCCCTGTCCATTAACTCTACCTTCGGATGCAAGTGCATGGGAGGACACAGGGGGCGGCATGAGCCTCTAATTACAGGCGTCACTATAACAATCCTGCTTGCGCCACCACGGGCGAGGGCCAACCATCACAGCCCTCGAGTGAGCCTCCAGGGCCTGCCATCCCAGCCCTGGAGCTCACTGCCTACACGCGCTATAGGCATAGATATAAAAAAAAAAAATAATAATATTTTGTCTTTGCCTTGCCGAGTTATATCAAATTCCGTGTTATACAGTGCCGAGGTATAAGGGTTTTACTGTGAATGAACAAATTACCAAAATAAAAACCGAGTGGCGACGTTGGTAACGGGCTGCACTAAGGTCGCCATCTAGTGTTTATGTTTGAGTGTCCTCCCGTCGTCGCCCGAAAAAAAAACGAGTAGTGAAATTTGAAACCGTCTATACTTGCAGATACAAAGTATAAAACAATGCTGAAACAGGGTAGATTATACAGTCATTATATAAACTACTGTGTATCATCTTCAGTGGCACATACACAGCAGTGTTTGGGGAGGCGGTAGCGGAGTGGTTAGCGTTTCCGACTGGCGTTCTCGGTGACCCGAGTTCGATCCCAGAAGAAACCCAAAACCTTTCTGCACCGTTGAGTGGCCTAAGAACACCCACATGCCCTGCCCATCAACTCTACCTTCGATTGTGAGTGCATCGGAGGACACAGGGGGCCGGCATGAGCCTCTAATCACAGGCGTCACTATAACAATCCTGCCTGCACCACCACGGGCGAGGACCAACCATCATCACAGCCCTCAAGTGAACCTCCAGAGCCTACCATCCCACCCCTGGGTCACCACTGCCTACAGGCGCTATAGGCACAAATATGAGGAAAAAAAAAAAAAAAAAAAAAAAAAAAAAAAAAAAAAGCTATAATTCGTAATATTTGGCACCTGGCGACATTAGTGCAGGTGGTGACTATAGTGTTATCTACGGTATTAAGTGGTTGTGTGGTTGTGTGTGAGTGTGTGGTTGTGTGTGTGTGGTAGTGTGTGTGTGTGTGTGTGTGTGTGTGTGGTTTTAGTTAGTGAGTGTGTTGTAGTGAGTGAGTGTGTTGTAGTGAGTGAGTGTGTGGTTGTGTGTGTGTGGTAGTGTGTGTGTGTGTGGTTTTAGTTAGTGAGTGTGTGTGTGGTATGTGAGTGAGTGTGTTGAGTGTTGTGGTGTGTGGTAGTGGTGTGTGGTAGTGAGTGAGTGTGTGGTAGTGAGTGGTGTGTGTGGTAGTGAGTGAGTGTGTTGGTAGTGTGATGTGGTGGTAGTGTGAGTGGTGGTTGAGTGTTTGTGGTGTGTGTGGTAGTTAGTGGTGTGTGTGTAGGTGAGTGTGTGTGTGGTAGTGAGTGAGTAGTGTGGTAGTGGTGAGTGTGTGGTAGTGAGTTGGAGTGGTGTGTGGTAGTGTAGTGTGTGTGTGGTAGTGAGTGTGTGTGTGGTAGTGAGTGAGTGTGTGGTAGTGAGTGAGTGTGTGGTAGGTGAGTGAGTGTGTGGTAGTGAGTGAGTGTGTGGTAGTGAGTGAGTGTGTGGTAGGGAGTGAGTGTGTGGTAGTGAGTGATGTGTAGTGAGTGAGGTGTGGAGTGAGGTGAGTGTGTGGTAGGAGTGAGGTGTGGTAGTGAGTGAGTGTGTGGTAGTGAGTGAGTGTGTGGTAGTGAGTGAGTGTGTGGTAGTGAGTGAGTGTGTGGTAGGGTGAGTGGGGTGGAGTGGTGGTAGTGGTGAGTGAGTGTGTGGTAGTGAGTGAGTGTGTGAGTGATGTGGTAGTGATTGTTTTTATGAGTGAAGTGGTGTTGTGTGTAGTGATGTTTGAGTGTGTTTGAGTATGTGGATACTCTGTTTTTTTATCGGGTGAAAATCCTGCCCCTTGCTGCTTACTGTCCTGATATTTGATGCAGGAGAAGGGAATACTAACTTCTTCTAAATTCCAGCTGTATATATCATAGTTAACCATAGTATAGGTAAAAATAGGCTATTTAGATGAAGAATAGTAGATGGAATGTGAGTGGTGCGTGCTGCGTTGTTTGAGTGCGTGCAGTGCGTGATTTGAGTGCGTGAATGTGTGGTTGAGTGCGTGAGTGCATGTTGAGTGCGTGAATGTGTGGTTGAGTGCGTGAGTGCATGGTTTGAGTGCGTGAATGTGTGGTTTGAGTGCGTGAGTGCATGGTTTGAGTGCGTGAATGTGTGGTTTGAGTGCGTGAGTGCATGGTTTGAGTGCGTGAATGTGTGGTTTGAGTGCGTGAGTGCATGGTTTGAGTGCGTGAATGTGTGGTTTGAGTGCGTGCGTGCGTGGATTACGGCTGGAATAACCACCGTTCCGTTCCCTGCAGGTGGTTGGTCGACACTATAGTGGTGCATTACAAAGAGATCAACGCCCGAGTCACCAAAGACCTGGAGAGAGAGAGATTGAAGCAACGCAGGGAGCTGGAGGAAAGGAAAGAGAGACTGAAGCAACTAAGAGCAGAGAGAGAGGAATTGGCTGCAGCGAGTGGAGCCCAGCGCAGTGAAGCACCTCCACGGCAAGCTGCTTCTTCCGCTACAAAACGTAACTCTACCTCCTCCTCCTCCTCCTCGCCTCCTTCTCCCATCTCCTCTTTCCCTTCTTCCCCGCGTGCCTCCTCGGGGGTGACCAAGGCAGAGGTGGTGGTGAGGAGAGACATGGAGGACAGGGAGGAGGAGGTGGTGGTTAAGACATCACCATTATCACCAGCAGCAAGTATGGTACCAAATGTAAGTGTGTGTGTGTGTGTGTGTGTGTGCGTGTGTGCGTTTGTGTGTGTGTGTACCTAGTTGTATTAACCCCTTCACACCCAGATCTTTCCTTTGCTATAAAAAAATGGTATGTTGTCGAGCCATAAAATTACGAAAAATAACTGAATATACCAAATGAATTAGTGGACAAGGATACTAAACAGGTCATAGCTATAAAAACATGTCTTTTAATCACTCAAAATCGTTTAATGGTAGCCAAATTTCAATGGAAATTACGTTCTGGGTCTCAAGGGGTTAGTCTAGGTGTGATATGCGGTAAAAGACTTGTATTTGCCAGGTCCCGTCTCCATCTCTCATTTGGTAAGCTTTACTTTTAATCTCACGAATACTCATGACATTTACTATTTCATCAATCAGGTTACTCCTATCAATACAGTACGATTGCAATGATATGAGTAGCACTCCACAGAGCCCACTTGTATACTTGAATACACTGCATCCTGGTACAACACGGGTTTGTACAACACGATCCTGGTACAACACGGTGGGTCTGAGCAACCCACTTCATCCACACAACACTATTCATATTCATACAACACCATCTGGCGATCCAAAAGCAAGGCAATTCCGCCCTTACCTGCACTGCACGGTGCTGCGCTGCACGGCACACAACTGGAGTACCATATTTTATGGCTTATAAGACGCTGCATCTTTTAAAAAGCACCCTGATTTTGGAAAGAAATTCCTAAGAAAAAAATATAAAAATATACAGATTTTCTACTGGTAGGCGATAATGAAATCTACCGATTTTCTCGGTAGGCGATGGTCCAAAGTGTCTTTTTGTTGCCCTGTTCCCATGTTCTTAGGCGTATCATACAACTTTTAGCTTGTATGCGATAATATTAGTAAATCATTTTGATGAATTCGCCATGGATGATAATTTCCAGGACTGAAAAGAGCTTGTGATACGTGTGACAGCCTGGTGGTAAATGATACATCAACACCAGCAGATGATAGATGGCGCTGTCTCCGAGGCGGAACGTAAACATCCCAGCGTGAGGACATACTAGTTGATTTGAATGTCTTATGGTATTTTAAATACTTGTAACAGGTGAGTACTGAGGAAGTACTACAACATTAGTCTTGGAAGACTCACGAGTATTTTCGGGGTATTTTTTGGGGAAAAAGTGCATCTTATAAGGCGTAAAATACGGTACTTCCTCAGTACTGAGTGCCTCAGTACTGAGTACCTCAGTACTTACCTGTTACAAGTATTTCAAATGCCATACAATATTCAAATCAACTAATCTGTCCTCACGCTGTAATGTTTACATTCTGCCTCGGAGGCCCAACAGATTGCCACCAACAGCGCCATCTATTGTCTGCATGTTGACTAAAATGATACATCAACACTAGCTGACGATAGTTGGCGCTGTTGGAATGGACTCAGTCGTCAGGTGGTCAGTGCGGAGTCGATAGGGATCTTTAAAAGGAGTCTGCATAAATTCATGGATGGGGAAGAGAGGTGGATGTAGTAGTGTTAAGTAACAGGAACTACCTCGTGTAGGTCTCACGGCCTCTTGTAGCTTCCTTATTTTCTTATGTTCTTATGTTGGCGCCAATCTGCAAGGCGGAAAGGCTCAGTACCTTAGTAAACATCACAGGGTGAGGACAGATTAGTTGATTAATCTGTCTTATCTGCATTTAGTCATATGGAATTCGAAATATACTACTTCAACAGGTGAAGAAGTCTAAGTACCTCACATAAAGAGTGCTGAATTTTTGGGAAAAAGTCATTTTAAGCGTAACCTCGTCAACTTTCCTCTTGGAGACTGCTGGTGGTGTTCGCATATTATTTAGGGGCAAAGTGCAGTCAAAACCGATTATACGGTAGCCCTCAATTTGGCTTATTAGGCAGCCAAACTGCTGGTGAATGCCACGCGAATTATCATGATTCATTCAGTCTTGAGGGGCCCGAGTCCACCCTTTCTTGTTCACCTTGTTCCTCATGTTAGTACTTTAATGCTTAAAGCAAAGAGCTCAAATGAAACATTCCCAATACAGAATAGATCAATAGGAAAAATTATTCCATGAATTTTGAGGTAGGCCTGGCGCACTGTTTGTTCAACCTGACCTCCATGTTCGACTAACTCTTGAAACAAGACAATCCCATGAACTTACAGACCAAGACAAGGCAATTGAAACAAGACTTACAGAGTACTTCCATAAACTTTAGAGTAGACCCTGCGAACAGTGTGCAAGACCAGACCTTCCGAGACCAAGACCAGACCCTTCGAAACCAAGACCAAGACCAGACCTTCCGAGACCAAGACCAAGGCCAGACCCTCCGAGACCAAGACCAATACCCTCCGAAACAGACCAAGACCAAGAACAGGCATATAAAAATATTTTTTATAAATATGACTATCTGAATGTTTTTGGTCTGTACTGCGTAAATACTAAATGGTATTGTCCTAAGTTGTTGGGATGGGATCGCCGCAAGTGCTTGATAAAAGCCAACGTGGTGCCAGCCTTGTCCGTGATGCTGTGCTTGCAGAAAGTACAAACTGCTGTGTGCTTCTGGCTTCCGTATTTCTTATAAAAAAAACTCCTTGTGGTCCTTGAACGCAAATTTGATAACTGCTGAAGATGCCGACATGATTACTCATTCCGGTGTGCGAACGGAAACTAAGCGAGACTAGTCCAGTACACCTCACTGTCCGACGTCCTGTGTCACTGCCAGACAGAGTTGCCAGGTCCTGTCAATTGTTGTATTTCTTGCCAGAAATTATTAAACAAATTTTGGAATTTGCCAGAAATATTCATCAATTGAATTTCATTTTTTTATGATGAAAAATTTTAAATGCCAAAAAAGTAAAGTGTGAATGCCAAAAGTATATTTTGTGGTTTGTGCACCTGGCAACCCTGCTGCCAGATGTGCTCCATGTAACCACTAACGAGCTCTGGTAGAAGGGGGGTAAGGGTAACGTATAAGGCAGGAAATATATTTACAAAATTTAATATATGTGAACAACTGAACATCTAGGTCAAATATTTCTGCTTCGTTGGCATGAAGAAACAAACATAGGAAAATAGCAATTTTTGTGGTTACATTTTCCAAGCGAGCTAAACCTGTGGTGTACGTGTAGGAAGGGTGCGGGCATTGCATAGGCCTACACAAATATGAAGTACACGGAGGTGAACAGAGCTGCAAACATGCGTGCGTGCAAACGGAGATTATCACTGCGAGAATGGCCACGTCATGCATGTTCTCGCAACTTGCACACACTCTTATCAGCGCTCGCAGGGCTCATCTCATGCATCATCACCGTAGAGCTAGTCAGGCAGTATCTATAGACAGTACAACGCTGTAGGGCGCGCCATGAATTAAAACAGCCATATTTTTTCTCCGTGTATGATAATAAATTCCGACATTCCCCCCGCCACGATGCACTTTTTAATCCTGGTCTCGACCTGGTCTCGAGCCAAACTCCGAGACCAAGATCAAGACCAAGACCACATCAAACTGGTCTCGAGACCTACAACACTGGCCTAGTGAGACGAGTGAGTGTGGTGGTTGTGTAGACACTGTAGGCGGTGGTGGTTGTGTAGACACTGTGGACGGTGGTGGTTGTGGCCGTGTGTTTACCTTTCCTCTACTCTCGTTTCTCCGCTTTTTTGTCCTTGTCCTTATCGACACCTGGCTTCCTCGAACCACCACCACCACCACCAGTACTTGTAGATGCCACAGTCATAGCACAAAACGCCAAAGGTACCGTCACTTGGAGCAAAAATCAGCACAGTCGTCAAGATGGCTGCCGGGAAGATAACGAACACCAACACGGACGCTTGCGGGCGATGCATTCTGGGCCGACGTCATTCCGTGACGTCAGCGCGCGTCTCGCCAAAAGTGAATTTGAAGCGCCACGTTGGGATTCTGGCAGCATGTCCAACCTGTCGCCACTACTGTGTTTCACCAAGGCTGAGACTCCCCAAATGCGAGGGACCACTGTAGTGCTATAAAACTTTTCTCTTCCACTTGCTCTCGTGGCATCGATGTGACCGTCGTCAGGGCCAGACACAATGCAGCCAAACTGCATACTTTTTTCTCATGCTACCTCGCTGATCAGTCAAGAGCACCCACTTGCTCTGCCATCACTTTTTTTAATGACTTACCTCGCCTGACTCACCATCACACGACACCCCACCTTCTCCTGCCACTCATCCATTTGTGTTATATATGTTGTGTATAATTGACAGCGAGCTTTGCTCGCTGTCGCTTACCATAAGACCCGTGGAACCAAGTTTCCGCCAAAAAGTGTATAACTACTCCTAAATATTGTCGGATTGAGCTGAAATTCGACATGCAAGTAGTGCTGTCAAAATCAACGGGGGTCTGTGTAACAAACTTTTTGCATAGAACAAGCCCTTAATGAGTAATTCACGTAATGAGTTAATTGGCTGGAACGTGGCTCGCTGTCACGTTCCAGCCACAAGAACTGACCCAAAAGCAAAGGGGCCAGAGGCTGGATGTCTATACTTGATGTACATTGTGTACATACAGTAAAACCCTTACAACTGGGCACGATAGGGGCTCTGCCCCTTGCCGAGTTATTCAATATACCGAATTATGCAAATGCCCTCCTCTGATATGGGGGGGGGAAATGTAAATACAGTACTGTAAAAGCATAAAAACAACACTTACCAGTGAACACCCGGGTAGCAGCAGTCATGTAATCCAAGGAGAGGGGAGCCTTGTTGTAACATGTAGAAGATGTTAGGGGGACAGGGAGGACACACAGTTACTCCCAGTACAGCCCCTGTTACTCCTCCACTGTACAGGTACAGTACTGTATACAATACAATGCAGTACAGTGTGGTGATTATAAAGTGATTAAAGTGATTGCGTAAGTGATAACAGTGTTCAAATGCGACTGAGTCCCCCTAACATCTTCTACATGTTACAACAAGGCTGCCCTCGCCTTGGGTTACAGGACTGCTGCTACCCGTGCACTGGTAACTCTTGTTTTTATGCTTTTACATTACTGTATTTACATTTTTTTTTTTCTTTTACCCATATCAGAGGAGGGCATTTGCATAATTCGGCATATTGAATAACTCAGCAAGGGCCAGAGTCACACCCAGTTACTCCTCCACTGTCTCCACAGGAGACAGTGGAGGAGTAACTGGGTGTGTACAGGGAGGAAAATCTTTCTGCACCATTGAGTGGCCTAAGAACACCCACATGCCCTGTCCATTAACTCTACCTTCGACTGTGAGTGCATGGGAGGACACAGGGGGGCGGCATGAGCCTCTAATCACAGGCGTCACTATAACAATGCTGCCTGTGCCACCACGGGCGAGGGCCAACCATCACAGCCCTCAAGTGAGCCTCCAGAGCCTACCATCTGAGCCCTGGAGGTCACTGCCTACAGGCGCTATAGACATAATGTAAAAAAAAAAAAAGAAAAAAAAAAAAAAAAAAAAAAAAACTTTGTCGTTGCCTTGCCTTGTCCTTGCCTTTTATATCAAATTCAGAGTTATACAATGCTGAGTTATAAGGGTTTTACTGTATATACATTTGACTATGGATATTTGACCTAACCATTTCATGTGTTTGTAGTGTGTAATGAGCGCTGCATTGTTGCAGTTTTGGGGTTTGTTCAAGGATAACTGAACGATCATCAACTAAGGGTGATGGAAGGAAAGATTGTGCAAAAAATTACAATTTAAAAGACCATGACTGTATAAAAATAACATTATATTGATTTAATAGACCATGACCTAGAGGTGAAAACACTAGTGGTCACTTCACCTGAAACCAACTATAATTAACATACACTTATATACAGGTTGAAGTTCCCAAACCCAGCATCCCAAGACTCGGCAACACCCAAAACTCGGCTATGGTTCCGGATTTTCCAAAACCCAGCGCGTAGTTGCCGGGTCGGCCGCTGGGTGCCACCACACTAGGCCGCTTGGTTTCTCCCGCCGATTTGTTTGTTGTTATTGTTCAGTGGTGTTGTGACTGTAGAGTTGTGTACACTGTTATTTTGTGTACTTCTACAGGTCTGTTATTGGTATTATGGCTCCCAAACGTCCAGGAACACCTACTGGTGCAAGTGAAAAGAAAAGGAAGAACAATGTGCTAACTATTTCTAAGAAAATTGACCTTTTGTAGAAGTTGGATGGCGGAACCTCAGTACGTTCTAAAAGTCGGAAAATTCCATTACTCGGCTCGGCGCTGGTCCCGAGGTTGCCGAGTTTGGGAACTTCAACCTGTACCAATACACCATGTACTTATACCAATACTTATATACGAAACTAAGACCATCACCAAAACACAACACAACACACAAGCAACAGCATAAACCCTACTCAAAACAAAACACAAATGAAATAGCCTAGACGCCAATGAGTACAAGGTCGTGAGTTGACATGAGATGTTTGTATAATTACTAGTTAAAATTTAAGTTAAAGTTAAAGTAAGTTCACGTTCACCTACATCGTTCTCAATCGTATATTAAGTCTTATCACGCCGAGGGACGAGAGTGGTAAGAAGAGCCCCCAGGTATCGTCCAGCCTCAGGAGTAGTGGAATCTTCGCTGTCTGGGTTGACACTGATTTGAGCGAGGGTGTGGAGCCCTTTTATCAGGGGGGAATGAAGCTCAGTGGCTTCAGTTGTCCTGACTGCGACCGGTGTGAGTCGAGACAAGTACAGCTAAGTATTAATAATCCGACCTTGGGGGGACCGAAGGTAGGTCGGATAATTGGAATAGTCGGATGTTCGGATATCACATTAACCATAAACGTAAGGACAAAATGGTATAGAACATAAAAGATGCAGCTCTTGAAGGCCGATCCAGTGGTAGACGCCAAAGTAAAATTCATGCATAAATAAAGCCACAAATCAATGTTTTCTATAAACTAAAAAAAAATAAGTAAAATAAATGGCCAAAACAAGACACAATGTGGTGGTGAAAAAAGTCGGTTGTTTGGACAAGTCGGATGTTTGGAGGTGGATGTTGGGAATTTGGCTGTAGTCGAAGCATGTTGCCCGAGGGAGGGGGGCAGAATGATGGAACAGCATTGGCGTAGTGGTGATTAGCCAACGGTTGAGGTAATTACATTGGGAGGAACCAGGGTCGTCACAAGTGTCTTCATTGGACATTGGATAGTTTTATCTACCATTACGCACGTCTGCCCCATGTTATGTCCGACACAAAAAAATGGACTTACGAACAGCCTCTCGGGAGTATTCATTTTGTAATTCAGGGACTTTCTGTGATTGGGCCCAAAAGAAGTGTCACCAAATGCAAAGTTGATAACAAATTGAAAAAATATACAAGTGGTCCTGGGGCAAGTGTAACGATGAATTTTCCACATAGACCCAATCACCACTTATGACTGAGTCGTAAGTATTTTTCCTTCTCTCAAATATCCAGCCTCATTATATCTTAATAAGCATAGCTAGGTAAGAAAAAATAAGTAAAGGAAGATGTTTGACTAACACAAATAAGGATATTGTTTCTCTCAGAAGTACAGACGCCCGGACAGGCCAGTAGAGGGGATAGTGGCAAAACACCAATTCATATCATCAAAAAAATTTGACAAGCATCAAGAAAACTGGGAAAATTACATAATAGCAGGTTTTCTCTGTCATCTAGATAACTATCCCCTCTTCTTCAATGACACTCAACTGTCTCCTTCTACAATGAACATTCTAGGACTATCCTTTACTAAAAATCTGAACTGGAAATCTCACATCTCATCTCTTGCTAAAACAGCTTCTAAGAAGTTAGGTGTCCTGTGGCATCTGCGTCCTTTTTTTTCTCCCTCCCAATTGCTTGCTCTCTACAGGGGCCTTATCCGCCCATGTATGGAGTATGTCTCACATGTTTGGGGAGGATCCACTCATACAGCTCTCCTAAACAGGATTGAGTCAAAAGCTTTTCGTCTCATCAACTCCTCTCCTCTGACTGACTGTCTTCAATCTTTAAATCACCGCCACAATGTTGCTTCTCTTGCTATCTTCTACCGTTATTTTCATGCTCACTGCTCTTCTGAACTTGCTAACTGCATGCCTCCCCCACTCCCGCGGCCTCGCTGCACAAGACTTTCTACTCATTCCCATCCCTATTCTGTCCATCTTCCCAATGCAAGAGTTAATCAGTATCTTTACTCTTTCATCCCTTTCACTGGTAAACTCTGGAACTCTCTTCCTGTTTCTATTTTTCCACTTTCCTATGACTTAAATCCTTTCAAAAGAAGAGTAACAAGACACCTCCCGAACTAAATTGGCCTACCCCTCTGTTTTTATTTTATTCTCTGACTGTCTTCTCTATAGGGACTGGCAACTAAGCGGCCTTTGTGTTACCCATTTTTGTTGTGCCCTTGGCCAGTTCCCTGTCATGTATAAAAAAAATAAAAAAATAAAAAAAAAAAACTGTTTACATACAGCAACGAAGTATTTCTCTTTTTTATGAATAATGGACCTCTCTCTTCTTTAAGTGTTAGTAATTTAATTTCCTTAGTTTTACAGATTAGATCTTTAAATTTGGGCACCATCTTAGTTGCAATCATTTGTATCCATTCTTTCCTACATTTTGATATTTTATTTGTGTGCATGTGCGTGTGTGTGTTGCGAGTTTTTACTTACATAGCCCGTCAGGGTGGCAAGGTTGGTAGAGTGAGCTCGCAATGTGCAGCGTCCCTGTGCATTCGGTCAGCGGTTCGAGTCCGTCTAGTTCGTGCTGACGTGGCGGCGCTTTGTATAGTCAATAACCTTGTAGTTGGTACTTGCACAGTGTCTAGATAGGATGAAAATCTTATCTTTTACTTACATTTGGGCATCAGACTAACCTCAGTCTCTTATTTTCTTTTTAGGGTACTCTCCCTCAGGGTAAAGGCAACAGTCGCCACAGGACCACAGCAGAGTGCCAGGAACTGAATGAACTTGGTTTTGAATCCTCGGGGGAACTGGGAGCCTTGTCTGATTCCGCATCCTCCTTGTCCTCCGCATCACTGATCAAGGTCTGTATTAATGTAAGTCTATTTTTTTTATTATGGTCAAAATGCAGTCAGGAAGCCACGCCCCCTGCCTGCCCTTCTATTCTACAGGGCAGCTGATTGGTGCATTCCTCGTATCATCACTACCAATCACAATATCTTCACTACTTAACAGCGGCGTGACCACTGGACAGCAATCTTCACTACAGAGGGATTTTTGATTTTGTCACCTTCTGTAGTGAAGATTGCTGTCCAGTGGTCACGCTGCTGTTAAGTAGTGAAGATATTGTGATTGGTAGTGATGATACAAGGAATGCACCAATCAGCTGCCCCGTAGAATAGAAGGGGAGGCAGGGGGCGTGGCTTCCTACTGCATTTTGACCATAATAAAAAAAATAGACTATAGTTGTGACATGCAGGACAAGACCTAAGCTGGTGCTGTCCCATCTCCAAAACTACACTTATCCAGCTTTGAAGGCGTGAATATTCTTGTAGGTAGAATGGTGTGGATGTAAAATGGTGCAGGGATGCGTAACTTTAGTTATGAGAAGAGATTGAAACTATAAAATTTACACTCACTCGAGAGGCGTAGAGTAAGGGGCGATCTGATAGAAGTGTTTAAGTGGATAAAGGGATACAATAAAGGCGATGTAGGTAAAGTTCTTACGGCTAGTAACCAGGGTAGAACAAGAAGTAACGGATTCCAGCTGGAAAAGCGTAGATTTAAAAAGGAAATTGGGAGAAACTGGTTCACAAATAGGGTGGTGAATGATTGGCATGGACTCAGTCGTCAGGTGGTCAATGCGGAGTCTATTGGGGTCTTTAAAAGGAGTCTGGATAAATTCATGGATGGGGAAGAGAGGTGGATGTAGGTAGAGTTAAGTAACAGGAACTCCCTCGTGTAGATCTCACGGCCTCTTGTAGCTTCCTTATTTCTTATGTTCTTATGTTCTTATGTAGGTAGTGTTAAGTAACAGGAACTACCTCGTGTAGGTCTCACGGCCTCTTGTAGCTTCCTTATGTTCTTATGTTTCTTATTCTTGGCATGTAACAAGGCACCTCCTCATCCAGGTAATGCCACAGTGCAAGGGATCTGTAAGGGAAGCTGTAATTCTTGACATCTCTCTTGCCTGTGGTCCTCTTCAACTTCTTCCCATGACCTCTCCTGTCTCTCTCAGCCCACAAACAACATATCATCTCTATCAACATTCTCCAGTCTCTTGGAAACCGTGAACACATTAATCAGATCACCTCTTTCCCCTTCTTTTCTCCAGGGTTGCAAGATTTAGGCTTGACAGTCTTTCCTCATATGATAAATCTCTTTAAGCTCTCTCTTAACCCCTTCACGCCCAAATCTTTCCTTTGCTATAAGAAATCATATGTTATCGAGCTATAGAATTACGAAAAGTCACTGAATATACCAAATTAGTTAGTGGACAAGGATACTAAACAGGTCATATATATAAAATGTTGCTTATAGTCACAAAAAATTGTCTAATGGTACACAAATTACAATGGATAGTGTGGTGTCCCAGCATAGTAAGAGTCCAGAGAGACAGGGCAGGGATAAGCTCAGGCCAGGTTTAGTTGTATTGGCTCCCATACAGTGGTGGCTCGGTACCGACTGGTGGCGAGTCCATGATAGGGGGAAGTATACTGTTGAGTAGTATTGGGGTAGTGAAGGCTGTTGAAGTATACTGTTGGGTAGTATTGGGGCAGAGAAGGCTGTTGAAGTATACTGTTGGGTAGTATTGGGGCAGAGAAGGCTGTTGAAGTATACTGTTGGGTAGTATTGGGGCAGAGAAGGCTGTTGAAGTATACTGTTGAGTAGTATTGGGGCAGAGAAGGCTGTTGAAGTATACTGTTGAGTAGTATTGGGGTAGTGAAGGCTGTTGAAGTATACTGTTGAGTAGTATTGGGGTAGTGAAGGCTGTTGAAGTATACTGTTGAGTAGTATTGGGGTAGTGAAGGCTGTTGAAGTATACTGTTGTTTACTGGGGCAGTGAAGGCTGTTGAAGTATACTGTTGGGTAGTATTGGGGTAGTGAAGGCTGTTGAAGTATACTGTTGAGTAGTATTGGGGTAGTGAAGGCTGTTGAAGTATACTGTTGGGTAGTATTGGGGCAGAGAAGGCTGTTGAAGTATACTGTTGAGTAGTATTGGGGCAGAGAAGGCTGTTGAAGTATACTGTTGGGTAGTATTGGGGCAGAGAAGGCTGTTGAAGTATACTGTTGAGTAGTATTGGGGTAGTGAAGGCTGTTGAAGTATACTGTTGGGTAGTATTGGGGCAGTGAAGGCTGTTGAAGTATACTGTTGGGTAGTATTGGGGCAGTGAAGGCTGTTGAAGTATACTGTTGGGTAGTATTGGGGCAGTGAAGGCTGTTGAAGTATACTGTTGAGTAGTATTGGGGCAGTGAAGGCTGTTGAAGTATACTGTTGGGTAGTATTGGGGCAGTGAAGGCTGTTGAAGTATACTGTTGGGTAGTATTGGGGCAGTGAAGGCTGTTGAAGTATACTGTTGTTTACTGGGGCAGTGAAGGCTGTTGAAGTATACTGTTGGGTAGTATTGGGGCAGAGAAGGCTGTTGAAGTATACTGTTGTTTACTGGGCAGTGAAGGCTGTTGAAGTATACTGTTGGGTAGTATTGGGGCAGAGAAGGCTGTTGAAGTATACTGTTGTTTACTGGGGCAGTGAAGGCTGTTGAAGTATACTGTTGGGTAGTATTGGGGCAGAGAAGGCTGTTGAAGTATACTGTTGGGTAGTATTGGGGCAGTGAAGGCTGTTGAAGTATACTGTTGGGTAGTATTGGGGTAGTGAAGGCTGTTGAAGTATACTGTTGTTTACTGGGGCAGTGAAGGCTGTTGAAGTATACTGTTGGGTAGTATTGGGGTAGTGAAGGCTGTTGAAGTATACTGTTGGGTAGTATTGGGGCAGAGAAGGCTGTTGAAGTATACTGTTGGGTAGTATTGGGGCAGTGAAGGCTGTTGAAGTATACTGTTGGGTAGTATTGGGGCAGAGAAGGCTGTTGAAGTATACTGTTGGGTAGTATTGGGGCAGTGAAGGCTGTTGAAGTATACTGTTGGGTAGTATTGGGGCAGAGAAGGCTGTTGAAGTATACTGTTGAGTAGTATTGGGGTAGTGAAGGCTGTTGAAGTATACTGTTGAGTAGTATTGGGGTAGTGAAGGCTGTTGAAGTATACTGTTGAGTAGTATTGGGGTAGTGAAGGCTGTTGAAGTATACTGTTGGGTAGTATTGGGGCAGAGAAGGCTGTTGAAGTATACTGTTGAGTAGTATTGGGGCAGAGAAGGCTGTTGAAGTATACTGTTGGGTAGTATTGGGGCAGAGAAGGCTGTTGAAGTATACTGTTGAGTAGTATTGGGGTAGTGAAGGCTGTTGAAGTATACTGTTGGGTAGTATTGGGGCAGTGAAGGCTGTTGAAGTATACTGTTGGGTAGTATTGGGGCAGTGAAGGCTGTTGAAGTATACTGTTGGGTAGTATTGGGGTAGTGAAGGCTGTTGAAGTATACTGTTGGGTAGTATTGGGGCAGAGAAGGCTGTTGAAGTATACTGTTGGGTAGTATTGGGGCAGAGAAGGCTGTTGAAGTATACTGTTGTTTACTGGGGCAGAGAAGGCTGTTGAAGTATACTGTTGGGTAGTATTGGGGTAGTGAAGGCTGTTGAAGTATACTGTTGGGTAGTATTGGGGCAGAGAAGGCTGTTGAAGTATACTGTTGTTTACTGGGGCAGTGAAGGCTGTTGAAGTATACTGTTGGGTAGTATTGGGGCAGAGAAGGCTGTTGAAGTATACTGTTGGGTAGTATTGGGGCAGTGAAGGCTGTTGAAGTATACTGTTGAGTAGTATTGGGGCAGTGAAGGCTGTTGAAGTATACTGTTGGGTAGTATTGGGGCAGTGAAGGCTGTTGAAGTATACTGTTGGGTAGTATTGGGGCAGTGAAGGCTGTTGAAGTATACTGTTGTTTACTGGGGCAGTGAAGGCTGTTGAAGTATACTGTTGGGTAGTATTGGGGCAGAGAAGGCTGTTGAAGTATACTGTTGTTTACTGGGGCAGTGAAGGCTGTTGAAGTATACTGTTGGGTAGTATTGGGGCAGAGAAGGCTGTTGAAGTATACTGTTGTTTACTGGGGCAGTGAAGGCTGTTGAAGTATACTGTTGGGTAGTATTGGGGCAGAGAAGGCTGTTGAAGTATACTGTTGGGTAGTATTGGGGCAGTGAAGGCTGTTGAAGTATACTGTTGGGTAGTATTGGGGTAGTGAAGGCTGTTGAAGTATACTGTTGTTTACTGGGCCAGTGAAGGCTGTTGAAGTATACTGTTGGGTAGTATTGGGGTAGTGAAGGCTGTTGAAGTATACTGTTGGGTAGTATTGGGGTAGTGAAGGCTGTTGAAGTATACTGTTGGGTAGTATTGGGGTAGTGAAGGCTGTTGAAGTATACTGTTGGGTAGTATTGGGGCAGAGAAGGCTGTTGAAGTATACTGTTGGGTAGTATTGGGGCAGAGAAGGCTGTTGAAGTATACTGTTGTTTACTGGGGCAGAGAAGGCTGTTGAAGTATACTGTTGGGTAGTATTGGGGTAGTGAAGGCTGTTGAAGTATACTGTTGGGTAGTATTGGGGTAGTGAAGGCTGTTGAAGTATACTGTTGGGTAGTATTGGGGTAGTGAAGGCTGTTGAAGTATTATCTTAACAGTGTGTATTAACCCCGCGGCGCCAATAGTGAAACCCCAAACCAGAAACGTGAAGCGCCAACAATCTATCACCAGCAATTACTACATCCCTCCACCTTAGTTACATTATATCCATAGTTATCTAATTATATCCATATCTGTCAGATAGTACATTCTGGGCCTCAAAGGGTTAACCGAGAGTGCTTGTGATATTTTTTGTTACTGGGCCTTTGAACTTTCTTTAGAGAATAGTTAGCTCCTTTGTTAAGTACATCCCAGATTATTATTATGATTATCTATTAGTGTTTACATGTACAGGCACTCCCCTACTTACATACATTCATTCATATTTACATATATTATTATTCACATTGATTATTTACATTATTACCATTATTATTTACATACATACATTCAAGTTACATTATTAATCAGAGTTACATAACATTTGTGCCTATAGCGCATGTAGGCAGTGAGCTCCAGGGGTGGGATGGCAGGCCCTGGAGGCTCACTTGAGGGCTGTGATGGTTGGTCCTCGCCCGTGGTGGCGCAGGCAGGATTTTTATAGTGACGCCTGTGATTAGAGGCTCATGCCGCCCCCCTGTGTCCTCCGATGCACTCACAGTCGAAGGTAGAGTTAATGGGCAGCATGTGGGTGTTCTTAGGCCACTCGACGGGGCAGACACATACAAATATAATGTCAAATACCTATCAGTCCATATATGATTTCACAGTTATTTCATCCCCTCCAACATGTCTCAGAGTGTATCCAGAGGTGATGGTAATAGCAACAAGAACCATTGAACCAAAACTACCATAGAAGGCTGTTGAAGTATACTGTTGGGTAGTATTGGGGTAGTGAAGGCTGTTGAAGTATACTGTTGGGTAGTATTGGGGTAGTGAAGGCTGTTGAAGTATACTGTTGGGTAGTATTGGGGCAGAGAAGGCTGTTGAAGTATACTGTTGGGTAGTATTGGGGCAGAGAAGGCTGTTGAAGTATACTGTTGTTTACTGGGGCAGTGAAGGCTGTTGAAGTATACTGTTGGGTAGTATTGGGGCAGTGAAGGCTGTTGAAGTATACTGTTGGGTAGTATTGGGGCAGTGAAGGCTGTTGAAGTATACTGTTCGGTAGTATTGGGGCAGAGAAGGCTGTTGAAGTATACTGTTGTTTACTGGGCAGTGAAGGCTGTTGAAGTATACTGTTGGGTAGTATTGGGGCAGTGAAGGCTGTTGAAGTATACTGTTGTTTACTGGGGCAGTGAAGGCTGTTGAAGTATACTGTTGGGTAGTATTGGGGCAGTGAAGGCTGTTGAAGTATACTGTTGTTTACTGGGGCGTGAAGGCTGTTGAAGTATACTGTTGGGTAGTATTGGGGCAGTGAAGGCTGTTGAAGTATACTGTTGGGTAGTATTGGGGCAGTGAGGCTGTTGAAGTATACTGTTGTTTACTGGGGTAGTGAAGGCTGTTGAAGTATACTGTTGGGTAGTATTGGGGCAGAGAAGGCTGTTGAAGTATACTGTTGTTTACTGGGGCAGTGAAGGCTGTTGAAGTATACTGTTGGGTAGTATTGGGGCAGAGAAGGCTGTTGAAGTATACTGTTGGGTAGTATTGGGGCAGAGAAGGCTGTTGAAGTATACTGTTGGGTAGTATTGGGGCAGAGAAGGCTGTTGAAGTATACTGTTGGGTAGTATTGGGGCAGAGAAGGCTGTTGAAGTATACTGTTGGGTAGTATTGGGGCAGAGAAGGCTGTGAAGTATACTGTTGAGTAGTATTGGGGCAGTGAAGGCTGTTGAAGTATACTGTTGGGTAGTATTGGGGCAGAGAAGGCTGTTGAAGTATACTGTTGTTTACTGGGGCAGTGAAGGCTGTTGAAGTATACTGTTGGGTAGTATTGGGGCAGAGAAGGCTGTTGAAGTATACTGTTGGGTAGTATTGGGGTAGTGAAGACTGTTGAAGTATACTGTTGGGTAGTATTGGGGCAGAGAAGGCTGTTGAAGTATACTGTTGGGTAGTATTGGGGCAGAGAAGGCTGTTGAAGTATACTGTTGGGTAGTATTGGGGCAGAGAAGGCTGTTGAAGTATACTGTTGTTTACTGGGGCAGTGAAGGCTGTTGAAGTATACTGTTGTTTACTGGGGCAGTGAAGGCTGTTGAAGTATACTGTTGTTTACTGGGGCAGTGAAGGCTGTTGAAGTATACTGTTGTTTACTGGGGCAGTGAAGGCTGTTGAAGTATACTGTTGGTAGTATTGGGGCAGAGAAGGCTGTTGAAGTATACTGTTGTTTACTGGGGCAGTGAAGGCTGTTGAAGTATACTGTTGTTTACTGGGGCAGTGAAGGCTGTTGAAGTATACTGTTGTGGTAGTATTGGGGCAGAGAAGGCTGTTGAAGTATACTGTTGGGTAGTATTGGGGTAGTGAAGGCTGTTGAAGTATACTGTTGGGTAGTATTGGGGCAGAGAAGGCTGTTGAAGTATACTGTTGAGTAGTATTGGGGCAGAGAAGGCTGTTGAAGTATACTGTTGGGTAGTATTGGGGCAGAGAAGGCTGTTGAAGTATACTGTTGAGTAGTATTGGGGCAGAGAAAGTACTGTTGAAGTATACTGTTGTTTACTGGGGCAGTGAAGGCTGTTGAAGTATACTGTTGTTTACTGGGGCAGTGAAGGCTGTTGAAGTATACTGTTGTTTACTGGGGCAGTGAAGGCTGTTGAAGTATACTGTTGTTTACTGGGGCAGTGAAGGCTGTTGAAGTATACTGTTGGGTAGTATTGGGCAGAGAAGGCTGTTGAAGTTATACTGTTGGGTAGTATTGGGGCAGAGAAGGCTGTTTTAAGTATACTGTTGTTTACTGGGGCAGTGAAGGCTGTTGAAGTATACTGTTGTTTACTGGGCAGTGAAGGCTGTTGAAGTATACTGTTGGGTAGTATTGGGGCAGAGAAGGCTGTTGAAGTATACTGTTGGGTAGTATTGGGCAGAGAAGGCTGTTGAAGTATACTGTTGGGTAGTATTGGGGCAGAGAAGGCTGTTGAAGTATACTGTTGTTTACTGGGGCAGTGAAGGCTGTTGAAGTATACTGTTGGGTAGTATTGGGGCAGTGAAGGCTGTTGAAGTATACTGTTGTTACTGGGGCAGTGAAGGCTGTTGAAGTATACTGTTGGGTAGTATTGGGGCAGTGAAGGCTGTTGAAGTATACTGTTGTTTACTGGGGCAGTGAAGGCTGTTGAAGTATCTGTTGTTTACTGGGGCAGTGAAGGCTGTTGAAGTATACTGTTGGGTAGTATTGGGGTAGTGAAGGCTGTTGAAGTATACTGTTGGGTAGTATTGGGGCAGTGAAGGCTGTTGAAGTATACTGTTGGGTAGTATTGGGGCAGTGAAGGCTGTTGAAGTATACTTTTGAGTAGTATTGGGGCAAGTGAAGGCTGTTGAAGTATACTGTTGGGTAGTATTGGGCAGAGAAGGCTGTTGAAGTATACTGTTGTTTACTGGGGGCAGTGAAGGCTGTTGAAGTATACTGTTGTTTACTGGGGCAGTGAAGGCTGTTGAAGTATACTGTTGGGTAGTATTGGGGCAGTGAAGGCTGTTGAAGTATACTGTTGGGTAGTATTGGGGTAGTGAAGGCTGTTGAAGTATACTGTTGTTTACTGGGGCAGTGAAGGCTGTTGAAGTATACTGTTGGGTAGTATTGGGGCAGAGAAGGCTGTTGAAGTATACTGTTGGGTAGTATTGGGGTAGAGGAAGGCTGTTGAAGTATACTGTTGTTTACTGGGGCAGTGAAGGCTGTTGAAGTATACTGTTGGGTAGTATTGGGGTAGTGAAGGCTGTTGAAGTATACTGTTGGGTAGTATTGGGGTAGTGAAGGCTGTTGAAGTATACTGTTGTTTACTGGGGCAGTGAAGGCTGTTGAAGTATACTGTTGGGTAGTATTGGGGCAGAGAAGGCTGTTGAAGTATAACTGTTGGGTAGTATTGGGGCAGAGAAGGCTGTTGAAGTATACTGTTGTTTACTGGGGCAGTGAAGGCTGTTGAAGTATACTGTTGTTTACTGGGCAGTGAAGGCTGTTGAAGTATACTGTTGGGTAGTATTGGGGCAGAGAAGGCTGTTGAAGTATACTGTTGGGTAGTATTGGGGCAGAGAAGGCTGTTGAAGTATACTGTTGTTTACTGGGGCAGTGAAGGCTGTTGAAGTATACTGTTGTTTACTGGGGCAGTGAAGGCTGTTGAAGTATACTGTTGGTAGTATTGGGGGTAAGTGAAGGCTGTTGAAGTATACTGTTGGGTAGTATTGGGGCAGTGAAGGCTGTTGAAGTATACTGTTGGGTAGTATTGGGGCAGAGAAGGCTGTTGAAGTATACTGTTGGGTAGTATTGGGGTAGTGAAGGCTGTTGAAGTATACTGTTGAGTAGTATTGGGGCAGAGAAGGCTGTTGAAGTATACTGTTGGGTAGTATTGGGGTAGTGAAGGCTGTTGAAGTATACTGTTGGGTAGTATTGGGGCAGAGAAGGCTGTTGAAGTATACTGTTGAGTAGTATTGGGGCAGAGAAGGCTGTTGAAGTATACTGTTGAGTAGTATTGGGGTAGTGAAGGCTGTTGAAGTATACTGTTGGGTAGTATTGGGGCAGTGAAGGCTGTTGAAGTATACTGTTGGGTAGTATTGGGGCAGTGAAGGCTGTTGATATCTGTTGGTAGTATTGGGGTAGTGAAGGCTGTTGAAGTATACTGTTGGGTAGTATTGGGGCAGTGAAGGCTGTTGAAGTATACTGTTGGGTAGTATTGGGGCAGAGAAGGCTGTTGAAGTATACTGTTGGGTAGTATTGGGGCAGAGAAGGCTGTTGAAGTATACTGTTGGGTAGTATTGGGGTAGTGAAGGCTGTTGAAGTATACTGTTGGGTAGTATTGGGGCAGAGAAGGCTGTTGAAGTATACTGTTGGGTAGTATTGGGGTAGTGAAGGCTGTTGAAGTATACTGTTGAGTGGTATTGGGGTAGTGAAGGCTGTTGAAGTATACTGTTGAGTGGTATTGGGGCAGTGAAGGCTGTTGAAGTATACTGTTGAGTGGTATTGGGGTAGTGAAGGCTGTTGAAGTATACTGTTGAGTGGTATTGGGGCAGTGAAGGCTGTTGAAGTATATTTGTTGAGTGGTTTTGGGGCAGTGAAGGCTGTTGAAGTATACTGTTGAGTGGTATTGGGGTAGAGTATATTAATATTGAGTACAGGGAGGTCCCGAAGATACGAGCAGTTAGGTTCCACCTGGCATACTCGTAAAGCGAAATCTCGTATAATGAAACACATAACTAATGGTAAAATATAGGTTTGGTTCCAGGACCCCATCAATGTTAAACAAACAAAAAAACATGTTTTTCAAGCTAAAATAAACTCTAGCAAACACAACAAACACACAGCGTCTATATTACCCACACTGTACTACCTATTCTGTAAAAAAGCATTCTGAAAGAGAAAATAGCACACAAAATAACATAACTGCCCATTAATTAAACATAAAACATGCATAACAAGAAAAAAAAGACGTTGTAATGTGGGGGACGCCGCGTGAACAAGAGAAGGTAGTGTACGGTCCCAAGGTTGGGGCCGCACACCTGCTAATTACCCCTAAAGGTCAGGCCGTGCCATATGCTTAATTACCTTCAGGTCACGCCTTGCTAGGGGTGACCTGACTGCGGCCCCAAATTTGGGCCGCACACCTGCTAATTACCCTAAAGGTCAGGGCCGCGCCATATGCTTAATTACCCTTCAGGTCACGCCTTGCTAGGGGTGACCTGACTGCGGTCCCAATGTTGGGGCCGCACACCTGCTAATTACCCCTAAAGGTCAGGCCGCGCCAGATGCTAAATTACCCTTCAGGTCACGCCTTGCTAGGGGTGACCTGACTGTGGTCCCAAGGTTGGGGCCGCACACCTGCTAATTACCCCTAAATGTCAGGCCGCGCCATATGCTTAATTACCCTTCAGGTCACGGCTTGCTAGGGGCGACCTCACTGGGGTCAACCAAATCCCCCTTTGTCCAGCCAGGGAGTGGTAGGGCGTGCATTTTGAACTTGATAATTTTACTCACCCCAGTTTGAATGTCGTAACATTGGATTTTCGATCTCGTATATTGAAAATAGACCCTAATTTACACATGTATCATCGGATTCTCGTATACCGAATGCTCGTATAAAGGAACCTCACTGTAGTATTGTGGGCTGTACTGTACATATTATATCCTGGACACTGCATTCGGGAGTAAAGAACATTAGAAAATAAGGAAGCTACAAGAGGCTGGGAGACCTACACGTGGTAGTTCCTGTTACTTAACACTACCTACATCCTCCTTTTAAAGCTCTCTATTGACTCCGCACTAACTACCTGTCTACTGAGTCCATTACCATTACTTTGCCCCATCCTGGACCAATATTTTTGTTAATAGGTGAAAAGACCATAGCATATATATAATAGAATCACATAGTACCTACATATATGATTTTTATTGTTTAAGCTTTCATATACAAAATTACAAAACTCTATCATGCACACACACACAACACACTGTGCATATATCTCTGTGTCTGTCTCATCTCTCTCTACTAACTTATTCACTAAAATACTTGTCTATTGCTCTATCTCACGGTGTATATTTTGTCTATATTCACCTGTTCATTCACCAATCTATCTCCTATTTATTAGCATTAGTATACAGGGAGGTCCCGTTATACAAGCATTCGATGATACGAGATGTGTAAATTAGGGTCTATTTTCAATATACGAGATCGAAAATCTAATGTTACGACATTCAAACTGGGGTGAGTAAAATTATCAAGTTATTTACTAAAGTAAATTAAAAGTTATTTACTAAAATTATAAAGTCATTTACTGACTATATGATTTTACCTAAGGTTGTACAATTATAATCAATCTGAAAAAATGATAATTCTGGTGCTCAGTACGACAATGTGGCCTACAAAAATTCACAACCCTGGGCGAGAAGCCAGCAACGGAGGTAGTATGGCCAGCAACAACCTGCTCTCACACTACCTAGATACTACTTTCCCTAATGACGGAAGCTACAAAGCTCCCTCGATAGGTCGTAAATGAGTAGGAAGGTTGTGACTGGCTAAGGCGTCATCCGTCACCAGCCAATGACAAAGTTTTTAAAACTTCTTGACCAATCACAAGTCAGCGAGACATATTTCCGGGCAAGAATGGCATGCCAGACTGCCTCTCCGCCTTCTGTCCCCGTCATCTTAAACTAATTCTCGTTTTATTTTTAATGCTTGCGTTTTAAGTAGTTTTAATGTATCAGATAGTAAGATATATAAGTAAGGAGCCTGTGTTGCTAGTGTATTGGTGGTAGAAGGTGTGTATGTGTGTTAAAATGGTGAATATTTGTGATATGGGGCGGCTCCGCGGCAAGTATTTCTCCGTCACTCTCTGCCCCGCCAGCTCGGCCAGCAGTCACCTCATCATAACATCTTTAAATCACCCTTATTTAAGGTGACACACGGTGCTACATTGATTTAGATAATGACACGTGGATATAACATCTCACCATAATCACTAAGTTATATAATAACGAGTGATAAGACGTTTAAGCCTGCCCAAACCTACCGTGGCGGAGGAGGCGGTGGCCTGCCCCGTCCGCCGCCTCTCTCAAAAACCGCCGTCATCCGCCTCACCTGTGCCTTCCTGAAGAAGACAGTCAGCTCCTACGCCTGTGATGGCACCATAGGATATCACCAGTGATCATAGGATTCCTCAAAGGGTCCTCGCTTTCCTACTAAATAATTACCAAGGAGATCTCCGCTGGCGGCAGACATCGGCCGCCGCCAGCACAACACAACACCCCGTTATCAGCTTGTATGATATGTGCCTTCCTGAAGAAGTCAGGTCAGCTCCCATGCCTGTGATAGCACCATAGGATATCACCAGGGATCATAGGATTCCTCAAGGGGTTCTCGCACCCCTACTAAATATTACCAAATTTTATTATAGCTTGAAAAACATGTTTTTTTTTATTTATTTATTTATTTTTTTTTTTTTTTTTTTTTTAAATTGTTGGGTCCTGGAACCAAACCTATATTTTACCATTAGTTATGTGTTTCGTATACAGATTTCGCTTTACGAGTATGCCAGGTGGAACCTAACTGCTCGTATCTTCGGGACCTCCCTGTATCTATCTATCTATCTATAGCACCTATTTATTTATCTCCATATCTTCCTATCTCTGTCTGTCTCTATCTGTAAAGCCTGCCATCACCTCCCTCAGGACACAGCCATCACCAGAGC